>OX457024.1:35537685-35935185 GCA_949752745.1 Protula sp. h YS-2021 | reverse complement strand
AGCCATTTCTAGGCAAAATACGCCAAATTCAATAGAGCAAACTGTACAAACTCGGTTAGGTAGCACCTCTGGTCCAGGGCTCACAGCAAAAAAAAAAAAAAAAAAAAAAAAACAGCTGCGAGGATAGCAACATCAACCTGAGCAGTACATTGAAATTGGTCAAACTGAAAATATGTGAGCTGAGTGTGTAAGAAAACGTCTGCGCCTGAGCTTCTATGTTTGGATGTACACTAGGTGCCGCCCAGTTCATTTTAATGTTCTTATTTTATGCCAGTCTTCTTGAGTTGACAGACGAATTTTTAATTCAACCAATTATGATATAAAGCTCGAAACATGAAAAAAAATGAAACCGACGTTTTGCAACTCTTCTGCAACACTGTTTCACCTAGAACTTGGCAATTTTTCATCGGAACTTAACTGGGATTCATTTTACACAGAAACTGTCTGAGAAATGACAAAAATAGGGCCAAAATGTGGGTTTTTTACGTTAATTTTTCACTTCTAAGCACAGTCGTTCCCATCAGCCATAAATGGGAAAAGTTTTTTTTCTTTTCAATTCGAGGTGTGTTGAAGAGAAGGCTAAGTAACGAAAAATATCCCTGTTTTTGAGGCTTGGTCCCATGAGTTAAAAGGTTGGGAAGGTGGGGGGGGGGGGGGGGGCGGTGGGGTGGAAGAAGATGAAGAAGACATTTGGCAAATACATGACGCAAATAACATTACACACATTGTCATTCCTCATCCCAGGTCTAGACCTAGTTTCCGAATGCTTAATTATGGGAAATAAGGTCTTTGTCTCGGATGAGAAATTCACTTAGAAAGCTTCCTATTGTCTGCCTTTCAATTCCTCCCAACTATCCCATTGTTTCCGGTGGTTTTTTAAAATGGTGGGCGAGACTGTGATTGGGGTCTTGTAAAAGCGAACGTGTTCTCTTACTTCTCGACGAATGAGAGGGTGACGGAGGAGATGTGAGGGAAGGCTCTGTCCATGTCCATGTGTATAATGAGCTGCAGCTTGCCCGCTATGTTCAGCTGCTCCACTGCAATATCCAGGTTCATGCCCATTCTAAAGATGCAAAGATAAAACAAGAAAAAGAAAGCACAGTCGAGGGCATATCCCCTACACGGACTGGACTTATCGCGGGCCAAAAAGCCTTGCAAAACGAAAGTTGAGCAATAGCATGGCTTGGATATTATCTGTTGTTGTAATTGATGAATTTAAAACTTCGGCTCCAAATTGCCAAGTAGTTTTTGTGTCACCATGTTACCAGAAATTGCGGAAGAAATTTTAGTTCGCAGGTCATTTTAATTATTCCGACAGAAACCGAAACTGAAACCCAAGCGTGCTTTCTAAATGGTTCAGCCTTGACTAAAATTTTGGCCTAGTTTTTGTATTAACATCTTAACAATATGTTCCGAGTGAAATTCCACGATAGCGGAGAGTGGGACCTTGAAATTGGGTCAACATCAAAATAAAACTGACACGCCCTATTGCTTATGATATCTTTATACCAAATATCACTGGAAACGGATTATCAGTGTGAGAGTAACAGTCGGTGATGGACAGACAGACGACTCGACAGCTAGACGGACAATACCCAAACCTACAATCCTGGTTTTTTTTAATGTCTTGTAGCTTAACCGATATGCCGCCTGTTGTTGACGAAAAAAAAAAAACAAATACGTTCTAAGGTTAAAAAGTGGAAATGGAGGACATTTATTCTGTCTGACTGAATCAAAACTGTTTTTTAATTCACATGAACTTTGATTTAAATTGTAAGTCGTAACTTTCTAAATTCTACTTACTGGTAACCGTTTAAACTGGAAATTCGTCACGGAAATATTACGCCTAGTTACTCTGACACAAGCACCAGAAATGAAAACGGCCCACTTTGCAAAGCACACAGATGTTAGCAATAGTCTGCGTCCAAAAAAAAATACCCAGAATGGTCTGGCGCTAGATTTAATCTGATTCTACCCTCTCGCTACAAAGCACCACTCCTCGAATTACACATTAATAGAAAGTAGTATTTTATCCTAAACCCTTAAAAGACTGCGTACCGTTATACGAACAAGGATAACAAATTGGTTCGAGCAGCCTGAGAGCTTTGGCTTTTTGCCAAACTGAAGCCTTTCTGACATTTCAATTATGAGGCGCTGGTGACGTTCCCCTCAGCAGATCTTAAAGCGTTGATGGCACCATAATACACGGGGCTTCCTTGTGATCCCACGCTGGATTGTAACCCCAGTGATATTGGTAATTTTGCACTGTTTTTTTTTCTGTTGTGAAAAATGTTCTGAGACATTGCAAAATAAATAACTAATTAAATATAGAGAACAAAAAGAAAAGAATGAAAAATGCATGTAACCGGAAAGGTTAAGAGTAGTTTCAGTGAATATATTTAAATATGTTTTACCCTCGGCGGTGGCGACGGTGTTGTTTGTGGGCAGACTGGCCCAATTTTTATTACATAACCAAATGGGTTGGGATAAAAACAGTTCGTTATCTGATTTAGGGCTGGTTGTGTTTGATGACGTTTATACCAGACACAGATACGGTACAGCACCAAGTTAAGTAGCCCACGCACAGTACGACACGATATTCTGGCCTCTTCGTAGTTAACAGCTCTTTGGCTAGACGAAGTTCATCAATTGTTTCCTTGGAATTACTTTAAGAAATGACAATCCGTATCTGTGCAGCTGGCTTTCAGCAACACAAAATAACTAAACACTGACATTTTGAGGACTCCCCTCCCCCCCCCCCTAGACTGCAATTACAGTCACGTGAACCGTGACAGCTAATGACGCAATACTGTACTTTTTATGGGTCTCCAAAATTTTACCTACAATGTAAACAACGCCAGTTGGTTCTCGAAATAAAGCTGTCACAACTGAACTTTCAAGGGCCTTTTTTTTTTTTTGTCGTTTGAAGAGAGGTTAGAAAAAAACATCTGAAATTAGTTTCAGATGTCTGTGTATGAGTCTATGAAGGGGCGAAGCGCTAGGTAAAAAGCTTTCCTACCGCGGATTTTTGGTGTCACGGGCGCCCGCAAAAATTACATCCAATTGTCTCACTGATTTCCGACAGCTGAGATTTCTCGAATAAAATGAAATATATTAAACAGTGTATTATTTAAAATAAGAATTTATGAAGCAAATAAGAAATCAGATATTTTTGTCATGGGTGCACTAACGCATTTTACGACTACGGTAGTCTATTCCGGAATAGACTACCGACCTTCAAATCCTTTTAAATGGAACGTTTTTGTGTAATTTTAAATTTAAATATTATAAAACCTGTAAGTAATATATGCTACAATGTATTAGGTATGAAAAATTTAAAACGTTCTATTCCAGAGAACCTTTAACTTTGGTAGTCTATTCCAGAAAGACGGTAGTCTATTCCGGAATAGACTACCGTAGTCGTAAAATGCGTTAGTTCACCCATGACAAAAAATATCTGATTTCTTATTTGCTTCATAAATTCTTATTTTAAATAATACACTGTTATAGTTTTTTGGAGGCCATTAGGGGTCGACATAACGGGACCACCGTATTTGCATTACACGCAACAAAAAAGGTAACAGAGACCTCTCGAGCATTCATTTGTGAGAGTAGGGTTGTTGACCAAAGTGCACGCGCACTTTGAGAAATATTCATACTTCTGTTCGCCATTAAACTTCACGCAATGATATGCAACGTTTCTCTAATTCAAATAATACCATAACAAATGGCAAAACACTTCTCAGCTTTTTATATCTGAATTCTCCCATACGTGAAATTATCTGTTGCCTGTTCTGGTGTATATTTATAAAGCAGAGGGCCTATGGAGAGATCGGTTATGCATAAGCACAAAGCTGATGGATTTTAAGAAGTAGTTCCCTTCTTTAAATGGGTACTATTTTCGCGGAATCGCCGCTTGGTCGGCCAAAAAAGGTATAAAACATAACAGCCCCAACCGCCGTAGAAGCTGAGTGTTTATACAACAACGCCTATTCGGAAGATTCGGAAATGAAAAGTAGAATTTGTACAAAAAGTAATGACAAAATACCGCGCAATACTTACTTTTTACCCCCAAGCCTTGTGCGAAATATCATGTTGAAATCTTCACAATGTAAGGCAGTGTCAAGTTCCACAACCACCTGATAAAACTGCGCTTGCATCAGACCCCCAGGCGGCTACACGTATTTTAAAACAAATGGAAATGAATGTTAAAATGGTCAGGTTAATAACGTCGTTTTTTCATAATGTAATCATAATACATACATCATAAAAGGTTGGAATTGAAATGAACCATCTAAACGCCATGAAAATTACATCATTGCCCTATAACAGCAATTCATTTGGCGAAATTAGCACGATAAGAGCACGACTCCGAGACACATGCACTGAAATGATAGCTCGCAGCTTATTTCACTTCCAATATTGGATAGTGTTTTTGCAACTAAACTATTCATATGATGACAGGTTATCATTGTAGCTTTAGTGTTTGGCTAAACATCAAATGAATACCACAAACTGTCAATTCATTGTGCAATACATCACAATATTAGGCTTTCAAATTACAGCAGTTTTTTTTCTTAAATATCAAATATCAATTCGTTAAACTCCACCCTTTCTCACAAAAGGTTTTCAGTTTATTTGTTTTTCCCTTTATTTACATTTTGACCAACTTATCCGACAAAACTTTCGCGCTAATATAAAATTTCTCAACGGACATTAGCCGAAATCGCCGGTCGTTTTTGGCATTCGCTTTCAGAGGCCTTATTAGTCGTCATGTCCATGTTTCAGTTCCTCAAGTTTTAATAAGCTGCCCATGGAGTTGAAGCGATTTTTTCAACTTTCAATACTTGCTGGGCTCAACCAAAATATCCAGATGACTGAACAGTTCCATACTTCTCAGCGCCTACCTAAATGACACTGCTGAATGACACGTCCCCACCCCTCTCCCCTGCCCCCCCCCTTTCCAGCAGGGGTTAGCATACCCGTGGCACAGAGTGTTCAGCGATTTCCAATACCTAACTGTAAGACACTGCTGAACAACGTGACGCCGCGCCCCCCCCCCCCTCCACGATGGGCTGGCATACTCGTGGCACTGAGCGACAAGCTAATTCCAAGTTCCTACCTGAATGACACTGCTGAACGACATAGCTCTCTTGCCGCCATCAGCATACTCGTATACTGTTGCATACTTGATGAAGGGTGTCTTTTCTCCAAGACTAAATGACAGCACTTCGATACTTTCTGTGTGAGATAATAAGAATGTCAACGGACATTGTGCCCAGCCATAAAAGCGAAGGTATCGCAAAATGAAAGGAGAAGCCAACTAATTTTGACAAATTTTAATTGGCTAGAAAACTTCATGGCTACCATTGCTATCAAGAGCACTCGGGACTGGATCTGTGGGACGAGCAGCATCGATTGTGGTTCTCTTTAAGATATCCGTTTTTGCCAATATTTGGCCAGTTTTTGCAGAATCGATAGTAAAACTACTACAAATCCCCTGAATCTGCCTGAAAGAAAGAACTAGAGCAGTGTGCATAGCCTACATATTCCCCACAGGCCATCCATCACTTAAACACGGCCGCCATCAATAGTCAATCAAGAGCTGGTATTTTCCAAGTTCAGTTGGTTTATTTTCCTTGGACGAACCTGGCCCATTTACAATACAGATCTGTGTTTGTTCAAATAGAAGCTACAGACAAAGTTTCATTAAAATCCTTGCAGCAGTTTTTAAGTTATCGTGTTAACAACCTGTTGATGACAGACCGACAGACCGACCGACAGACCGACAACTATCGATAGCATATATCCCCCCCTGTGGGGAACAAACGAAAGAAAGAGAGAGGAAAGAAGAGGAGAGAGAGAGAAATAAAGAAAGAGCAGTTTTTATACACCAATTTTTCAGATGTTTCTGCTCAAGCTGGTTCACAGTCTGCCCATATATATTGACATCATTGATCACTTTAAAAGAATGACAGATTCCCCACAAGTGATGGGAATAGTCTACCGACGAAAGTCAGCCAGGCAAAAAAATACATAGGTAGAACTTTAGAAGCAGTCTCAAGATTTTTTGATACCGCATGAACGGACTGGGATTCAAATGCCTTTAAACCATAGTTGTGACGTCATCCATAAGCTCGATAAGCCATAAGTTGTTACAAGCTCGATAAACCCTTTAATGCCAAAAATGAAAATGTGCGTACTATTTGCAATTCTGTATACACTTATACAGTTATTTCTTTATTTCTGGACATTAACATATATTACTATGTAATCGAATCTTTTTATTCGAGCTTCGTTTATCACACAGGTCAAACATCGCAATTTTTTTACTCTGTTCATGATAAAAACAATTAGCCACTCCAGTCTGTTGTAGCTAGGTTTTTCTTACACTGATTTTTCAAAATCCTATATCCTATAAAAATAAATTCATCATTACAATAATCTTAAGCACTGTTCTAAAATTCTGTTTTACGATTCAGGAAAAGATTTTTAGCCACTTTTGTTAAACGATGTCACCACAAGAAAAGTAAAGCATGAGATTCTGGTGAAAAATTAGTCTTTAGCTCGGAATCTACATTTTTAGGGCGTGATCCAAAAGTTATCCTGATTTTTTTTTCAGAAATTGTGCAAATCCCAAAATTTCACCATGAGCCAATTCCCATCCGTTTATAGATACATATTCCGGTATTTTATCTTGGTGACATCCAGATCAGGATCTCGAACCTGTTTTCTCTAGGATCTGGACAATTTTTACAATTTTCTTTTATTCTGAATTATAAATTAAAAGTCTGTATAGCTATGTCCTTTTACGTCATCAGAAGGGGTTTTTCATTTTGATACTTTTTATTAAATAATCAATATGCATGGGCTCTTGACCTAAGCTAGTAAATGAGGCACATTATTGCAGTCTGCAAAATTGCGCTTATTATTCACACATTTAATATCTCAGTGGAACTACGGTTTAAAACTGACAAACTGATGGTTTCCTGGCAAGAAAGAAACTCGTGACGCAGTCACTCATGGCTTCTCAGCTAAGAAACCATCTGTGCTTTAAGTTTCTCTGTTACTAAATCCGTCTAACAATGTAGCCTTCATACCCAGCTAATCGCTATTACACCTTATAAGTGACACAACAAAACGTTAAAACACGATTACTTTGGTTACTCAGGACCCAGGCTGAAAAATTAAAACTGATGCCATTTGAGAACTGCCTTTTCATGTTACTGCTGTCGTAGACAATCTTTGCCACTTGTAATTCACCAGTGAAGGGAGCAGTCTATATGTGATCAAGGAAAACCTATGTGGCGGCCTTATTACAGGAAGGTCATCTCTTGGACTATTGGGAATGTAGTGGGGACACTGTTACTGCAATATCTAGCACATCGTCTGCATATTTACGCAAACAGCGTATGACGTCATGCAATAATTCATGGTGGCATATCAAATATAGAAACAGATGGATCTCACTGTTATGTAAGGGTATTTCTATATAGCATTTTGACTTCATCTATTTTTTTTTTCTACGATTTATTTTAAGACTTGTACATCACCTCCTGCCCCTCCTCCCCGCCTTGCCACACGTTCCTCGTCAAAAACGAAACCAAGTTGCCCTGGATATAGTGGGTGGGAAAATGGGAAACGCTATCTTCTACCCCCCCCCCCTTCCCTTGCCCATCCGCCCTTCATGTTATGTTTCCTTTTCTCTTAAGCTATTCGCATTAATTCCTGCTATAGACGCAAGGATTTCCATTGATAACCAGTGACAAATTTTTAGATAATTCCCTACCATTTGTGATATAATATACAATTTCATTTTGAAACTGAAGCCCAAACCTGCCAGAGCTCAACACTATTCACTATTCTATAAAAACTGTGGTTGACTTGGGGATCCAGTATTTGCTTCGAAGATCCCAATTATTAAACACAATTCCAAAGCTAGAAATTAAAATACAATGGCTATAATTTGGCATTTATATTCCCTCGATGCCCCGTGTATTTCCAGTGTGGAAACCTAATAAGATCTCTGCACCGCTTATTAAGACTTTTTAATGAACCACAATTGAGTTAATTTACGCTATGAGCACACCCGTCTTAGACGGGCTTGTCATCGAGTGATCTTCTCGCGTACTGTAATAACATCTCATTGCTTAATCTTCCGGGGGAAAAAGTACACCAATTAACTGCTCACTACGCGACGTAAGACGACGTTTCAGTTAAACCTGAGGACTATATCACTCAAAACTGGCTTTTAAAGAAACAGGAATAAAACAAAGTTCTTGGTTTTTTTTCACGACAGCTTTTTACAGAATTATTATCGTTGTTACCTAAAATAGGCGGCTTTATGTCCTGTAGTAGAGGTTCCAGGTTTTTCTTGATAATATCTGAAATGGCTGAAGCACTGAACACCCACCTACGTAATGAACAACACACATAAATTGACAGATAATCACGTTTATTATATCAATAGCAAGTCTAACTGGTCAACTATTATGTACTTATCACTATTTATCTGCGAAGTGGAGCACTAACACACAACATAATCAGATACGGCTTTTGCTTATCCGCATCATATCTTGCTTCATGCAATTTTGGCAGGACACCAAACAAACAAAGAAGTACCCAAAGGGCTCACACAGCTACAATGATGTATGCAACTGAGGAAATATGAAATATGCACCAGAGACTGCAGCTAATTATTCTTCTACGCCTTTACAGTCTACCGTACATGAACAATGAACTGTGTTTTGAAAAGACAAACCCAGGACATCATCTTTAAAAATTGAAACGACTGTTTTGTAAGGCAACAAACAGCTCCTGAGTTTGAGCTACGGAACACTGAGGTTATCGTATACACTATATAACCTATTTTTTCCAGAAGGTAACTGGTCAACTGGGCGCCAGGTCAACTGGGCGACAGTCAACTGGGCGACAAAAAAGTCAACTGGGCGACAACTCTGGGGCCAACTGGGCGACAAAAAATGTCCAAATGGGCGACAAAAAAAAGTCAACTGGGCGACAGTAGAAGTCAACTGGGCGACAAAAAAAATAAATTACTTGAAACATTTTAGTACTTAACGATTTACCATCATGCATAGAAATATTGATTTCAATACCAAACTAATGAATTAGACATCAGTGGAAACGTTTGAAAACATCACAGAAGGCACTCCGACACCCCGATTACTCTCGTTAATAGCATTTTATGTGAAGTCCTTTTTAACCCAGCCGACTTTCTCGGGCTGGGTTAGTCGTATCACCATAGGGGGCTTGCATGTATGTGCGAATGTTAAACTTTTTCTTTAAAATGCTACTGCTCTCACAGTTTTGCTCCCATGGTTTTGATATCACTCAGAAATTTTCCCTGGGTGGTCCCCCACCAGGCTATTACTTTTTTGACGATTGACGAAAATCTGACAAAATGGCGGCACTTTTTGTGCCCGTTTTGACCCATTTAACCCAGGCTATTAGTTTCATTTGCGGTGCGCCAGAAACTGCCGAAATGGTGGAACTTTGAAGTTTGGCAAAAACTAGAATAAATGCCAGTAAATAACTGAATTGTCAAACCATTCATTTCTCTCAGTCTTTTTCAAATAGTTATAAAATTTTAATCGAAAGTTTCTTAGGTGCTTCTCCGCCTGGACTTTGCTTTTTTCGCAAATGACCAAAAAAAAAAAAAAAAAGGCCGAAATGGTGGAATTTTCAAAATTTTGTAAAATTGTGTAAATGTCGGTAAATACGTGAATCGCCAAAAACTCAACCTCTCCAACATACCTTTTCGGGTAGCTTCCACCCGGGAAAACTGTTTTTGTGTATTAAAATTATGAAAAAAATACGTTCAGAAACAAAGGTTTTCATTTTTTGGCCTAACAGTATTCGTTTCAGAGTTTTTGTCTCTTTCCTTGTTTGGTAAATCGGCTGGTCATGTCCCTGGACATGCTTATAATTGCAATGTGTGAACTCCTTTTAATTGCAATGGCAACATCTACGCCCCACGAATGTAAATTCATTTTGACTGTTTAAATTCAGGAATTGTGAGAATTCATTGCAATTGCAATTACTTGTAATAGCTTCATTTGTGGGTATTGTGATTTGAATTGCAATCATGTTTGGAGTCCTGTATTTCAGAGAATTGCAATTATCGAACTGCTGTAGATGTCGGATTTGTTATGAGTACTTGCAATTTTTATGTAAACGCTTCGAATTGTGATTAGTGATTTTAAGTGTGTAATTGAATTTCAGTTGATCTTAAGTTCTGTGATTAAAATTGAAAATGTTTCACAGAATGGCAATTAAACATGCATTAAGTTTTTTTTTTTTTGAAGAAGAAGAAGAAGAAAAAGGACTGGAAAATTTTAGAATCCGATGCATGTAAGTACTGTAACACCCCGGATACGATAATACACTTCTTTTGGGACTGTCAAAAAGCCAGAGAAATTATAAGAAGAGGCTTAAGCATATTGAAGCTAAATTCTTTTTATTTTGAGAAATGGGATTTTTTACTTGGAAAAGATAATATTACAGAGGATAACCTCTCTTTGTTAATAAAATACCATATATATCAGTTTAGAGTCAATGAGGAAAATTTTCACGAGAACGTGTTTATTAGAAACGCAAAATTACGATATTACGCAGACATGCAAACATTACGTGAAGATAAATTAAAATTAAAATGGACCTATTTTTGGCGAAGTGTTTTCAAACTTAGAAGCGGATTTGATATATTGATAGATGGTCGTGACTCATTTATAAGTTGTTATGTTTGTTTGTTTCCGTCATAATCGTGATTTTTGATAAGCAAAGTTATTGTTAGAAAACGTCGCGTTTGTGAAAGATGGATATATATATTGTATTGTAAGTGCTCCTTATAGTTTATGCCCACGCAGCGCATACTCGAATATGGCTGTGCACAATAAAATTCCCTAAAAAAAAAAAAAAAAAAAGAAAAAAAAAAAGTTCAATGTTTGAGACGGATTAGAACTCACTTTCATCCCTGTTTGTACACGCTTGAGTCTACTGAAATAGAGTTTGTTCGTAACAGAGACAGAATTTTTTGTAATTCAAATTTCATAATTTCCTGTTCTCTACAAATAACCATTTTGCATGAAGTCCAAAATGTAAAACGTAAGATTTTTTCTTGTCGCCCAGTTGACTCCAGAGTTGTCGCCCAGTTGACTTCGCTGTCGCCCAGTTGACTTGGCGCCCAGTTGACCTGGCGCCCAGTTGACTAGGAACCTTCCAGAACACCAAATGACAGTAAGCCTGACGAAGTCGGACGTCTGTTTGATAACCCCGTGAGAAAACAGCGAACCGTACATTAAGTGTACATTACGTAAAACGCACATAGGTTATTGTGATTCACTGGCTCAACGATACAACACGCCTACGGGTGACACGGCGCGATACGCGATATTCACGTGGCTGAATTTCGAAAAAAAAAAAAAACGATATTTTTTATTATGCTAAAAACAGCAGCAGGGTTTGATAACTAAAACTGACACTTTCATTGAATTTTCGCTTACATTTTACACACTATCACACACACTGTGCGTTGTCAGAGGTATTTTTATTTTCAAGAATAATTATTTCAAATGCAGACCGGATAAACATGCCTTGTGGGTGTTTTTTCAAACCAATAGTTTTAAAATGGGATAAAGGCACGTGTTGTTTTCCAAACCTTTTAAATGTTTTAAAAAAGACTTGCGATTTGTCAGTCATTTAACTTCTACAGTTCTATAATTGTATTAGAAGATGAATCCCAAACTGTCAGAAAACGTAAATAAATCGTACTGAAAAAAAATGTTTCTTTTATCAGGCCACAAAGTAATCACTGGGATAATTAAAAGTATAATTTATGCAAAAGCACTTTTCACAACAAACGTTACTGAAAATCTGCACTTCGAGATAAAGGTTCACATCGAACCATGCTAATTCTCATAGCAGTTGTGCCAGCAGAAGTACTGGTGATATTAAGTACTTCAGCGCGCTACCGCTCCCATTAGCACCGGTACTTATTATTATTATTATTATTATTATTATGAGCATTACTATGAGCATTATAATTAGTATAATTGTTATTATTATTATTATTACTTACCACCTATTGATGACAAAATTAAGCCACTCGGCCGTTTCACTCTGCCTCAGATTACGCCGCCTGTGAAGAACTATTTCTTTCTCACGCAACGCCTCCTCCAACAGCCATGTTGCTTTCCGGCGCCATATCCAAAAAGTCAATCCAATGAGTCCAAAGATCCAAATAAACGACAATCCATACACACCCGACAGCCAGGATATTGTAATCACAGCACATATAAACAGATACACGAACATCAGCTGATTGACCCGTTGAGATTCAGCAAGTTTTTCCTCGTCCGTTTCAGGCTCACCCATCCTGAGTCCCTTGGCGGCTTTGGTCTTCTTCCTAGCGCGCACGCCACCAGTGTTAGCGGTGCCGTTGGCTACAGGTCGCACCTTTTCCATTGTGACTGGAGGCTGCAGTCAACGCTCTGCGTGTCCTCTCTCTCGCTGGAAGCAAAACGACACACTCGAATCGGGTTCTCTAACTGGTCACCTCTACACTTTGTTGACCATTTTCTGAATTACAGAAGTAAAATTAAATATAAACTTGCTACTTGGTTACTTTAAGTAGTGATCACAATTTCGCTCATATACACCTGCAATAATGGCATTCAGAGCAGGCCGGCGTTTGCGATTAGAAAGCCGTCTCTAAAAAGTAATCAGCAACAACTCACGTTGTGGTACCTGTAGACAGCAGTTAAATAATTAATGGACAAAAACGTCATAACATATATATCTCATTTCGTCTGTGAATATCTCAGTGCCCTATCTCAGTCCGCATATACATATTATATTAGTTTTTAATATCGCAAATGCCACTCGCTTTCTTTTCATGAAACAACGAAGCTTCCTGCAAAGTACTGTGAGTTTCTATGGTTGAAATAAGATCAATAGGATTAAGCAGCGAAATATGTGGCTATGACCCATGAAAACATGTCACCCCATTTGACACTAGACGAATGATGGCTATGTTTTTATTTTTTTCCTTCCTCTTACAAAGGCGATTGTATTTCACTGCATGGATATGGATATTCTTTCCCTTTCCATTCAGCTCCACTGAGCTCACAAATCTGATAAGCCCTTGAACTGACCATAACAGTGTGGGAGAGTATTTCCCTATGAATGTGAATATCTATCACATATTAACATAATACTATTAACAGTCTGTTAATCTCTGTGTTGCTTCCTTCTTGTCACTTTTTTTTTGGTAAAACGCATACCTACGTAATCTGTTCTTAACCCAAAGAATTTAAACAGGCTGTTATTTCAGGTGTGACCGACGTTCTAAAATATTTACTTTTATAATTTTGCTTCACCATTTTATCCCTTTGGTGCACAATCTCCCATATGTTAGGGTCGAGCCCATACCCAATCCCTTTACATCTCCTTTGTAGGGCAGTAGGAAACTTATCCCTTGTAACATCCATACTGCTGATATATAATCACCCAGAAGACATACGTAGTAAAACTTAATAAACTTACAATACTTTAATGATCAATAACCACACATACGACAAGTATTGTAATCGTAAATAAAAATTTCGTGATAAACATGCTAATCAGATTAAAAGACAGAAAACAACAGCAATGCATTAACACCACACACAGCCACTCATACCTGCCTCAATGTAATTTTCAAAGAATATCCAAAGCGTTTTTACGCTTTACAATTCTCAAAAGAAATATTTTGCCAAGTGAAAAAAATAACACTGCCTACATGTTTTAGTTAAGAGTGTACTTAAACTGCAGGTAGACTTACACACTTCGGTAACGTCCAGTACATAAACGAAACGAAATAGTCACATGTTTTGCCGACACAGAGCTAGCATTATAGATTGCGTACTTTACAACGCTAGCGAGTGGTTATCAAGCGACCTCAGCCTTATCACATACATCAGTTATTACCAAAGCTAAATAAATAGCTACACTTTTGTACAGAAGTACAGTACAACCGATCCATTGCGAGTTATATATACTGCGAGGAACTGATAAAACGGACATCAAATCGTTAAGGGCTGAAAACTGATCTGTCCATAATCGACAGGTGCCTCGAAATGTTGCAGTTCTGTGACATACACAAGACGATGGGTTCTGAGATATTCAAACGGGCTGACATTCACTGAATGGTTGAAAATTGTTGGAATCTGCCAATGGTTATGTATCGTGACAGGGTCTGCTCCACCCCCCCCCCCCACCCCCACACCGTAATAAAAGTCTCAAATTCCTTTTTGCATTTTTTCCCAACGTATATGCCCCCTTCCCCCCAGCAACCAACGACCAAAACGCACATTAAAATATCGTTGTGCAAAAGGTCTGTTAAAAAAGTCTGCAAATTTGAGATATACCTAAGAAGCAAAATAGACACGATTTTTTACGGCGGTAGTTTCACGGTAATTACTGCCAGACAAGGGCGTAGAGATTCGGCCCTTGTTCAAACTTCTCAAACCTCTGACCCAAATATATGTAAACTTAAATGTTATTCTGAAAAGTGGAGCTGAAGAATTCAGCAGATGGATTACTGTAACACTGCAAAGCGGTACGAAAAACTACAATTTCTTTTCTATAAAGGGAGTAAAAAGAAAGTTTTTTCTCCGGCCGGGTCACTGGAATCTGAAATAACAAAAAGTGACTGGCCCGGTCTACAAAAAAATTCGAGTTAAAAAAAAATCGACCGGCCAACCGGGTGTGCAAAATTTTAAAACAGAAAATATTTACCCGCAAGGCAGAAAAGACTCTGAGAATGGCATTTGAAAGGATAACTGTATCTTAAAATTTTCACTCGCGACATCGGCGCTTATATTTTTTTAGGCATATAAAACTTTGAACGTTTTAAAAATACTTCATATAGATATTATAAGGGTTATGTCATAAAATCATTTTATAAAACCATATTTTGCGAGAAAAAAACCAAATCAAGAATTTTTTTAAAAAAATGCCCCGATCGGTCCCAATGTTTTTGAGAAAAAATTTTAAAAAAAAGATCACAGGCCGGCCGGGTCAAATTAAAAAAATATTATTATTATTATTATTATTATTATTATTATTATTATATCAATACTTTTTATTTACTATTATTTATTTACAATTGATTTATTTACTATTTATGCATATATATATAAAAGCAATGAAGTCAAGTGGTTACTGAATTTAACATTAATATTTCTTTCTTATAATATGCATGGTCTTAACCATCTACATGGGCGTGGCCATCTTGATTGCTCTAAGCTTCCTGTACTGTGTTTTTCTTTTAGTCATGTGCCTTGTGAATTTCAGGGCCAAGGCAATATCTAGATTTGTTACAATCTAATTTGCATATATCATTGTTTTCCTTTCAACTCAACCCATCTATATCAAATCCATAAAATACTTTTAAAAAAAACAAACAAAAAAAACAACAACAAACAAACAAACAAAAATATCCCGAAATTTGGCAAAAAGTACTTATTTACCCCTGATCTAGACTACATTCATGGAAAATTTCGAGCCCATTTAACAAAATTTCTAGGAGAAGTACGCTTTTTCGCAAAGGTGGTGATCGGTCGCTCGCGTCATGGCAAAAATTTCACAGCGTAAGTTGATTTTCTGGGGAAAGGTGGCCGTGGAATGTTGATTCTGCTAATACTACATGAGATATTGCAAAAGCAAATTTCAAGCAGAGATGGTAAAAAATCCTATTATTTTTTAGTTTTTCATTTAAATCTTTAAATTTTTTTATTTAAAACAAACTCGAAAAATTAAAGCAGCAACAAAAAAAAAAGATACTAAGCTTTTAACAATTTACTGCAGACGTCATAGCGCTTTCTTGTAAGACATTTCTACTACATTTACATTTGACAATGCCTCTGATAACTATCCGTAAATTCAATTGCTCAAATAACTTTCCGTAAGTTCAACATTTACAGGTTCCTTTTGGATTTTTTGCTGTTTGAAATGTCTCTATCAAAGTATCTCGACACAACAGCAAGAGGTCTCCCAGACATTTTGGAGTTTGCAGTGATTTTTTTCTGTCAAACTCTCAATTACCCCTGCAAAACCAGTCATTTGGGGGGGGGGGGGGGGGGTTAAATACGCCCTGCACGACGCGTAACACTAGTACTTTGTTTGCAAGCACACATGTGGAGACATGCCTGTCCAACACCGTAGTAGTTGCAGCTACCGGACAGGCACTCTGGTAACCTGCCAACTGCTGATCCCCCTCACCTCCGAAGCTTATGTGCACTGATAAGCTCAACATTTGAAATGCTTTGTTTAAACAAAAGGGGTTAGAAATGATTGCTGAGTACCGTTACTGCACACAAAGGCTCAATGACAAACGACTAGTTTAAAAAATAAAAAAAATCATGATTTTTTTTACGTTGATTTAAATCATAATGTAAACGAGACAGAAATTCGCACAGCGAATTAGCCCCACTTGGAATGATAACTTAAAGCGGAAGGTAGATGATATTGCAGTTTGTTGACAATTTTCACATTTCTGAATGCAGAATATCCTCCTAAATACTACTAACTATACCGGTAAGGTCAAGGCCAAAAATTTGCTCTATCTCTTACCGTTTTCGAGATAAAGGCCAACTTCCGGTTTGAGGCTCGAAAGTGACATGGGGGTCAAGGACACCGGATGTTATACCTTACGTATGGTCGTATTGGGGGTAGAGGTCGAAAATGAGGTCAAAATTGCTCTATCTCTTACCGTTTTCGAGATAAAGGCCAACTTCCAGTTTGGGGCTCACAAGTGACCTGGAGTTCAAGGACACCGGAAGTTATACCTTACGTATGGTTATTTAGGGGGTGGAGGTCGAAAATGAGGTCAGAATAGCTCTATCTCTTTCCGTTTTCGAGATAAAAGCCAACTTTCGGTTTGGGGCTCGAAAATGACCTGGAGGTCAAGGACACCGGAAGTTATACCTTACGTATCGTCGTATATGAGGTGGAGGTCGAAAATGAGGTCAGAATTGCTCAGAATCTCTCACCGTATTTGAGATAAATCATTGTTTTTCTTAAATAACGTTTTTCGGGATTTCAAGGTCAAGGTCAAGGTCAAAAATTTTTACCGGTTACTTCAGATCACATCGCCCTTTATATATGTGCCAAGTTTGGCTTTTCTAGCTTCAATGGCCTTGCTGTAGATGTCTGGAAACCGATTGACCTTTTTCACGATTTGACCTTGACCAGTAAGGTCAAGGTCGAAAATTTTTATCAGGTGTACCATTTCAGATGACCCTCCATACATGTGCCAAGTTTGGTTGGTCTAGCTTCAGCGGTCTCGTCGGAGATGTCTGGAAACCGAATCGGCGGAAAAAGACAAAAAAGGAGGAAAAAAAATAGGTGAAGAATTCAAGGCAATCCATCCCCATTTGGTATTTTCAATACCAAGTGGGAATAAAATCATACGCACACCAAAAATGTTTA
Source organism: Protula sp. h YS-2021 (assembly GCA_949752745.1). Classification (NCBI taxonomy): domain Eukaryota; kingdom Metazoa; phylum Annelida; class Polychaeta; order Sabellida; family Serpulidae; genus Protula; species Protula sp. h YS-2021. Next base: position 35,917,695 of record OX457024.1, on the reverse strand, counting down.
TCATATAGTAGAATAAATCACTTAATCACAGGATGCAGCCACCACACAGACACACACACACACACACATATATATATATATATATATATAAATATATATGTGTGTGTGTGTGTGTGCATCCTGTGATTAATATATATGTGTATATATATATACATATATATGTATATATATATATATATATATATATATATATATATTTGGAGAGAGAGAGAGAGAGAGAGAGAGAGAGAGAGAGAGAGAGAGAAAGAGAGAGAGATCCAAACTTGGACGATGTAGGCTTGATACTGTACATCAAATAGCGCATAGTAAAAGCACGACTACTCCAAAAAATGCAGCAGAAACATACGAAAAAAAACACACACAGGATATGTAAAACTTGAAGGACGATAAGGGAAAAGAAATCTAACGCACCAACCTCCCACACCCCCTCTTAACAACCACCATCACCATCCAATGTTTGTTGCATTTGGGCAATTAATGTCGATGAAATGTACCAAAAGCCTCCATAAATAATGTCACACTGAGATAAAGAGAGGAAAGGTGTTTTCTGATTTCCCTCAATGCTTGGGATCGTAAACGATATGATAACATTGTGAAACTTCATAATCACGTTAGCGAGAGAGAGAGAGAGAGAGAGAGAGAGAGAGAGAGAGAGAGAGAGAGAGAGAGAGAGAGAGAGATTTCCGAGTCAGTACAGCATAGAAAAGGGCTTACCTACGATTACAGCAATATGATATATATGTGGCCGTTTCTGAATTATAGAGAAGTACGATAATAAAATCATACGCACATCCCCCGCCAACTTCCGGTTTTGGGCTCGAAAGTGACATGCAGGTCAAGGACACCGGAAGTTATAACTTACGTATCGTCGTATAGGGGATAGAGGTCGAAAATGAGGTCAGAATTGCTCTATCTCTTACCGTTTTCCAGATAAAGGCCAACTTCCGTTTTGGGGTTCGAAAGTGACCTGGAGGTCAAGGACACCGGAAGTTATACCTTACGTATCGTCGTATAGGGGGTGGAGGTCGAAAATGAGGTCAGAATTGCTCTATCTCTTACCGTTTTCGAGATAACTCATTGTTTTTCTTAAATAACGTTTTTCGTGATTTCATGGTCATGGTCAAGGTCAAGGTCAAAAATTTTTATTGGTTGCTTCAGATCACATCGCTGTTTATATATGTGCCAAGTTTGGCTTTTCTAACTTCAACGGCCTTGCAGTAATTGTCTGACAACCGATTGACCTTTTTCGCGATTTGACCTTGACCAGTAAGGTCAAGGTCAAAAAAATTATCAGATGCACCACTTTCGATGACCCTCCATACATGTACCAAGTTTGGTTGGTCTAGCTTCAGTGGTCTCGGACGTTTTCGAGATAACTCATTGTTTTTCTTAAATAACGTTTTTCGCGATTTCAAGGTCATGGTCAAGGTCAAGGTCAAAAATTTTTATTCGTTGCTTTGTATCACATCGCCCTTTATATATATGCCAAGTTTGGCTTTTCTAGCTTCAACGGTCTTGCAGTAATTGTCTGAAAACCGTTTGACCTTTTTCGCGATTTGACCTTGACCAGTAAGGTCAAGGTCGAAAATTTTTATCAGGTGCACCACTTCAGATGACCCTCCATACATGTGCCAAGTTTGGTTGGTCTAGCTTCAGCGGTCTCGGAAGAGATGTCTGGAAACCGATTCGGCGGAAGAAGAAAAAAATTTTAAAAAAGCGAGAAAAAAAAGGAAAAATAGGTGAAGAATTCGAGGCAATCCATCCCCATTTGGCATTTTCAATGCCAAGTGGGAATTACGATTTACATTAACTGATTTAAATCATATCAGCCTTGGTTTCAAGTTTATTAATATTCTTTTGCTTAATATATCACCAAAACAACGGCTCTACACAAACAATCGCAAAAATCATGGTGAGCATGCATACTAATCGGGTGTAACTTTCTGTGAAGTTTGGGATCACCCAACCTAGCAGTTTTTTTTAATTTACTGTCGTATTCCAAATAGAGGCTCCCACACGGCCTATGGACACCCGGACTTCAAAAAGACTGTGACGTGTGGTACAAAGACGTCTGAACATTAACATCTCAAGCCGAAAAAAATTACGCGTTGCGTGTTTGTGGAGCAAATGTGTCGCCACTCCTAAACAGTGGATATGTATCAAGTCACGTCAAACGTTCAAAAACACAGAAGTACTTAAACTATCGTGTGTGTTATTCAAAAGCAAAGCAACAGTAACGTAGAAGGCAACATCGATTTCTAAAAAAAACTTTTCCTACATTTTCAAGATACTTTCCCAATGTTGTAATAAAATTTTCAATATTTTTCGCTCATTCTTTAAACAGGTTGTTTGTCTGTGAAAAGTGACACTTAATTCCCAGGGTGACTATCCTCGTCCAATTGGTTTGCGAAAAACATAAGATATATTCTAACCGGAATTTAAGTGGTATTATGGCTACTCTGGTAATCACAAACTAAAATTTCTTCACTAAAATCTTATTTTTACCTTTGTAAAAGAAAACCAAACATATAATACCGGAGATGAAAAACGAGCCTTGATTTGGGGCATTTTCTAACTTACACTATTCACCTGGCGTGGATGCACGGAGAGTCAGGAAATCAGATATGGTACGTATATTTTTGGATTAAAAAATTTCATTTTACGATTTTTCACAGGTCTCTGCTTTTCAAAAGTTATACATACCTATGTGTCATATATTCCTAACACAAAATTTCACGATATCATATTGATATTGGGCAGATTTAGTTGTCACTGACCGACTTCTGTAAAGTTCGGTGATAAATAAGAATTTTCCTGCCTAAATTTTCACAGATGATTTATGGCGGATCTAACAGGTTGTCAAGAATGAGACTTCGCCCATAAAACATAGGTCAAACAGGCACTATCACACGTAACTACATTTCTGCTAATGCCTGGAATCTGTTCAGCTCGTTTCCATTCTGAATAAGGGAAGGGTTGTTGCTAAAAGAAAAACGTAATGATGATTTAGTGATGATTTACTTGACAAACCATTACCACAGGAACCATTACATAAACCATTACATAAAATATCAGAAATTGAATGAGAAATGGCGAAAAGTATCTTAAAAATACAAGAAAAGGTTTTTACAAATAGATTTTGCCTTATGTTTAGGGCACAGACTTGGTATCAAGCAGCATGTCACTGAGGAAGCCACGACAGTTGGTCTGACGATATAGTCGGACGACATACACCTCACGTTCGTCCGACCGCACTTCGATGCAAAATCAAAGCCAAATCAACAGAAATCGAGTTGGCGATGGCGAATACGTATTCCACTATTTACTTGTCTGTGAATGTTTAGAGTATGAACTTAAACGATACCCGATTGTGAACCGCAACAGATTGGCATATTACTCGTATGATACCGGATTGTGTTCGCATTCGCCTCTTCTGTGATCATTTGCCATCGCTTTTCAATTCGCGACCTCATCGATTGGGCTAAATAGCTCGCTATACAATGGGCTACAACTGGGCGTTTTCCATCGAGGTGAGAAAAAAATGCAACATAAAATGCTACCAAGTAGCGAAAATTACACTTGGGCCCATAAACAATACAATTCTGAACACTTAAACATTCAGAATTCTATAAATTTTTTGTTAAAAGTCAAGCCAAGTTGCCAGTTGCATCAAAACTAAATCACAGTAACATTGTGTCAGTACCAGGCCAAATCACAAGATTGGATATGGTTGTAATTTGGTTTTGATTGGTGGCGACCATAGATCAACGTCTTTGACACAACGTTGGCCAGACGTCAGACAAGCAACAGCAACAGTGTGTAGAAGTTCATTATGCTCGCAAAAAAAAAAAAAAAAAAAAATCCGCAACATTAAATCTTGTTGTTGTTTGGTTGTGATCACATGTCCTACCATAGATCAACGCCTTCTTAACATCTTGAATACCCATTGAACATACGTTTCATAAAAACGCTCTTGAGACGTGACGCAGATTGTCGTTACCGAAAACCAAACTTTTTCCGACGCTCAATTAACATCTCTGATGCAACGTTGAATACACTTAGGAAAATCGACGATTTATGTAGACGTCGGGATATACATGTTTCAAAAATGTCCGGGTCACAACAAAAAAACAAGTATGTCCAAGGACATGACCCAGCTGAGTTACCAAACAAGGAAAGGGAGAAAAAGTCTGAAACGAATACTGTTAGGCCAACAAATGAAGTATGTAAAATGCATTTAATGCGAATTTGGAAGATACCCGAAAAGGGATGTTGAAGAGGTTGGGTTATGACGATTCACGTATTTACCGACATTTACACAATTTTACAAAATTTTTAAAATTCCACCATTTCGGCATTTTTTTTTGTCATTTGCGAAAAAAAGCAAAGTCCAAGTGGAGAAGCAAATAAGAAAGTTCTGATTAAAATTTTATAACTATCTGAAAAAGACTGAGAGAAATGAATGATTTGACAATTCAGTTATTTACTACCATTTATTCCAGTTTTTGCCAAACTTCAAAGTTCCGCCATTTCGGTAGTTTTTGGAGAACCGCGAAAAAAAAATAATAGCCTCGTAGGCGAACCCCTGGGGAACATCCCCGCGTAACATCTCAACGATTGGATTAAAATGTAGAAGGAGCAGCATTTTAAAAATGGGTCAAAACGGGCACAAAAAGTGCCGCCATTCTGTCAGTTTTTTCGTCAATAGTCAAAAAAAGTAATACCTAGATGGGGGACCACCAAGGAAACATTCCTGCGTAATATCAAAACGATTGGGGCAAAACTGTAGGAGGAGTCGCATTTTAAGGAAAAAATTTAACATACTGACATACATTCAAGCCCCTTATAGTGATACGACTAACCCAGTCCGACAAAGTCGGCTGGGTTAAAACACACACAGTCGTGTTAGCACGCACAGGAAATTTAAACCTGGAACTAGTAATGGCTGGTCGCTTTGAGAACTGACGATCATCAGGATATAAAACATTGAATATCTCGAAGCGCCAGTTTTTGCCGCCTACATTTGAAACATATTCATGAAAAATGACGTGATGTATATCCTGTGTTCCCGATGATCCAAAGGGAAATCACGCTCTAGACGGTGACGGGATTAATATTTGGGTGACGTCTATATGTCACTTTCCCGACGTTTAAATATGTCGGCAGGTAGACACTGTGAAGTATGTGAAGTGCACGGATCCACTCTCCTTATTTAGGCAACTACAGAAAAAAGACCACCTCTGTGAAAATTTGCAAATTTCAACCACCCATATAGCGTATAAAATGTTAATGTCTTTCTAAAAAATTGCGGTGCAACTGGACATTCTACAGTGGCTCTCTGAAAAATTCGGTCGTCCTACCTCTAACCGTCTTGTCTGAGTCTGCATGACAGGGTTACGGCCACAAAGAAATGGAACCATTCAGTACAGGAAATTCAGAATTCCAGTGGGGAAAAATACAAAGAAACAAATAAGGAAAACCCATTAAAGTTGATTTTCTCCGCCATGAATCATAAATAAGGTGTCAACACTTCATTAGAACGTGAAAAAAATCATTGATGATATTAATAAAATTGTTTTCTAACACATAAATAGTTCTACATCTATTTCAAGTTGTTTTGATGTATTTCTCCATATTTCTATACTTCTATGTTTATCCCCCAAAAATAGAAGTCCTGTTTTTGGCGTAAATCGACGAAACTGTGAATGCCTTTTAAACTATGGCGATTGTAAATCCTCAAGTGTAATAGGATGCAAAGGTGCCTTAGCCACTTCACTTTGTTTATGATGACGTGAAGGGTCGCTATCCACAATGTTTTTTGAAAAGCACACGAAAACGCACAGACGAATTGAGTCTGATTATAGATGTAAACGCGCCCTAGCCAGTCTAGCGTGTATAGACTGTGGTGCCAATGTTAAAATGTGCACAGATAACACATTTCATTTACGCATAATTAACATAGCATACTAACATAACATAATTTACTGAGGTCACCACTGTCCCACTACCATAGCCATTTCATTTAGTTTTTATTATGGCTTTAACGTGGCGGTATCAACTGTTTTGAAATATTTTCTGATGCTGTTGCAAATTTGCACTTGGCTTATTGAATTCAGTTAGGATTGAACATTTTGTTGTAACCTGTTCATATACATATACCTTTAGTGCATAAGGATAGATATACATCACATGATCACATTGGAATGATTCGGTCAGTTTTGAATAAGGAGACCAAGCCAACAACACGTTGTTTCTCCCTCACAACAGGGAGACATAACATGACGACACGTGATGGCTGAATTCAACCCACCAACAGCCTTTGATTTCAGCAACCAACAACAATGGCCAGAATGGACAAAGCGTTGGCTGAGATTTCGTGTTGCCTCCAAACTTCGAGCACAGGAGGGAGAAATACAAGTTTCAAGTCTAATCTATTCCATGGGCATGCAGGCAGAGACGATATACAGTTCTTGCACATTCGCCAACAATCCTAAAGGAAACGATTATGGCGCAGTGATAGCTATGTCTGATGCTCATTTTGTGCCTTCAGCGAAAAAAAGAACGAGCAGAGTTTCACGGCAGGAAGGCAACAGCCAGGCAAAAATGCCAAAGTTTACACCCGTGCGCTGTATGAACTGGCAGAAACGTGTGGGTACGAGTCAAGGGCAACGGAAGAGGGCATCCGTGATCTTTTCGTTGGTGTTTCGGACACAGAATGCTCAGAACGACTACAGTTCAAAGACGATCACTTTGGCCTTGCCGATAGAAATGAGATTTGTTGAGCGTCCGATATGGTAAAATCTCAGATGGCAAGCCAACAAGCTACTTCAAACCTTGACGCTGTGAGAACGAAGAGCAAGTTTCAAGACCTAAACAGTTTACGAGTGGCAAGCAAAACTCGTCGCGAAGTAGACCTCATTATGGGAACTAGAATTGATGGCAATCTATACATACGAATACAGGTTAATCTCTTTTAAAAATTCTAAGACCTTGTTAGAGTTTACTTTTTCAAAGAGCTCTCTCATAGAGTCAACTCTATAATAACGGGGATGAATGTGATTTAAGTCTATACGATCTATCAAGATGTGTTTCACTGTATACCTTTTCTGACAACTTAAGAATGTCCTATTCTTAATGTGTCCATTACCATATCGTCGCGGAGACCACTTAGGGAGGGCAATGTGTGCCCTACCACAGGATTAATTTGGTATAGCTTATTGTTGGTTTATGCATTCCAATGTTGTTGCCATAGATTTTTGGACGGTGCTATACCGTACAAATTCACTACACCACGTCGAGTTTCAGCACCGCTTCTAAAGCCCGTCAAAAAAAAACTTGATCGTATGATGCTCAAAGGGATTGTTTCCCCGATTACAGAGCCAACCCTATGGTGTGCACCCATGGTACCGGTGGAGAAGAAGAACGGAAAAGTGAAGATTTGTGTTGACCTGAACAATTCAGTCAAAAGAGAACGATTTGTGACGCCGACTGTTAAAGAGATTGCCACAAAGCCGTCCAGTGCAAAGGTATTTTCACTGTATTGCTCGCAATCTTTTTGGCAGCTGCCCCTGCGTGAGGATAACACGCGGTTTAGCAGATACGTGTTTAACCGTTTGCCCTATGGCCTGAACTCCAGTGCGGAAATATTCCAACGTACGTTAAAATAGCTTCTAAAGGATCTGAAGGACATCGATGGTGTATTTGTGGATGTTAATGACATCTTAGTCTATGACCCTGATGTTCCAAAGCATGACCCGATGTTGAAGGAGGTAGTGAACAAGATACGATAGTCCCGTCTGAAGCTGAACAAGTCAAGGTGCTAATTTAGGACGGGCAAACTGACGTACCATGGGCAGGTTTCTTAAAGGATGAAATGTGTAAAGAGCCTGAGAAGCTAAAAGCAATTTATGACCTTCAAATGTCACAGAACTCCGGCTATTCATCAGAATGGTAAGTTATTGGCGAAATAATTGCCAGTCTATCACAGGTGATGGCTCCGACTCTGGAACAACTGAAGACCGACAACATCTTTACGTGGGACGACTCGACACATTGTAAGCGTGATTGATAAATAGTGGCGATGGTACCTGGCCAGTTTTTGATCAAAAGCTGGAAGATTTCGCCACTGAATCTTCAAAAGATCCGGATTTGCAATTAGTCATGACGACTGGCCGGAACATCAAAGGGACATACCAGAGTCAATTAAGCAATTCTTCAGGAGAAGACAGTGTTTATCTGCAACCACAGATATTCTTACTTATCTTACCTACAGTCTGTGTGATGGTTCAGGATCAAAGCTGATATACAAGCCATGATGTGTCAAAGCTGCTCATTTTGTGAAGAGAACAAACCGTCAAAAGACGTGAGCCATTGACTTCAACTCAGCTTCCTGAAGGACCGTGGAAGAAGATAGATTTCAACCTGTTCGAACTTCAACAAAGTCATTATATGGCTATCGTTGATTATTATAACATATACATTGAGGATGTGTACTAACCTGATATAACAAGCAAAGCTGAAGTTTTGAAACTCAAAGCAGTTTTGTCCGTTTTGAGACATCATTGGAATGTAATACAGATTGTGCTAGACAATTCATGAGTAAAGAATTTGCTGAATTCAGCGACCAGTACCATTTCTAACACCATGTTAGCAGCCAACTTTTTAGCCGGAGTAATGGTGAGGCTGAAGCTGCTGTCAAATTGGTGAGACATGTTTGAAGCAGGAAGATCCGTTTACAGAGTTAATGTTACCTTAATAAACCGTTCCATATGCTTCTCTCATCACAGATAAGTTTGTCAAGTAAAAAAGTCATCGACATACGGTTTCTTTTGTTTCGCATATCAACCAGAAACGTGCTCGGTACGTGTTTCCGGTTTTGTTTGTTCTTACTTCTGTTGTACACAAGTACAAAAGAAACATCAAAACAACATCTGACATAAAATCTAACATATGTTGCTTGTTATCAATATATATATTTGTGTAAAATATGTAAGAATGCATAACATTTCATTTTGTAAACATTTGAGAACTCTTATCCCGGAAGAAGCGATCGAGAAGATTTTATTATCCTGTTTCCGAGTAGTCCCAGGTGACATCCACCTCCACAGAGGAGAGGTAGAGGAGTGGTGATGGACTAGGGTCCCTCGAGACTAGTTTCCAAGAAAGTCAAGAATAAAATTGTCACGAAAAAAATTGTAGTTCCAAGCATTCTCGGAGAACAAATACAGATACTAAAACGCAGCCTTGTAAACAAACAGCTGTCCTTCCTAGTCAGCAGGTCGTTTACATTTCACAATGTTTTGGACATAAGTCATGCGAAAGAAACTCATTGATCAGATTAAGATTAAGATAAGGTTTTATTCCAACTTCAAACTGAGTTCAATATACAAAATGTTGAGAATACTAAAATACATAAATAACATTCAGAATAACCGCAGCTAGTACTGTTACAATGAAGTTTAGAAGGGCAGGGCTAGAAGTAAACACTTATGCAAGAGCCTGCCCTTGCTAGCAATATTATACAATATGTTTATTAAGCCTTACATTTAGGTTTGAACTTTGACACACATAATGGTAAAAGAGCCTCGAAAAAATACAAAATTTTTCACTTTCTATTAAATACCTATATGTTTTTGGATCATGTATTTCTTTAGACTTCGCTTAAACACGTTTAAACTCCTGCTTGCGGTAATGTAACTAGGCAGTTTGTTCCATAACTTTGAAACAGCAATAGAAATGCAATTAGATTTGATACTAGTCCTGGTGTAATTTATCTAAAATTTGTTGTACTGCCTGGTAGAGTAATTACTGCTCGAACCGCCTAGTTCAAAAAACAATTGCAGATTACATGGCAGAGATTCGTGACATAATAGTGGCAATGTTAAACTCTACAAGATCATGGAATTTGAAAATACCACTGACATGAAACATGTTGCTCGTATGTGAAAACCTGTCTGCGTTAAAAATAATTATAATAGCTTTTTTGCAACATAACAATATTATTTAATTTCGTTTTACATGCATTTCCCCATATTTCACAGCAGCAGCTCACTCATATAGGAGAAAAACAGACCGTTGTACATTACCAACAAGAAAGTATTTGTGAAACACGAGCAGGCCCCAACCGCCCCCAAATTCAAAGAGGTATAAAGTCAATTTCTGACCACTTGCGGATGACTAAATCTGACCAGAGGTACCAAAAGACACATCTACAGGTCGAGACCTTTCATTTGAGCCTATTCTCAATGTTCTACGATTAATAGAACTAAACATATAGCGTGTACACGCTTATTTCCCTAAACCCCACTCATCGCCCTTTTTGGTCAATTTGACCACTTCCGGATGATCGAGTCTGACCAAAAGTACCAAAAAGCACATCTACATGTCGAGACCTTTCATTTAAGCTAACTATCAATGCTATACGACCAATAGAACAAAAAGATATGGCGTGTACAAAAAAGCGATGACGGACAGGCGGACGGACACCCCACACCTATGGGCTCCAATCCGAAGGGTTGGGGCCTAAAAGCCCGATATTAACGGAATGCTTAATTTTGATGGGTAGAACTGGAATTTCCCTTAATGCCTTGCAGCTGGAACAAATCTTAATCGGAAAAATCGAGGTTGCCACTCACGAGGTCGTAGTTTAGGAGAGGAGCGATGTAGTCCCAGTAGGTCTTCCTAGGTCAAATAACAATTTTTTACTGAGAAAAATATGTGTGTTTTTGAGATCAAGATACCGAATCCCTCATTATCGCCGACAACAAAAACAAATCCACAGTTGCAAAATCACGCTTTACTCTGGTTTGGGAGTTGCGCTGAGGTCGAAAATAATGCGTCAGGGTACTTCTCAGTGTGCTTTTAAAGAACAAGTGGATTTTTGGCCAATTTGGCCAAGATCACGTGACCGAATTTGGCCAAAATGGCCAAAAGGCACATCTACAAGTCGAGACCTTTCAAATGAGCCTAACATCAAGTCTCTACGCCTGTGCGTTCTCGAGATATCGCCTGTACAAACACACATCGATTTTTTGCGGTTTTTGGCCAATTTGGCCAAGATCACGTGACCGAATTTGGCCAAAATGGCCAAAAGGCACATCTACAAGTCGAGACCTTTCAAATGAGCCTAACATCAAGTCTCTAGGCCTATACGTTCTCGAGATATCGCCTGTACAAACACACATCGATTTTTTGCGTTTTTTGGCCAATGTGGCCAAGATCACGTGACCGAATTTGGCCAAAATGGCCAAAAGGCACATCTACAAGTCGAGACCTTTCAAATGAGCCCAACACCAAGTCTGTATGCCTCTGTGTTCTCGAGATATCGCCTGTACAAACACAAGTCGATTTTTGCGTTTTTTTTGGCCAATTTGGTCAAGATCACGTGACCGAATTCGGGCAAAATGTCTTTCAAATGAGCCAAACATCAAGTCTCTAGGCCTCTGCGTTCTCGAGATATCGCCTGTACAAACACAAGTCGATTTTTTGCGTTTTTGGCCAATTTGGCCAAGAGCACGAGATCGAATTTGGCCAAAATGGCCAAAAGGCACATCTACAAGTCGAGACCTTTCAAATGAGCCCAACACCAAGTCTGTATGCCTCTGTGTTCTCGAGATATCGCCTGTACAAACACAAGTCGATTTTTGCGTTTTTTTTTTTGGGCCAATTTGGTCAAGATCACGTGACCGAATTCGGGCAAAATGTCTTTCAAATGAGCCAAACATCAAGTCTCTAGGCCTCTGCGTTCTCGAGATATCGCCTGTACAAACACAAGTCGATTTTTTGCGTTTTTGGCCAATTTGGCCAAGAGCACGTGATCGAATTTGGCCAAAATGGCCAAAAGGCACATCTACAAGTCGAGACCTTTCAAATGAGCCCAACATCAAGTCACTAGGCCTCTGCGTTCTCGATATATCGCCTGTACAAACACAAGTCGATTTTTGCGTTTTTTGGCCAATTTGGCCAAGATCACGTGACCGAATTCGGCTAAAATGGCCAAAAGGTACATCGACAACACGAGATCTTTCAAATGAGCCTAACATCAAGTCTCTAGGCCTATGCGTTCTCGAGATATCGCCTGCACAAACACAAGTCGATTTTTTGCGTTTTTGGCCCATTTGGCCAAGATCACGTGATCGAATTTGGCCAAAATGGCCAAAAGGCACATCTACAAGTCGAGACCTTTCAAATGAGCCCAACATCAAGTCTCTAGGCCTTTGCGTTCTCGAGATATCACTTGTACAAAAAAGCGATGACTGACAGACAGACGGACGGACAGCCAGACACTCTAAGTATATAGGCCCCAACCCTGTAGGGTTGGGGCCTAATAACGCTTGAGAATTTAAAAATTCTTTGCTTTTTACATAATACCAAGACATTTCGAAAGTTTATTTACTGTTTTATTTATTTGCTCACGCAAATTCAACTTGTCGCCTATTGTTACCCCAAGGAACTTTGTGCTATTTACTTGTTCGATACTATTATTGTTTATGTGTACTATGATATCCTGGCCTACAGGTTTCCTGCTGAATATCACGAAATTTGTTTTCAATACATTTGACGGCAGTTTATTTACATCAAACCAGGCGCGTTTTTTACCTTATTTAACCAATTATATCTCCTCTCCCTTATAGTAATTGTAATAGAACTATACAGAACTGTCGCAGTTATAGCTCTAAGTCAGCTCTTCATTATTTTTATTAGGTATTTTTCTTTATCATAACTCCAGTACAAGGAGAGAAACATAAAATTGAACAGCACATCGTAATTGGCAAAACTGAAAATGTGATCTTTTAATGCGACAACAGCGTTTTCGGCGGTTGTTCCATGTTTATTTACAAATTTTAAGCCATGCCATTAACTATTACATTCTTATTATGGGTCATAATAATTTCCATCAGCCACCAGACGAGTTTGTAAAATAACTAATTACGATGTGCTAGTCAATTTGAATGTTCCTTGCCTTGTAGTTGGCCGCTTCTTGGAGCTACCACACAAAAATTCTCTTATTATCGCTCAAACGGCAATATATCTTCCACAACTTGCTGTTTTGCGAACAAGATGCACGAAAATGGCTGTGTCAGTAATTACTAGAGCATGCGTCAATAAGATGAAACGGTCAAACAAGGCTTGTCGGAGAGATACATGCAAATCTCGAAAACACGATTGTTTACCTTAACACTGGATCCGAATTTTTACGAGTAGTCCTTAAGCCGTTCTTGTCCAATAGCCAACCTCTTCAGTGGTTTGCTTTATTCGTTGTTGTTTAACAGCTAACCCTCTGTGCACAACACCTTTTTATTTAGCCGACCTATTTGGCTTTCCGCGAAAATAGTACTCATGCAATAAAGGAACTTCTTATTAAAATATCCAACAACCAACCTCTACGGCGGTTCGGCATGTTGTGTATAATAATTTTTTACTCGGCAAACCCACTGGGGATTGACCGAAAATAATACCATAAAAGAGCAAAACTGCTTCAGCCCTGCGTTTATGCATAACAGATAGATCTCATCAGAGGTTTTATAACATGGCATGTGAGGCATTTTTATTCTGGAAGATGCGCCCGAACAATTCTGCACAAAAAAGCATCATTGGGACCGATCGTTGTTATAAAACACATGACCTAGGAGAGATCCATCTTTAATATCCAAACACAGAACTGATCAATATTTCAAAAAAAAAAGGTCCCTTACTTTATGAGTGCTATTTTCACTGAATCTCCGGTGGATATGCAGAGTAAAAAGGTGTTATATAGAACAGACTGAACGGCTGTAGGGATGTGAAAACAACGGTGAACTGGCTTATTAACCGGGTAATAAGACAGACTAACTTCAACATAGCCGTTTTTATTGTTTGTTTATTTAATTGTAAGCAAAAAACGTTTAGCGAAAGAAATATTTTTTGAAAGTCCCTCTTTGTTTTAGATTTGTTGCCATATCCAACAATACTGGAGTAGTTTATTTTTTCGCCAGCAAGTTTTTATCGCTTTCATATTTTTGTAACCGATGTGCATTTTTCCACGTTATGCATTTTGTTGCTATCGTTTTAGAAAGAACTGACTATTCCCTCCTTCATTGCTGCTCTTCCAATATTTTAGTTTGGGTTGTCTTTCTGTTGAGTACTGGTGTTCCTGACACTCCTCTTTTGAATGCTCCTTTTGATCTCTATGGCGCCGTTTCAGAACTGTTCTTTTCTTTCTTCTGTTGCTGATGCTGGGTTTATGTAGTGTCTGCTCCTGCTGCCGGAATTAAGCAAGAAGTTAATAGAAGTGGATGCGTATTTAGAGAGATCCGGGGTGGTGATAGAGGGGATTCGTGTCTATATAGAACCGTACAGCTTGGAAACTTTTATGACTACAGACACCGATAATGATCACAAATATAAGAACCAGAAAGAATACACAGAGATAGACATAGAAAGATTGCGAATATCTAACCCTCCCTTTCTCTTAGAACTATTCCTTTTAGCAGTTACTAAATCTACGTCTTAAAATGGAATTGAATGGAGTTCCTCTGTACCAAAATAGATGAACTTCCAACCAACTGCGCGTAGTTTTGATACACTTGGCAGATTATGCTTCTTAAATGCATTCCATATTTCTGTGATGTTTTGTTGAGGGCAAATTACTAATCCTTAGTGCATTTTTTCAAGCACCAATTATTTTAAAACAAAGGCTACTTGAAATAAATTAAACAAATAATCAAAATATTAAAATTCAATTTAAAAATCTGAGCCCAATTTACTAAAAATTATGTTTCCAGCGCAGTAAATAGCCATTTCGATAGAAAGCCAATCAAAACATTTCGCTCTTTTTTCAAAACTTCCGTGTTTTTTTTATTTTTACGTTTTTTTTTCAAATGTTTTGTGTCTAACTTGTCATAACGTCTTGATTTTAAAATGTCTCCAGAAGAAATTAAAGCACTTAAGTATACAGAACTCCGCAACTTGGCAAAAGCAGTTGGAATAAAAGCAAATTTGAAGGTGGCGTTTTTGCGCAAAGAACGAAAGCCCCAAGTCGGCTTCTGCAAGTTCCAGTCTCTGTATTGAGAAGGCTGATAGAATGGGAAATTTAACATAGATAGGCCGAAAGCTACTTAAATTACTAGTGAATATCATTAGAACCGTATACCTGGAAATGTGTTTCTCTTAACATTGCATTCAAAATTCTAATTATAAACCAAATCACACTTTGGGTGTTTCGAACAAAATGGACAAGAATGTTCAATTTCGACTTCGAGGGAACCGTTTAAGAATGAAAGATATGGTGGAAAATATAGAAAATGTATCGCAAAAACAGCTATACATACCAGTAACCTACAAGGGAGAGAAGATAGAATTGACTGGAGTAGATCGTAATTGGTGACAACAAAATGCTAAATTCCAACTCCACTAAATAAGCCAGCAGCAAGTTTTGCAACCCTATCGAATTAAATATACATCACTTTGTGATATTTGACAAAATAAACTCGCCTTGAACCACAGAAGATGTTCTGTCACGTTTCACCAATTTGGACCTACTGTAACCATTCGTTCTCCCCCTCGTATGTCTTTCGCCAGCGGTCATGCAAGTTCGCCATCCCGAAAAACAACATTTATTCCGAGAATGTCTTTTTTTGTCTCGCCAATTATCACCCGAGAGGTCGGTTAAATAAAACAATACCCCCTTTAAATGGTAGGACTACCTAAACCAGTTGATGTTCGGAAACCGCAGAGATTTCCCCTTATTGTCTAATTTCTGTTGCACCCAAATGCAGTCGTGGTTTTAGCAACTATTTTAAAATTTATTATAAGTTTTAACAAAATAGTTTTTAATTCAGTTTTATGTTCTGAGTATAAGCTGTTTTTGCTATATTTCGTCCATTATTTCTTTCATTTTTTACCCGGTCCCCTCGTAGTCGAAATTCAAGATTCTTGCGCATTTTATTTGAAACACCCAAAGTATGATTAGGCTTACTCATCAACTGCTTTTTTGTTGTTGATGTCACTTTTGCTGATTGGTTCATGTGACTGTAGTAATCGTATTGGATTCTACATCGTTTGCATCGCTGTTAGTGATTCGTTCACGTATTGACCGGTATTTTACTTCCTTAACTTGTGTATTTTTTACTTTAGAAACGCAATTTATAGTTTTGTCTTTTTATTGACTGTATACCAGGAATTTGGTGTGTTATTTACTAGCAATGCTTTGTTCGACCTCCTGTGTCTAGGATATATATTTGTAATTTAAGGCAGGGCCTGAAGTCATTAAAAACCCATAATTTTATCCCAGTGACTGTCTTTTGCTTGAAGTGTACTCCTAGTTTTCTGCTGATGTCGTAAAGGACAGGCCCAATTTTACGGGTCGAACTTATCAGTAGAATATAGAGCACATAACTGATTTCCCAAAATACACTGATACTGCCACAGTGAATTCTGGATAATCCAGACTTTTGGGCCAGCGACATTTCGGCCAGAAGAGGAAAGTGTGACATTTGGAACATTTAAACATTGTTAGTCCCCCGCCGCCGCTTAGCAAGAAGCGGGAGACTATAGGATTGGGTCCGCGCATCTGTCCCTCCGTCTACACTTTTTAGGCCCCAACCCTTCGGATTGGGGCCTATAGGTTTGGGTTGTCCGTCCGTCTGTCCGTCATCGCTTTATACCCCTATGAATTTGGAGGGCGGTTGGGGCCTGCTTGTGTTTCACAAATACTTACTTGTTTTCTCGGCGCTATATCTCCGTAACCAATGGAGCGATTCAGTTGTTCTCTTGTACATGCAAAACTATATAGCGGACCTGTGCAACGAGAGAGTATTTTGAAAATTTTGCCAAAAATTGGGAAAATGGGAAAACTTCGAAAATTCAACACAACTGACCTATTCAATGGATTTTTGTCGGCGCTACATCTCCGTAACCATTGAAGCGAATCAATTGTTCTCTTGCACATGCAGAGACTATATTGTGGACCTGTGCAGCACTGCATAAATCCGGTCCGATTACTTGAAATTTTACACAAATGTCCACCATAAGGTCTTCCTATATCCGTTTTGCAGGCAGTGTTTGTAGTTCTGCTTCCATAGAAGCGTTGGTTTGCGTTGTTGCCCACGAAGCAAGGGGTTGTGAGTTCAAGTCCCGCTCTAGATGTGCTTTTTCATTGTCTCTGGAGATCTTTCAGGCCATATCTATAGTTTTGTCTCTCACAGCAGCATAAAAAGCCCATACGACATTTAGTTTCCTTCTTTCCTTCCCTTAGATAGATCTTCAGTGGTGTTGTGGTATTTTTGTTACAGGTTTCGCCCAAATAAAGGAATAGCTTTAAGAGAAACATAAAAAAAATGCTGTTCGTCCCACAGATCCAGTTCGATTACTGTTCATAGCAACGTTGCTCATGAGGCCTACCAAACCTAAATTTTGTCAGAATTGGTCGCTTCCTGCTTTCACCTTTGAAATGACTCTTACGGCTTGGCACAATGTCCACGGGCATTTTTTTTCTTGGCTTCGGTCTCTGAGACAGTGGCCTAGAGTTCGCCAAGTACTTTGGTTGTTCTTTATCCATGCGCTTTTCAGTAGATTAAATAATAGCAATTTAAAACTGTAAATTTTAAAAAACTGGCGCAGTTAAAGACAATATTTACAGACCATCTGACCCAACTATCACACTTTTCACTTCTGTAACAGAAAGTTCTGTTCAAAATGTCTCGAGCTGAAATGTCATGGGTTCGTGTTCTAGAACATTTTTGCACGAGTACGAGAGGGGCGAGATGTAATTGAACAGTAG
Organism: Protula sp. h YS-2021; assembly: GCA_949752745.1. Taxonomy (NCBI): domain Eukaryota; kingdom Metazoa; phylum Annelida; class Polychaeta; order Sabellida; family Serpulidae; genus Protula; species Protula sp. h YS-2021. The sequence goes on along the minus strand of OX457024.1, from coordinate 35,899,937 downwards.
ACCCAAACTGGTTGTAAAACTAGAAGCTAATTCCGCTAGCGAAATGTTAAACACTCGACAAAAATTAAAACGCAAAAATACTTCCTTCAATGGGTTATTTCTTGAATAATATATTGCAAACAACACAGCAAACAATACGTCTTGTAAGCCGAGTAGTGTTTGGTTGTTGTTGACTTAAAATTTTATTGACTGATCAGGCATACGCCTTGTTATCTATTTACGCAGTGAGAGCTCGCACAAAGCTCACCGAGCAAATGTGTATTCTGTGCTGTCGTTAAATGCTACGCATTTATTTGCAAAAAATACACTCTTTTCACATGGCGTGTTAACAAAGAAAACGAAATCAAAGACGAAAATGAAAAGTGACATGCACATGTGCAGATCAAGCTCTTCATAAGTCCCAAGTTTCATGGTCGTAGGGCCCATAGTGTCAGAGAAAAAGAAGACACAAAAAATCGGAAAAACTGTCAAGAAGAAAAAAAGGACGAATTTTGCTCGCACTAGTGGTGGGACCATTATTCGAATATTCGTTCGTTTGAGTAGGGTTCGAACCCTATTTTTTGGTATTCGAATATTTTGGACTTTTTTAAAAATGATTTTAAAATTATTTTTCATAACAAGAGAGAATTTTTAGCCTTGCAGGCAACATCGTTACAAAGAAAAGGTCTCAGCTGAGATCGGAAAATATTAATATCCTTATTTTCCTTAATAAGAATTCGTAGATTTTCAGTTGTACAGAAACTAGGCAGGGACTGGTTTTGTTTCTCGGCATTACATAGTTATAGTGATACACCTTATTATCCCCTCGCCCAACTTTGTTGGCGAAGGGGATATAGGATTTGGTTCGTCCGTCCGTCACGCTTTTGGGTAGTAGTCTTGTATGCACAACTCCTCCGAACGGGTAAGCACACACATTTCAAATCCTATACAGATTTACTCCCCATGTATTGTAATTATGCACCTTGTATTCAGTTTGTCCGACTTTTCATTTATTAAGTCAAAATTGAGGTCGAAACTTAGCATATTTTTCGACTATAAAGGCTATATGATCTAACTCTTGTATGCACAACTCCGATGAACGGGTAAGCAAACACATTTCAAATCCTATACAGATTTACTCCCCATGTAAACATTATCGGTAGTTTTTGGACAAGCCAGCGCCACGTTCTATGGGCAAGCTGGTACTACCTTTCAAAGTCGGCACCAAACATTAAATATTTTTACACACCATTTTAGTTGTGAAAAAATAATTCGTGAGGTTACCAGCACCAATTTTGATCAACTCTTGCTCGTGACAATAACAGAATTATTTAGACCCAATTTATTAAAAAAAATTATAATTTACTTATGTACTCTGTGTAATTTTAAGATGAAAGATGTTTTGTTCAAAACAATAACAGTTCTTTTGACACCTTTATGTGCTCTATGATTGTTAGATCAAAGGTTTGATTGCACATCAAGGGAGCTTGAGTGCTACCTTTGATTGAAATAAATAACAATTATTGTTGTGAAGAATTAATTGCATTTGCAATATAACACTCGTGAGTAAAATCAATCGCAAATCGCTCATTAAATTCGGTTAGTTTGGTTGAGAGTGATGGGAATTAATAATAATCTGTACCAGCGTACGCGACCACGTGAACAACATTATTTTAATTGCAATTTTTACAATTTTTAAGAACCAAGTTTAAAGAGTGTTGAAGTGCAATTTTTGGTGTGTAAAATGACCCATGGTGAGAGATATTTGTATCCGCGTCATAAACCGTAAAATGATGTGTTAAATGGGTATTGTAATATTTGATGTTTGTGACATTCAGACTTCTTTCAGTCATCCTGCCATTTTGAAAAACAATGGAGATCATGAGAAATGAAATCGAAGGTGGCCAAAATCGCAGTTGGGCTCAATAACACCAGAGTATTCATCAGCTGCAGTCATCCCTGTCATCGTGAAAATCAATGCATATCATAAGAAACATCTCCCGCCTTTCATAATCTCATGTAACAAATGTCTCCCGTCTTTCAATGTTTGATTAAATCGTATTAAAAATCATAACTGTGTCATAAAAGGGCTGCTAGTTCTAACCAAAATTAGCAATGAAACCTCAAATAGTAAATAGTAAAATGGCAAAAAAATGGGCCGAGTCGTCTTTCACAATTCCCCGAGTCGGTAAAAGTGGGCCGAGTCGTCCAAAAAAGTTTGGGCTTAGCTGTCCAAAATGGGCCGAGTCTGTAGTGGGCCGAGTTGTCCATACCCCCTTATATGTTGTAGTTGTGCACCTCGTATTTAGGTTGACAGACTTTTCATTTATTTAGTCAAAATTGTGGTTGAAATTTAGCATATTTTGCGTAGGGCGAGGGGATTTGCCGCGTTCCGACGCTCTTGTTTCTGTTGACGTTAATCAAAACTTTGATTTCGCCTGAACATATTTGAAATAGGTATTTTAAGATCTCTTAATTAACGAAACAAAAGTTTGATGTTCACTGCATGTTTGTTTGTTTTCTGAATAATTTATGATAATACAGCCTCATATTACACAATAATACACAACCACACATCACTGATAACATTTTGGGGTATAAGTAATAAGTGGATGTAAATGCAAAAATTCCACAATTTCGAAAAATATTCGAATAATATTCGAATATTGCTCCCAAATATTCGAACCCTGTTTTGGTATTCGAATACCACCACTAGCTCGCACAAATTCATATAAGCTTGCAAGCCAAAGGCTTGTCAAGTGTTAATTAAAGTATAACGCTGTTCACGCATCGATAGAAAGGGTATTTCATTTACAGTTTCAGTATTGCCACATCATCCTCTTTTTAAGGATTATCCTTTTTTTTTTTTTTGGTTTGATAATCTCAAAATCATCCTTATATTATCTTGAAATCCTTTTTTTTTTTCATCCTTTTTTTTTCTCTACCAAAATAAAAATTCTTTTTTTTGGGTCATTTTTTCTACTTTTTTTTTTTTTTCTGATTCTTTGATTTTATTTTTTTTTCAGTGCGAGCGCCGAAGGTGCGAGCCGAAAAATTTTGACTTGAAAATTTACAATTTTATCCCCTTTTTATCCTTTTTTCCCTAAAAATCATCCTTAAAAATCTTCTTTTTTTTTTATCCTTTTTTTCCTCTTCCAGCTGTGGCAACACTGCAGTTTGTTGTTTGGATAAGCCCTATTATTAAATTAAAATACATTTTTGAGCTGCAATTTCTGTTTTCGAGTCAGCTTACATATCAGAATTTTTAATCAATTTTGATCTACTGTTCGTTGCTTCTCGCTTCCTTCCATTTGAAACGAAAAGAGCAACGTGAAAATGGAAGTACATTGAAACGGTCAAACTGAAGATTTTACTTTATTTATCTTCAATCATGAGGCCTGGAAATTTTTGTGGGGGTTGCCCTCTGGATGCCAGGAGACTATGTCCGGAGGGCCCGAGCGAAAGGTTCGTGGCCCGATACATAATCATGAAAATTTTCGGAGCGCATGAGACGTGGAGCTCGAAATCAGGGGTCAGATTTCCAGCCTGAAATATGATGGTTATGTCAAGACGCTTTCCACATTGGAAAAGCATGTGGTATTTGTATATTTACGTCACAGGCTGAAAAACTACGCAGCGCTCTGAATGAATACTACAGTAAGGCAGAGCAGTCGCCAGGAGCAACCAGCGCCGAGAGCGAAGAAACGCAAGTCAGGGTTAGTTGTGTATAGAAAATTCAAAAAGGTGAAAAAGAAAGTTCGTTTTTGTAATTTCAACATTAATGCGATGGCATTTTTTATTTTACTATTTACTGTCAAGCGGAAATTCTGGAGGACTTTGTTTAAATTAAGTGACTCGTTGCTGTCAGTTTATGTTTCACATGAAAACGGGACAAATGAGAACGAGTTTCTTACGTGTCGTCGTCATTGTTGATGGTTTTGTCTGAAAAGTCACATGGGGCTTTCACTAGACAATGAATAAATTCCCTATTAAATATTTCCATTCAATAATTAATGGAGAGATATTCCACTTTTTACGCCAGGGTATTTTTTATTGCAGAAATCGAAAACTCCTGCTACAGGGACGCCGATAGGAAAACACACGCCACGAGTTAGTGCTTGTACTGCGTTCTTCTCTTAGCTCAAACGAGGGCTTGAAAAAAATCCGATTTTTTTTAACCCATCATTTTTTTTTATTTAAATCGGATTTTTTTTTATTTAAATCAAACTCGAAAATATGAAAGTAGAAAAAATTAAAAGTAAATGCCGAACTTTTAACAATTTATTGCAGACGTCATAACGCTGTCTTGTAAAACATTTCTAAGCACATTCATTTGACAATATCTCCATTGATTATCCGCAAATTCAGTTGTTCAGATAACTTTCCACAAGTTCAGTCGTACAGATTCCTTTCGGATTTTTGCTATTTGAAATGTCTATCAAAGTGTCTCCACAAAGGAGCAAGACGTCTCCCGGACACTTCTGAGATTTCAGGGATTTTTTTTTTTCAGTCAGATTCTCAGTTAGCAACTGAAGAAGCAGTCATTTGGGGGAACGGCGGTTGATTTAAATATACATTGCACGACGCCTAACGCTAATACTTCATTTGTAGAGACATGTTTGACTAATACCGGAGTAGTTGCAGCTGCCGGCACTGGCCCTCTCTAACTTGTGCCCCCTCCACCCCACCCCCCCCCCCCCACCTCCGAAGCTCATGTGCACTGATAAGCACACGATATGAAATGCTTTGTTTAAACAAGGGGGTTTCAAGCGATTCCTGAGTTCCTTTACTGCACACAAATGCCTAATAACAAACGATTAAAAACAAAAATCATGATTTTTTTTTTTTGTTTTTTTTTTTTTTTTGCGTTGATTATATCATGGTTTTAATCAATTGATTTAAATCATACCAGCCCTGGCTCGAACAATATTAACTATTCAGTTCAGTTAAGTTCAGTTGCTTTTTTTTATTTATTTTTTTTATTTTTTTATTATTATTATTGTTTATTTATTTATTTTTTTTTTTTTTGGAGAGTCATTATTTAAAGTCGATGGGGGTTAGTTTAATTCAGTTCGAGGAATCAGAACTTTGACTTTGTGGCAGTGTTTTGACAGTTTGATCAAATGCTTGGCAGGTCGGAAAACAAGTTGATTCGGGGAGAAAAGCTACTCCACAAATACATAAAACACCGCAGGTATGCATGAGAAGAGTTACGTGTCTTAAGTACTACTTGTGTGTATCCGTGCTTCTGTTGAATTCTGTACAGTTGAAATAACAAAAGTAACCTAATCGGTTTGTAAGTACAGGTTTCTTGTTAATGGTTTTCAGTACATACAAAGAGCGATTTTTACAACTAGTTTAGTTCAAGTATTTATTGGTTGGGTATGAATGCGATTACTTACCAGTTGGACCACTAATTGCTGATCCCAGTTGCACTGCGTTTTCTTGTTCCGAGTTGGACTGCCATTTTTGTTATGAGACCGGTACGGGAGGTGGGGTGTGATTGAATCGAATTGCAAGTCAATTTGAAATCTGAATTACAAGATCAAATTGCAGATCCAGGTACTAATTAGTCCCCCGCCGGGGGACTATAGTTTTCGGGTTTGTCTGTCCGTCCGTCTGTCGACACTTTTTTTGTTAACACACTCAAGCCTACAATTTTCCACCGATTGTTAAGATATTGTATATATGGGTAGTACTGGAACGAACAAGGATCGGTATTGTAAATGAGCCATGTCGGCCCAAGGACATTGGCCCAGCTGAACTTCACAAATTTTCCCAATCCTTACTCAGTCGAATGAGTTTGTTAACACACTCAAGCCTACATTTTTCCACCGATTGTTAAGATATTGTATATATGGATAGTACTGGAGCGAGCAAGGATTGGTATTGTAAATGAGCCATGTCGGCCCAAGGACATTGGCCCAGCTGAACTTCAAAAATTTTCCCAATCCTTACTCAGTCGAATGAGTTTGTTAACACACTCAAGCCTACATTTCTGGTTCGATTGTTGAAATCTTTTAGATATAGGAAGTATTGGAACCAACAAAGGTCGGTATTGTAAATGAGCTCTGTCGGTCCAAGGACATTGGCCCAGCTGAACTTCACGAATTTTCCCAATCCTTACTCAGTTGAATGAGTTTGTTAACACACTCAAGCCTACAATTCTAGATCGATTGTTGAAATCTTTTAGATATAGGAAGTATTAGAACCAACAAAGGTTGGTATTGTAAATGAGCCCTGTCGGCCCAAGGACATTGGCCCAGCTGAACTTCAGAAATTTTCAGAACCCTTACATGCTGGAATGAGTTTGTTAACACACTAAAGCCTACAATTCTAGATCGATTGTTGAAATATTTTAGACATAGGAAGTATTGGAACCAACAAAGGTCGGTATTGTAAATGAGCCCTGTCGGCCCAAGGACATTGGCCCAGCTGAATTTCACAAATTCTCCCAATGCTTACTCAGTGGAATTAGTTTGTTTACACACTAAAGCCTACAATTCTAGATCGATTGTTGAAATCTTTTAGATATAGGAAGTATTGGAACCAACAAAAGTCCGTATCGTAAATGAGCCCTGTCGGCCCAAGGACATTGGCCCAGCTGAACTTCAGAAATTTTCACAACCCTTACATGCTGGAATGAGTTTGTTAACACACTCAAGCCTACATTTCTGGTTCGATTGTTGAAATCTTTTAGATAAAGGAAGTATTAGAACCAACAAAGGTCGGTATTGTAAATGAGCCCTGTCGGCCCAAGGACATTGGCCGAGCTGAACTTCACAAATTTTCCCAATCCTTACTCAGTTGAATGAGTTTGTTAACACACTAAAGCCTACAATTCTAGATCGATTGTTGAAATCTTTTAGATATAGGAAGTATTGGAACCAACAAAGGTCGGTATTGTAAATGAGCCCTGTCGGTCCAAGGACATTGGCCCAGCTGAACTTCAGAAATTTTCACAACCCTTACATACTGGAGTGAGTTTGCTAACACACTCAAGCCTACATTTTTGGAAACAATTGGCAAAATGTTATACACATAGGTAGTATTGGTGGTAACAAGAATTGGTATTGTAAATGAGCCATGTTGGCCCAAGGACATTGGCCCAGCTTGAATTTTAAAATTCACGAATATGATACGAAGGGTTGTAGTCCAACCTAACAAAATCAAATACTGGGATTGTACGGCGGGGGACATAGTCAGTTTCACTGACCTACTTGTTGCAATTATAAAATCGAAAGTTTGTGGTTGGAAATACAAGAGCCCGGACTTGCCGTCGACTGCAAGAAATAACCACGTTTGTCAAAATGCGCAAGTTCATGGCTCTCGGCTATCTCCCACTTCCGTCAGTTCGAAATAACTTCATTTTGCATGCGGAAGCGGATTCCAATCGCGTTCCGATCCGCCGTTACCCAGCTCTGAGGGACTTCATTTCCTGACTGCGAAACAACTATATCGGCGGAACATGTACCAGTGCCGTGCTGTGCGAGAGCAACAGCAGAGGGAATAATCACGCTGAGGAATTCCACCATAGGTGGAACAACGCAGTAGCTCGTCACCCATCGCTACGGTTCTTTAGTAGGAAGCTCAAAGATGAACAGAAAATGTGCCATTTGTCTGCTGCGACAGCCAGGGGAGGTGATCCAGCCTCCACCAAGCGAAAAAAGTCGCGCAAGGTCGACGGACGTATTCGCAAGGTGTTGACGGAATGCAGCAATGGTGCTCGAAGTTCATGTGGTCATACAGTTCAGTTGAGCAATTTCGGAATCGAATGTGGTTGACACGAACGTATGAGAAACAATGAGCATGTAGAATGTACACGTTCTTCATGATGCGGTTCAGGTCCACATGAGTTTTTAGCTTAGAAATCGTTTGTCGACTTAGCTCGAATAGTCTATTGCATGGACAGAGATGAACATCTTTGATTTATTATTGTGTTACAGGAAGAGGCATAGTGAATCATGCATAGAATGGATTTTCTTGAGAATTAAAACGAATTACGTGCGAATGTTTTGAAAGTGAAGTAGTTTTAGTGTAAAAGTAAAATTTATAAAGTAAAAGGTAATTTAATTGCATTAACCCCCACCTCCGGTACTGGCCTAACAAAAATCCTAGTCCAACTGGGAACAAAACAACGTAGCCCAACTGGGAATACCAAATCGTAGTCCAACTGGGATCAGCAATTCGTAGGCCAACTGGGACGTGTTCCAACCGGGAAGCTACCAGGAATGTAGGGTTGGGTATCGCAGCTCAGTCTGTATCGCGATACGTATCGCGATATTGGCTGTGTATCGCGATACATATCGCGATATTTTGAATTCTTTAAAAGTGAAAAAATGCAGCTGTTTTATGGCTTTATTTCCAGGAATTGTAACACTTACCTACGGCATTGATCAGTTATAGATAATGGCGTTATAACAAATACAAAAAAGTATGTTGGCAATTGTGGTTTCGGGTGCCACCAGGGACATTAATCTCATTGCACAAACAGCATACTGTATATAACTAAATTTTAAGAATGACTGTTTGATTGAGTGTCTAAACTTAAATGTCTGATTGGTATATTTTTAACCCGAAACACCAACAGTTCTGTATTTAAAACTGAAATAACAACGCAGCGTCTACTCTGACACTGAATCGCAAAATTTCACGTTCTTTTTATCAAGTTATCATTCAATTATTCAATCAGTTCATATCAAATATAGGAAAAAATCACCCATGTTCTATCACACTATAATTGACCGACTTAGTCAGAAATTTACATGAAAAAAAATTTCATGAAAATATATCTGAAACGAAAAGCAGCCGAATATGGTGTGTAAAGTGATAAACATCAGCATTGCACATATCACTGGTTAGCACATCACCAAAAATATTGAATTAAACGTGCAGCGGAAAATATCGAAAAATATCGATATTTCAAAATTTGTATCGCGATACGTATCGTGAGAAAATATATCGCGATATATCGCTGTATCGATAAATATCGCCACCCCTACAGGAATGCTTTGGTTCAGGAATATTTTTGCCATTAAACTTTGTACATAGTAAAAATAAAAGAAAAACCTTTCACTAAATAGGCAAATAGTGCTGCAAAGCGGAAATCAAGCACAGGAAAGAAAAGCGTTGATGTAGCAGCCAAGAGGAAGAGAACACAATCATCTGATAATCAGGTAGTGAATTCAACGCACAGTATTGCTGGATGAAAATATGGTTTTGGCGGCCATTGGTCTCCGATTGGTTAAGACTACCTGCTCAGTATGAGGTGCCGTAAATAATAAGTAAAATTGCTAAGTAATTCTTTGAATGTCAGCTATGCAATTTTAACTCTGTGAATGTGTAATTAAAAAAAAATCACGTTAACTTGAAATGTGTAAAAGCGTTGAGATAGTGAGATTCATTTGTGGTATCGGACCCATCATTGAATGGTATGAAAAGCGGTTGCTGGACACTGCCGTTTTGTAGCATTGCTTTTTCGTAACCTTTTGGACCCTTCGTACCCTAATTTTTCTACCTTTTCGTAACCTTGCCAAAGACACTTCGTACCCTTGGAGACAATCATTTCTTACCTTTCCAATATTATCGCATGCATAAAATTCAGGGCGATTTATTTAATGGCATTTGCGAAATTGTGTCCTTGCAAAATAGGGGGTTTTAACTGGTTTTCACAATGCTACACGTCATTGCTGTCCTCTTGAATACAATTCATGGTACATTCTAGGGTCATTTTGACTAGCCGGGATCCAATCTGATTTTTAAAAAAAATCTGAAAATTTTTCAAAGGCCAGGATTTGCCCGGTCCACTGAAAAAGCTATAAATTTTGAAAGCAATCTGAAAGCAATGTATCAATCAAAACTACATTCATGAGCACATTTTCAAAAACTGGGTCCTTAAAACTTTTCAAATACTGGTGTAACGGTAGCAAAAAAAAAAAAAAAGGAATTTTGCAAAAAAAAAAGAAGGAATTTCACAAAAAAAATTCACTGAAGAACATTCTTGTAAAATTAGAAAAAATCCAATCAAAGCCGTAGAAGGTAATGCATTTTGGAAAATGGCTCACAATAACGTTTTAAGTGCAATCACTTGGCCGAGTTTTTTCGGCGGATACACTCAATAAAGAAAAAGTGAATTATCCCAGAGAGGAATTGTCATACACAATTTGAATGCAATTCGATTAAATCTGTGGGAGAAGAAGCGTTTTGAATACTGACTGCCACAAATTTTATGCCGTTACATATCTTGCAGTAGCTTTTATCTTTATGAAAAGCATTTTCGTTTCCGTTGCAATTGTATTTTAGTTGATAAACGATACAACAACGGGATTTCATGTCATTTTAGGGGAAGTGAACTGAATGATAGATTGTAAATTTCGGGGCCAAAACGTTCAATTTGATGTCTAAATGGCAGTGAAATCGATAGGGCCTAAACGTCTCTTAGGCCTAAGGGTGTTGGGCCTAAACCCCGGGTCCTCAGAGCATCTACTGTAGTAAAATGCTGGCTAATTTGAAAGGATGCGACGTTCACAAAGAGGCATAAGAGAAGTGACACGTATGAAGTGGAGGGCGGCGAGGGTGTGGAACAAGTGACGGCAGAGGGCGCTGACGGAGACAACAGCCCCGGGGTGAAGGAGGTCGTCGATTCGCTGACTGGCGACATGACGTCAGAGCAAATGAAGACCACGCTTATGCATGCCATTGACAAACGCGCGAAGGCGAAAGGTATGCTGTTTTCGCTTGGGCACTCCTTTGACAAATGTGCCAAGGAAATATTGCATTACGGTCTGTAAGAAACTATATATATATATATATATATGCAGTGTTGCCACATCATCCTTTTTTAAAAGGATTATCCTTTTTTTTTGAAAAAGCCCGATTTTATCCTTTTTTTATCCTTAAATACTTTTTTTTATACTTTTTTTTAATTTTCATCCTTTTTTTATACTTTTTTTTTTCGATTTTCATGCTTTTTTTTTTTATTTTGATACTTTTTTTTCATTTTCTTTTTTCGTTCAAGATATCATTTTTTCCTAATTAGTTATATGTTTTTTTTCTGCTATAATTTTTTCTCACCCTAGTCATAATCCATGATTAGGCCATAATATTAACCACTCTTACACTGTACGTGTATGTAATTTCCAACTTTTTTGCAGCGTCTATTGTTAAAATCAATACATCTGTAGAGAAAGGGTATTTTTTCATGGATTGAAAAAAAAACATATATTCTGTAAACGTATTCAGTGTCTTATCACACTGTAAAGTATCCAGTATTCTAAATGATGTTGAGTAGTTTTTATTAACACTTGACAAGCCTTTGGCTTGCAAGGGTTATATGAATTTGTGCGAGCAAAATTCGTCCTTTTTTTCTTCTTGACAGTTTTTCCGATTTTTTGTGTCTTCTTCTTCTCTGACACTATGGGCCCTACGACCATGAAACTTGTGATTTATGAAGAGCTTGATCTGAACATGTGCATGTCACTTTTTAGCCCAGCTTACGTTACTGGGGTATTCCTATCGGTTTGGGGTGGCGTCCGTTAGTTAGTTAGTTGTTTATTTAGTAAACTTTGTTTCAAAATGGATCTCCTCCTACAATTTTGATCCGATGTCATTTATTTTTGGTGTGAGGCATCCCCAAGGGGTCGTGCATACGGATTTTGGTTTTTTAGTCGATCAGGTGATTTTTGGCGAATTTTTGAAGAAAAATTTTTTAAATGTATCTCCTACATCTTTGATCCGATGTTTTTTTTTTATTTTTTATTTTTTTGGTATGAGGCACCCTCAAGGGTCATGCATACGGCTTGTGCATTTTAGTCGATCGGACAAATTTTCTATTTTTAGGGAGTTTTTGAAGAAAAAAAAACTTCATAATGCATTTTACCCTACAATTTTGAACCGATTTCTTTTTTTTTTTTTTTCTTTTTTTTTTTTTTGGGTATGAGGCATCCCTAGGTGTGTCGGGCATAAGGCTTGTGCTATTTGACCCGACTTGGGAATTTTTGCTATCGAGGGGAATTTTTGATGAAAATACCTCGAAATGCATCTTCTCCTACAGTTACAAGTTACATAAATATGCGCACTGGTCGCAAATGGGAGCGTTGTTTGAAGGGATCTCTATCAGACTGTCCAGTCTACCAGAGATACAAAAAGTCTGTTTCCCATTTTTCTGGGAAAAAAATCTTTGTATGCATTTATCGGTCTATGTTCTGGTCCGGTGCTAAATTAATTATTGAGCTAGCTCTTTGCCCTCTATCTTTTGAAGCCCAATTTTTCAGGGAAATTCCCTTGCTCATGCACGCTGGAATTGGTCTTATTGCTGTTCGTAAGCTGGGACTTTGTCCTTGGACAAACTTGTTATTTTCGTCTTTACCGGATTCCTTTATAAATTTGTAAAGTACAATCAAGTATGCAAATATTTTTTAATCGCTGTGAAAACTAGCATTATAAATTCAGGGTTCGCGTTGGAGCGGTTTTTGTCTACTTTTTGGGCATTGTTTACGAAATGACTCACTTTTTTGGAACCCACCGAGTTTTTCTGGGCCTAACTGAGTAACACTTTCCCTTTTTGACTCACTTTCCTGAGAACCCAGCACGAACCTTGAAAGTACAAAAAAAAAAAAGATACAATATGATTAACATTAATGTTTCTCGATCTTCAGCAAAATATGAATTATCCTTTTTTTCATACTTTTTTTTCTCAAATTTATCCTTTTTTATCCTTTTTTTCATCCTTTTTTTCTTGACGACTCCGTGGCAACACTGTATATGTTACAGGGAATCTGTGTAATTAGGGATTTCATGAAATCCCTAGGGAATTCGTGTAATGAATAAGCTCATATTGATTATAAAACTGTTTTGAGAAATTATCCATTCAGGAAGGCTGTTTAGTGGTTCTTCAAAACTGTGCATCTCTTTTCACATCGAAAGGAGTTGGAATTTATAACATTACCATCCAAAATAACAGAATTTGGCGTGAAATGTGACATAACTTACGTAGGATAAAAAATACCGCTAAATTCAGGTACTGAAGTATCTCATGAATGATAGTTCGGCAATCGAGTGCTTTGTGTATATTAATTCAAAATCTACTATTAATTTCGGTAAAATACTACATTGCAAACATGAAAATTCTCAATAAAAACATCAAAATTGATTGATCAAGTTATTACACGAATCCACTAGGGATTTCATGAAATCCCTAATTTCACAGATTCCCTGTAACATATACAGTGTTGCCACGGAGTCGTCAAGAAAAAAAAGGATGAAAAAAAAGATAAAAAAGGAGGTTCGCCTACCAGACTATAACTTTTTTTTCGCGGTTCGCCAAAAACTGCCGAAATGGCGGGACTTTAAAGTTTGGCAAAAACTGGAATAAATGGTAGTAAATAACTGAATTGTCAAACCATTCATTTCTCTCAGTCTTTTTCAAATAGTTGTAAAATTTTAATCGAAAGTTTCTTAGGTGCTTCTCAGCGTGGACTTTGCTTTTTTCGCAAATGACAAAAAAAAATGCCATGGTTCGCGTTGGCGGGTTTTTGTCCACTTTTTGGGAATTTTTTACGAAATGACTCACTTCTTCGGAACCCACCGAGTTTTTCTGGACCCAGCTGAGTCACACTTTCCTTTTTTGACTCACTTTTCTGAGAATCCAGCGCGAACCCTGAATGCCGAAATGGTGAAATTTTAATTTTTTTTTGTAAAATTGTGCACATGTCGGTAAATACGTGAATCGTCAAAACGCAACCTCTCCAACATCCCTTTTTGGGTAGCTTCCACGCGGAAAAACTCGTTTTTGTGTATTAAAAGTATGAAAAAGTTACGTTCAGAAATAAAGTTCTTCATGTTTTAGCCTAACACTATTCGTTTCAGAGTTTGGTAACTCGGCTGGGTCATTTCCTTGGACATGCTTGTTTAATAAACCTCAAGACTTGAATCAACACTGCAGTGATGAAACACATCGCTTCTACCATGATTTCAAATACAAAATGTATTTCTTTACCAAATCAACTACAGAATGCATGTCTTTACTCAAATCAACTACAGAATGCATGTCTTCACTCAAATCGAATACAAATACATGTCTTTGCCCATTTCAGTATAATGTGGCAGGGTAGTCCTGATATAGCGCAGAGATCGCTGAAAGGGACTTAAAACACCAATAAACCAATCAAATCAAAACAAACGCATCATGGTCAAATAGAGTTCTAACAATGTTTCAAATACAGAAACACAGGTCTTTACTGAAAGCAAATGCTGATATAAGGGACTCACGAGTGATTTTAGCTTTGTAACTTTACAATTCGAGATGAAAGAAAAGGTCCCAATATGTAATTCGATCTCCGGCAAATGGCACCAAATGTCGCCTTGGGTGAGTAAGTTCACGAATTGCAATTCAAGATCAAAAAGGACTCGCCAAGGTTGAAATAATCTATGACAAGCTGAGTTCATGTGAGCCTGTTCCTCCATTTTTTGCCGTTTAACTTTGTTCGACTTCCATTACGCATATTTACTAACTGATGTTTAGGAAATTTGTGAAATAAAACACCCTTGAATCTCAATCTGCAGAGAATTCAGAGTTACATATGAATTTCTAATATGCGTACAACTGGTATATTTTTATTTTAGTTGAGAAGAATGCGCCTGTACCAGACGTTTCTGACACACAGATACCCCGATTCACTGCCCTTGGTGCAATTAGAACGTACTCCAGTAAAAAACCCATCACTCCAGGTAAGTGAAACTCATTTTTTCCGCGAGCTGTTTCCATTCCGTTGGAGCGACTTGCATTGCCTGAAATTTAATACGTTAGTAGTTGCGACCCTTTCGTGATAACCATTTTCTAGGGATGCATCACGGCAGGATTTGTTTTTTTTTTTTTTTTTTTTTTTTTTTTTTTTTTTTTTTTTGCTGTTTGATGGCATAAAATGAAAACAACAACCTTATGATACACGAAATACATCATTAACACTTGACAAGCCTTTGGCTTGCAAGAGTTATATGAATTTGTGCGAGCAAAATTCGTCCTTTTTTTTTTTCTTCTTGACACTTTTTCCGATTTTTTGTGTCTTCTTCTCCTCTGACACTATGGGCCCTACGACCATGAAACTTGGGACTTATGAAGAGCTTGATCTGAACATGTGCATGTCACTTTTTATTTTCGTCTTTGATTTCGTTTTCTTTGTTAAAACGCCATGTGAAAAGAGTGCATTTTTTGCAAGTAAATGCGTAGCATTTAACCCACATCACACACAGTTGCACAGTGAGTTTTGTGCGAGCTCTCACTGCGTAAATAGCTAACACGGCGTATGCTAGATCAGTCAATAAAACCTTAAGTCAACAGAAACCAAACACTGCTCCGCTTATAAGACATATTCAAGCTGTGTTGTTTGCAATATATTATTCAAGAAATAACCCATTGAAGGAAGTATTTTTGCGTT
This sequence comes from Protula sp. h YS-2021, assembly GCA_949752745.1. NCBI lineage: Eukaryota > Metazoa > Annelida > Polychaeta > Sabellida > Serpulidae > Protula > Protula sp. h YS-2021. The sequence goes on along the minus strand of OX457024.1, from coordinate 35,884,524 downwards.
TTAATTTTTGTCAAGTGTTTAACATTTCGCTAGCGAAGTGAGGTTCTAGTTCGTATTATTAGGCTGGCGGAGGCCGAGAAGGAAGTATCGGGTATTCTAGCACAAGCAAGTGCTTTGAGAAGGAAGGACGGGAATACAGAATTCATCAGATGGGCTATCACAGAATTCCAAATTAGCACTAAAATAGTAAAGATAGTAATATGTAAATAACAATATCAATGAATAAAGTCGGATGTTTGCCACCAGGTAACCGCGACTGGGAGAAGATCCACCAGAGGGAGTTTGACAAGATGCAGAGTCTGGACACGTACCTGGTGAACAAGAAACAGCGAAGTGAGACGCTGACGCAGTCCATGAAGAAGATGCGCCTGCTCACACAGCAGATGCGCTTTGCTGTGGATAGCGTCAAGCAGTACAAGACCCCGCCCTCCCTCCTCAAGGTACGCGTTTGTGTTATAAGACTCTTTAAAGTGTGACATTGTGTGGCAAGACCCCGCCTGCCCTGCTCAGAGTAGGGGCTTGTGTTATAAGACCCCGGCTTAAATCACGTGTTTATGTTTTAAGACCCCCGCCTTCCCTGTTTAAAGCACGTACTTATATTACAAGACCCCCGCTTACCTCCTCAAACCTTGTGTTAGAAGACCAAGCCATCACTCCTCAAAGTACGTTCTTTTGTAAAGACACCGAGGTAGATAAAGCTCATGTGAACACGATAGGCCGATTTCACAACTTAAGTCTAGACCTTATTTGGAACAAACTCAGTCTAGACCGCGATTAAGGATGGGTTTTTTAGAGCATAGTGAATTTCACAGCCTCGGTCCAGACCACATTCATGCGTGATCTTCTGTTTCTAGTTGTGCCTTTAAAACCCTGTCTAGACTGGGTTTGAAACCTAGTTTTAGAACAGGTTTAGACTTAAGTTGTGAAATCGGCCCGATATGTCTTAAAACAGTTAAAATATTAAAACCACACATCAAGGCTAAGTATACTGTGGTTGCCTCATGTGACGGTGAAACTGGGATTTTTTTCGTTTCCAAAGGAAAAATTTATTGAAAAGCAGCTAAAATTTCGTTGTGTAGGCAGAAATTTTATTTATAGTTATTTGCTCTTTGAATTTTAGGGCAGAGCAAACATAATCAAACCTGCTCCAAAAGCCGTAGGCTCTTCACAGAACCGATCCAAGGCGTTGTTTCAGACCCCCGCGGCCAAGCCCTTTGTTCCTACTGTCACTTCCACATCCAAAGCAAATTTTAACTTTGCAACTATGAGCAAATCAACCCATACAAAATCTCCAGCAGCCAAGACAACCCCGTCAACAAAACCTTCATTGGATAAAACGCAAAAATCAAAAATAACCAGTAAAACGCCAGTTGCCAAGACAACGGTGACAGTGAAAGTGTCGAACACGCCGAAGCAGCGAACGAGTGCGATGTCGACCCCAGCGAACAGGCTTAACTCGGAACCAGTCAGAAAGTCACCAAGATTGTCTGGTAATTTTACATCCTTTTCTTCCTTGTGTGACAAATAATGTGGCCAATAAATGGACTCGGAAGGATAACCTTACAAGTGAAAAGCTATATTAGCTATCTTTTTCTGTTATCTGCAGTTAACTTTGCTATTTCGGATTTGGTTGTAAAAACAGCGTATTACTTAAATTTTAGAGCATAATTTGTGTACTTTTAGGAATTAGTTCGCCGCTCCCAGATGACGACTCTCCAACGATATCCTTTAAGCCGAGTACCATCAAGGGCAGCACAAAAGAAAACAGAAAATCTGCGGGAGTTTCGGCAAAGAAGTTCTCTGGTATGGAGTGGTTTAGCAAAGCATTTCATTCTGCAGATGAACGTATGACCTACGGACTGATAATAGCACAGTGAGGAATAAGTGATGTGAACATTAAAAGCAGCAGACTGTACACGTTGATCGAGTAACAGTTTGTTTATTAAAAGCTCAAACCAATTTTAGTTAATTGCGTAACGTGACAGTATAAAATATCGTTTTGTCTATTTTGCAGTGACGCCATTCCGATTCAACAGCACTTTGAACAAGTCTAACCTGAATGCAAGCCACAACAGTAGTGTCAACAAGCCCAAGTTTGACTTGAAGGCAAGCCTGGCGCGCCCGATGACGTGGAAAAGACACACGGGCAAACTGCAGCCATTGAAAATTGACAATATTTATGCACAACCTTTGAATGCTAAACAAACAACAGTCGCTGCTAGAGCCGCAATGAAAAAGTAAGTGAAAAGTCCATTTCTTTGCTTATTTAAGACTTGCTACACGCAATACATACCAAAACCCTTAACGATTTTGTTTATTACTCATGTTAATTTTTGGCGTTAGAAACACTGAGCAAGTTACTCAGTGACCATGAGAAGGACTTATATATCTCTGTATTGTTCCTCGATGAGAATATAACGCTAAGGAGGTGCACAAAACGTTGTTCAAGAGCTTTGGTTTTCTTTGTTTTTATAGGGACAACAGGCGGAAATTGGAGCAGCGCGCACGCGCCGACAGAAGGCTGGATGAACAGATGCGCCGCCGTGGTATTGTGGCTTAGGCAATTGCAAGGCGTTGATATGAACTGACGCGCAAATGCCGTAATCTAGTGGAAAGGCTTCGCTATGTTCTGAACTTCTTGCTTTACCTTAAAGGTTTTAGAGATGTCCCCCCTCCCTCCCCACCCACCTGCACAGTGCTCGTAGGTTCTTTACGTTGGTGAGTAACAGTGACGTTGTTTGTGTCCGTGGACACGCATATTCCTTCGTGGCTGTAGCTGTGGTTCATTGTGCGACATGATCGTGCTGTATCCTGCTCCCACGCAGCACTTTGTAACATTATGTTGCTGGATTCATTTCTTTAGGATGACTTATTCCTTAGATGACTGATAGCGTAGAAGAGAAGGGATGTGGAGCACTTTTGGTAACACTAACCCTGCTCCCTTATCTCGATATAATTCATATTCAGCTAGCCTTTTGTGTGACAAGACTTATTGTAATCTGCATATATGCAAGTTGTTTACACGCCAAAACATTTTAGTTTCGTGTTTCACCATTTTAGCTTCTTTACTTCATTTATGGTGAATGATTTGTTTAGATCGGAGTATGGACAACTCGCCATAATGCCAACTCGCCATACTCCCCTTTACCAACTCGCCATAAACCAAGTCGCCATAATTTCCGAGATGCTTACCAACTCGCCATAGGTCTTGCCAGCTCGCCATACTTTTCAAATGCCCTTTCGGCCTTGTATATATATATTGGTTACAACCGAAAAATGGTGTGTAAAATACAAGAACTAAATAGAGTGTACGTGTATAAGGAAACTGTTTACTATCGAAAAGGTGTTTTAAAAAGTAAGAAATAGAAGAAGAAAAAACAAATTTTTTTATCCAGATTTGTTGAACTGATTTCAAGACCAAAAAATTACTTCTTTTATACCGGAAAATTCTACTGTGTCGTAGTGTGATTGGTCTGTCGGGTTACCCAGCGACAGAGCTCTCTCTTCATTTTGCTAGTGTCATTGGTTAACTATGACTATCAGCAATTGTAATCTCTCCAATTAACACTCCATTACAATTTAACTTAAAAAATAATTAAAATCTCTCCCATTAACACTCAATTGCAATTTCATTTCAAAAATAATTGCAATATCTCCCACTAGCACTTCATTGCAATTTCATTTAAAAAATAATTTCAATCTCTCCCGCTTACAGTAGGAATTTCATTTCAAGAAAAATCACAATATCTCCCACTTATACTCCAGTGTATTTCCAACTAATTGCTTCTCTCCCGGTTTTACTGAATTACTTTCATGTATTTCAATTATAGGAATTGCGATCCATTGTTGCTAAGCTTAAAATGGTGTCTAAAACTGAAGCAAAAAAAAAAAAAAAAAACAAGAAAAAAAAAACAAAAACATTAAGTTAATCATGCATAAACAATGAAAGCATGAAATTAGACTTAAGTAAAAGAGGACATTCTCATGAAAATGGTGTGTAAAATGTAAGCAAAAAAAAGTATGGCGAGTTGGTATAAAAGTATGGCGAGTTGGTTTCCAAGTCGCCATATGGCGAGTTGGTATACCAACTCGCCATATGGCGAGTTGGATTTATGGCGAGATGTCCTGACCCCGTTTAGATCGTGCTGTGTTTGCATCAAGAAATTTCACTGGCTTTTAGAGTGTTACGTATTGCATGTCATTTATATATTTCAAACAATTATACATTATGTACATGATGACGTCAGTGCAAGCAAGACATTTCGGCCCACTCCCATAGGCGGTTCGGCCTAAGACTTTTCGGCCCACGTCTTTTCAGCCCAAGATGTTTCGGCCTACTCATTTTTTTTTTAAGTAGACTTGCGCCCGAATCTTTTCGGCCCAAGACGTTTCGGCCCACTTTTCCCAAGACTTTTCGGCCCAGGACGTTTTGGCCCACTAAACTATCATTATACAGATGTTTTGATTTTGTGTTAGACATCTCGTTAATGCATAATTCCAAAGCCATTGGAAGTGCAGTTTGTTAAAAATCGAAACTGTAACTGTTCCTGTTTAATTTAAATCGTATGTTATGTATTATCTCAGATTGCTTATACTGTTATTTCTTTAACGATTGCAATTTTAAACTTATGAAAACCTGAAACAGCTACATAAGCATACAGGAATTAGATCAGTGATATGTAATTGCAATTGATTTGAAACGCCATAGGCAGCCTCATAACGATTTGATCAATTACAAAATACTTCGAAATCGTTCGGTACGCGTCTCTTATGGCTTGTAGGGAATGCGGTTTTGGCCCTCCTACTTATTTAATGAATTGGGAAGGGGACCCATTTCGCACACAAAAACCAGACTGGCCAGTGTTTTTGTTAAAACAAAAACGGATATGCCCCCCCCCCCCCAACCAGTCAATTGGGAACAAAAATCCTTGCTTAAAAGTACAACATTGGCGGCCCAAAAAGTTTAAAAAATCGCCAAAAATACCTTTTTACAGAAAATGAAGAAAAACTCCGCAATAAACAATTGCACTATATGTGGGTTCTTCTTGCCACGTTTCAGCGTAATCCAACAGTTTCGGAGATATCCGAACAATAGGGCCAAATAACTTAGAAATTTAAAAAATCGCCAAAAATACATTTTCAACGGAAATGAAGAAAAACTTTGCAGTATACATTTGCGCTATATGTGTGTTCTTTTTGCGACATCTGAGCCTCATCCAACGAACTGTTTTGGAGATTTAGCCTGCCAAAGTGAAAAAAAATGCACGAACTCATTAATTTAACATGCACTCACTGCGGACAGACGGACGGACACACCAAATGCTATAGGCTTATATGTCTCCCTTAGGGAGAAACATATAATTCCGTTTCAACGGACAAACCCATATTTGGCCTGTACATCAAGTCGAGAATCATCTAATTGATTGTGTGTGGATTTGAATTTTCGAGGTGTAATCAACAAAACAGTTCATCACATGCCGTACGAAGTCGGTAAATCAGCTCATAATCTTCTGCAGATGATTGCAGTTCAGGAATTAGAAATTGCAATCAAGGAAAAGCACATCACACACGACAGTCGCTCACATAATTAACGATTAATCCGTCAAATACCAGAGTAGGTGTATGTAATGCACTTGGAATTGCAATAGAAAGATAATCCAACACATGCCAGAGATGATCAGCAAATAATTGTTGAAAGCCATCATACGCTGGAGTTGGTTAGAAGAATAAAATTTCACAGCTGTCTTGATATAACTTATGAATATATGAGCATCAATCTTCAACCCTTTCTAAGTAATAACTTTTTAGCGGGCCGAAATGACTTAGGTCTAAGTCTTGGCAAACGGGGCCGAAAAGTCTTGGAGGGAAAAAAGAGTGGGTTGAAATGTCTTGGCAGTTCAAATGTGGGCCGAAACGTCTTGAGCCGAAAAGGTCTGCCATTTCGGACCGGGCCGAAATGGTTTTGGGCCGAAACGTCTAGAAGCCACGTCAGTTATAGTCACTCTGTGTAAATATTGCTCATCTGTTTATACTTGCTGCTTCATGTTATAACGGCGCCTGCGCTTTACAATTGATCTTGGTATGTCGGACACAGTGATGCATGGAGAACCGTGGCAGAACTAAACCACAACCCAAGTGTTTTCTCCCGCTTTCGAAACAGATACCCCAAGTCAGTCTAATGAAGACGAGGAATTCACGGAATCGCAGGCACTTATCCCACTGCATTCGCTTTTGATCCCAGAATACGGGGCTTTTTTTTTACCTCGTTTGGTGGCGGTGTGGATTGCAGTGCTTGATACAAAATTTATACAAACTCATCACGTATGCATGTGTATGGATTACACATGTAGAGCAGAGACATATATGTGTTTATCGTGTATTGTACTACAACTGCTTTCCTCTGCGACAAGGATTGGTCAGAAACGTTGGGTATGAAAATTGGTGGTTGTTTAATGATTTCTAGCAGGATGTAAATACTGTAAAAAAAATAAACAAATGAAAAATAAAATAAATGTTTATTTTTCAAGCAGGCACTTTTTGGTTTTTGTGTTTTTCTTCAGACGTTGAGACATAAGACACCTTGTGAAGAAAGTTCACTTTCCGTACGACTTCTCGATTACATGGGTTTTCGTAGACCGCGAGACATTCACATTTCTCGGTTGTCAGCACTCATTGCGAAAAATAGGGAAAAAACTTTCTGCGCCAAGTGTCTTATAATGTAGTGTGTTAGTATTTATGTAATTATTCGAATAGTTTATATAAACATATGGATGGCTGTGGTTTGTGTGCCAATATCGCAGTCGCAGAACCTTGTAATACAAGCATATTACCCCCCAGAAAAAATGCTACTTGCTAAACTAAAATGAACAGCTCACTAATAAACACCAGTAAAGAGAAAGCCTTTTCATATTTTATTGATATAACCAATGATTTTACAACCTGAACGGCCGTGCCAAAATACACCCTTAGAATTCATGTTCCACGGCTCGCACATAAAAGTTTACATGTCACGGTGACAGCGACTGTGTTGTAGATACCTCATTTCTTTTTATTATGAAGAAATGTAATCCTAGACTTCATTATCCGTCTGTGTACTTGCTGTAATATCTGTTGACAGTAGGGGGGGGGGGGCACACCGGTAGCCATGCAATACCTTTTGGGTATTATCACACCGACCCAACAAAAACATCGAGCAATAAGGCACGTCAAAAATGTATCGCAGCCTGAGTTTTGTCGGAATATTACAGTTTACCGGAGATTCATTGCCATGTAAAAAAAATAGAAGGACTGTTGCTCGCATAAGTGCCAAAGCTTTTGTCCGCGCGTCTAACATTTTTCTCGTGTGCCTAACGGTTTTAGCTAAGCGCGTACACGGGTAGCTTTTGGCTCAAGCACACACCCCAGCTGTGAGCTTAATCGATAATGTTGAACATCAGCTATCCATTCCGAAAAACATTCATGATCAAAACAAAACATCTTTACAGAAGAACATCTCACACATCAGAAACAATCTTCAACAACCACGCATTGGAAAAACCTGTACGTTCTGATAAACTCCCTAACGTTCTAAGGGGAAGGACGAAACAATCAACACCACATCTGGACCAAACGAAAACGTATTTTTAACTGAGAACGAGAAAAAATACCTTGCGATAAACTGAGATTTTAAAAACACGACAACAGATTTCGTATAATTCACGGACGTGCCATTGTAAGCTTTTAAATGTGTTCTTTGATGTGTTCCGTCGCAGCATCTACTGCTGTAAACCCAAAACGCGGACATTTATATCCACATTCATTAAATGTAGACACGGTATTGTTACATCAAAACCAGAACCCTCGTATGTACACGAATAATACAAAGCCTAGTAAAATAAATACTATGTCAGTTGAACTAACAATAAAAAGCACTTATTTAAAATAACAGTTCTGAAGCAAATAAGAGACCAGATATTTTTGGTCGGTTATTCCTAAACATATAGCCGATCATTCCAATATCATACAAATCAGTAATACTTCATTTTTCTCATACTGAAGAGTGAAAATAAATTGAATAATGTAAATTATCTTGGAGAAAGGATGAAAAATACTGGAAAAATGAATTTATATTTGGATGTTTATTAAAAGATCGGTTGTTCTGTATTGAATAAAATATCGAAATTTTGAATTTAAGAAAAATTATTTGCATTTATGTTTTACCATTTCTAAGGCAAAGAAATACGTCGTTTATATAGTCTGCAACCTAAAATGATGAAATAGTGAAAAAGTGTCAATTTCTGTGAGATTCGGTTTATTCCGGAATAGCCTTCCAAAATATCTAGTTTCTTATTTGCTTCAGAATTCTAACTTAAATGAGACGGTGTTAAAAGTTTGTTCTTTAGTAAAACAAACACAGGAGATTCGTAAAGACACATGAAATCTGCGATCAATGAGAAATCTCTTAATATATGATACCAGCCACCTTTTTCATAACTAAGTCACCTTTTATTAAAAACAAAAAGTCCGTTATTCTCACTTGAAAAATAAATAAACAAGCAAATTGTCACCGATTCGAAACAACATATCTGTAAATAAGAAAGAAAACAATCTTGACCGGTTTACGAAAAATAATACCTGATATTGCACTTCAATAATTGCATTTCACCACTGAGAATACTGAATAGTAACAGTACAGTAACTTGAAAACCACAAGTTGAAAATTTACATTCACCTTGTACTTAATATCGAGGAATGTCTGTCATTTATTTTTTTTTTATGAAACGTTACATGTAATATCATTTTATCAAGAACACGTGAGCCTACCTGATTTTTTTTCTATGACTAGAGTGCTTCACAGTCGCTAAGCACATATATATCTTCTCTACAATGCATAACTCGTTGACTGTACGTGCGTTTATTTAGCAAAATAAACACCAATTATTAAGTATATTAACTTTCCAATTATTATAAAATAAAATTGCCCGGACAACCTCGTCGCCATTAATATTTTTAGTTGAAGCAGATTCACTACTCAATACAACTCAAAAATGAAAATTAGTCCAGCGAAGTGTATTCGAAACTGAATTACAACAGCGACATAATGGGCCCTAGTCTCATTGCTCTTGGTGTGACACGAGTGTAAACAGTACGCTACGAGCATGTCTCAAAGCAGCATGCAGCTTTCTGCAAAGCTACACACGGCACACTGCAACTTTGCAGGAAAGTTTGCCGTGATGACGCAAACGTACAGATCGGCCCAAATCAGCCCCCACCGTAATATATTTTCTTGAAAAGATTCACCATTGTCAACTAGTACATATGTATAATGAATAAGAAATCCTTGTTTTGTTTATCTCACGTTATGTATTTTATGAATGAGTATACCACAGTTTACATCTACAAATGCAATTATAACTTCATTTTTTTTTTTTTTTTACAAAAAGCAGACAGACATGAATTCATGTATACTTCCCATCACAGAACACGCCTTAAGCAACGCTAACGGTTAATACCATTACAATTCTTTTAATCGTTCACTTAAGATCTTAAGAATTAAAACCACGAGAAAGAGTAAACCCGTTTCTCATCCCCAGCCGGGTCTCAAACAGTTTAATCCAAAAAATAACAAATCGATCGACCCGCCGAGTGTATAAAATATGAAGAAAAATACTCAAAGTCATAAAAAGGAATATAAAATTACCTTTCGAACATCATCGAAACTTTCAAAAAATGAAAACGACAGACCGGGTCTAATTATTGAAGAAAAAAATGTTTCTCAATTCGAAATAGGAATAAGATTTTCCTTCGTGCTCTAATGTAATGTATTCCAATAAAAAAGATAAGATAAAATACACTCAACACTCCGTTAGTTTACACTAACAGAGAGGTTTCTTGTGCACAAGATTAAAAGCACAAGTTAACGGTAATCTCAACCCCTTTTCTAACAGTTCCGTGAGCGCTGCGAGCGATTCGATACACGCTGAAAGGGGGCTCAGGAACAGGTACCAAAAGGCGCAGAAGGCAGCAAAAGGCCACGCCAGCACAATGAGAATAAGTAGCCACATAACGCCCCAACAAATTCCTGTCACATCACTCATGGTTTCCACTGGATCCTACCGCAGTCAAATTTCCATGGATGAGATGCGTGTTTTAGTTTCCCGCGCCGCTGTACTCTCAGTTTTGGATATCTAACTACAGTCCACATGAAATGTTTGTCATGTTTTGGTCAATATCCACGGACTTATGGCATCAATGAAAATAACGCATTGTGGAATATCATACTTATTTCGTGAACCTTATACCCAGGTTCATATCAGCGCTTCGGACAGTATCTAAAACAGTAAATCAAGTCCGCACAGATAAAAAGTGGAAACTTGGGACCCACACTCAAAATGGTTTCGGTGTTTATAGATTCACAACTGAATCTACATTCTGTTTTAACAACTCAAATGAGCGATTACTGTTGTTTCTACCGGTACTTTATTAATATGTAGAGTCCAAACAAAATGATTGGAAATCTCCACAGAAAAGTTAGTTGACATATGCGTCTAAAATTGGTAACTGATAATCAGAAACGGATTAGAACAAATAAGTATTTGTGAAACACGAGCAGGCCCCAACCTCCCCAAATTCAAAGGGGTATAAAGTGATGACGGACAGACGGACGGACACCCCAAACCTATAGGTCCCAATCCGAAGGTTTGGGGCCTAAAAACGACTGTACAAAAACAAATTCCAAACGGTGTAATAAGTTTAGCTCTGCTTAAATTTTGCAAAACACAACGCGATCACCAGCAAACGACCGCACGGATAAATCGATATGGGAATGAAGGTCGTTAATAAATGCGGGACTGCGGATAAGTCCGGTGCATTTGACTAAGCCGCTCACAGCGACCTGTTCTTGTCTATTATAAATTACCAGTTTAGGGCTTGGATGAAGTAAGAAATGCTCTTCCGGAATTTCTAGGTCAATACTGCCAATTCCACAGATTCGCCAAACATCTGTTTCCGGCAAAGCTAAAAAAAAAAAAAAAAAAAACTTTTTAGGTCCCAGCCGGGGCTTTGAGCAGGATGTTGTCTGTCTGGCTCTTATCTCAATTCTGACAAACTATTTTTTATCTATATTTAGTGTACTGATGACCTACCAGTGGGTAGGTTTTTATTTTAACCTTGAACCAATAAGCCAATTCGCACTTTTGGGTCTTTCCGGTGAAGGTGTTGTTTCGACTGCAAATTTTTTGGCATAAATTATAAAGAAACGATAAGGGAAAAAAACATCAAAATTCTAATTTTCTTTCAACATGCACACTTTCAAATTTATAAAGCCATCATATGATCTTTTAAAAACAACTTTACATATTATTCAGTCCCTTTTATTACCAACATTTGAATATGTTTCTGGCAAAATGGAATTTTGTTGATTTTTGCCGTTTTCTCTCATTTCTTTATATCCTTATCCAAACTGAAATCAGCCGAATTTTTTCGGCAAAAGTCAAAGTGCGAATTGGCTTCTTACAAAGCTAGAGCAGTGTACACAGCTCACATATTCCCCACAGCCCCCCCCCCCTCTCTCATCAGTAAACACGGCCATCAATAGTCAATAGAGAGCTGAAATTTTCTAAGTCCAGCTCGTCCATTTTCCTTGGACGAGCCTGGCCATTTACAATACCGATCTGTGTTTGTTCCCATAGAAGCTACATACCAAGTTTCATTAAAATCCTTGCACGAGTTTTTACGTTATCGCATCAACAAGCTCTTGATGACAGACCGACACGAGGTCGATCGCATATATTCAACCTGTTGGGAATAAAACAACAATGGCAGCCATTCTTGGACAATGGCTGGAACCGTGGGTAGTTTCAACAATGGCTTGTTGTTAAGAACAATTTAAGACATAATTGTATGAAATCCTTTAAAATCCCATATTTTAACTTAGTCACGGTCTCCTTTAAAAGTCGCTCAAGCCAGTCCAGAGTAACGACGCTTGCCGGTCTACGCTGGAGGTCTGATTTAACGAGCTAGTCTTCATTAGGGTGCATGAAAATTAATTTATGGCATTGTTAAAATGATTTTTTTAGCCCAACACGAACTCCATACTTACTTCAAACTGGCTTTGACCCTTTGTTTCTAGCTCAAAGTAGTGGCTCGCCACGGAGGGATTGGCTCCGATAAAGAGATATACAAAGTAAGAACGATGAAGTAAAGTACGATGAAGAGCCAAGTTGGAACCATCTTGTTCCACTGAATTCCATTTACTTTTATCCCCAAAACCGGAGTCCTGTTATTTACCTTACTCGTAAATCCGGTGGAGGAATCTGTGAATCAGCTTACAAGTGTAGCCTGTATCCGTATACTGTGCACGCTCTGAACACCAGACACAAAGAAAACACGAAGCGACACACTATCGCTGGATCGGTTCTGGCATGGCTTCAAGAAGCGGCCCGCTCCTGAGGTTCGCTGTACCCGATTTAAATCCTCGCTATATAACGACATGCAAGTCAACTACGCTCGCTTTCAGGACCTTTGCGAATTCAACGACCCACATGTCTTTTTATCTGCATTTGCTAAAGGCCCCCAAAGTACAACGACAATGACACACAACTTCTGTGTTACTCTTTCTGCAATAAAATATTGAAATAACCACAAATCTCCCGCAATAATTATTATTCACCAAAAACTTTTGAAATGTTATTTTAAAAAGCACGACATAATCTTAAAAGTGGAATATTTTGGGTGTACAGGATACAGCTATACCCAATTCGGCACCTATCAATCACCTGACTAGTCCCAGGTGACTCCCACCTCCAGAGAGCCTAGTCTGTGTAGAAGAGTGGTGATGGACTACGGTCACTCGGGACTATCACCTGACATTTTTACAGAAAATCATTAATTTTGGTCACTTGACTTAGACATATGACATTTAAAGCCAAGAACGTAAACAAACATTTGACAGGTGATGAGGAAGCTGACTTTTCTACACTTTAATGAAGAAAGAAAAGATCTACAGCCCACTAAAAGTTGTGCCTGTTTTGCAAAAAAGACTATTTTGTGCATGAACCAGGGTTGGCAAGTTTCTACCGAAGTGGGTAAATACCATGGTAATTACCGGGTAAAAACCCGGACGGTAAAAAGGGTTTTTACCATGGGGTTTCTACCATGGAGTTGGCGGCGCTTATTTCTCAGATCTTTGCACACAAACTTGTGTACTGTTGGTAATTAGCTTTCATGCAATTCATATCCACCACCACTGTTTACTTTACTCACGTGAAGCCACACCCCTTTGTCAAATATTTCTTCTTATGTATGCTGTGCAGTTGCTCTTATGCAATGGTCTTGTGATATTAACGAACAGACTATTTATGTAAGAAGTAATACCTGACAAAGGGATGTGTTTTCCCTGGAGTAATCGGTAAACATCAGCGCGATACTACTTTGATGTTAGAAATGGTCACATCCGTTTGTTAGTTAAACATCTTGAGAGGGTCTATATAATACATGATTTTTGTGAAATCAAAAGTATTGTATTTTGAGGCTTCTAAACACAGTTAAGCTTTTGAATGTATTTAGTGGAAATTAAATAAATTTAGAAAACGTTGAAAATAAATTTCAACATGAATAACGGTGGCAGACCAAGGGATTCAGTATGGCAAAATTTTACTCAATTCACAAAGGATACCAAAGTCTATGCTAAATGTCACAGGTGTGGAAATACACAATTAGCAAAGGCCGGTCGCTTAAAGCTCCAGGGTAAGTTGTTGTTAAGGGGGTTTCTACCCTATTTCTGCCATTTCTACCGGGTAAAAACCCTTTTTCCCGGGTTATTACCCTAGTTTTTACCCACGGTAGGGGAAAAAGGGTTTCTACCTGGTTCATGCCATGAACTTGAATAACAGAGACCGGTATACAGGGTTCGTGCCTCAGAGGATATGAAGATTACCCCTATTAGCAGAATAATGTATGGCTTTGCAGCTCCGACAGAGAGATATACGAAGTTATTTAAGTTAGAGCTGACTCGGCGCTACAAGGCCCAAATCGCAGAATGAATGGATCGGTAGATTGAGACATTTGACGCAGATAGGCTGAAACCTGCTTTACTCATTTAACTATTTGATATCTTAAGTACCACACACTTGAGAAAGTGTATCTCATAATATCGTAGCATAAACTTGAAAGTATCATTTGTTTTTCGAGAGAAAAGCAATATTGATCAGCTTTAAGATCAAAAAATGTTTTAAAAAGGTCGTTTTTGTCCAACATCCAACCTCTTTAACAGTTCGTTGTGTTGTTTAAATCTTCCGCAATAATTGACATTCGTTTACATCCATGTGTTTATGGTTTACTACGTAAAAAGTGACAGTAAATTTCGTAATTATTCACCAAAATCTTTTGAAATGTTATTTTAAAAAGCACGAATTAAACTTATAAAGTGGAATATTTTGTGTGTACAGGATACAGCTATGCCCAATTAGGCACCTATCAATCACCTGACTAGTCCTAGGTGACTCCCACCTCCAGAGAGCCTAGTCTGTGTAGAAGAGTGGTGATGGACTACGGTCACTCGGGAATATCACCTGACATATTTTTACAGAAAATCATTAATTTTGGTCACTTGACTTAGACATATGACATTTAAAGCCAAGAACGTACACAAACATTTGACAGGTGATGAGGATGCAGAATTTTCTATACTTTAATGAAGAAAGAAAAGATCTACAGACCACTAAAAGTTGTGCCTGTTTTGCAAAAAAGACTATTTTGTGCATGAACTTGAATAACAGAGACCGGTATACAGGGTTCATGCCTCAGAGGATATGAAGATTACCCCTATTAGCAGAATAATGTATGGCTTTGCAGCTCCGACAGAGAGATATACGAAGTTATTTAAGTTAGAGCTGACTCGGCGCTACAAGGCCCAAATCGCAGAATGAATGGATCGGTAGATTGAGACATTTGACGCAGATAGGCTGAAACCTGCTTTACTCATTTAACTATTTGATATCTTTAGTACCACACACTTGAGAAAGTGTATCTCATAATATCGTAGCATAAACTTGAAAGTATCATTTGTTGTACAAGAGAAAAGCAATATTTATCAGCTTCAAGATCAAAAAAATGTTTTGAAAAGGTCGTTTTTGTCCAACAACCAACCTCTATAACAGTTCGGTGTGTTGTTTATAGCATTTTTCCTCCGCAGACCACTGGAATTCCGCGAAAATAGTACTCATAAAGTGAGGGCTACTTTTAAAATATCTATCTACTCTGTTTTTATACATAACATATAATTTTTCAGAGGTCGTCTGTGTTACAACAACGCCAGGATGGTTGTTTTGATCAGGACCGAGTCAAATGAACTCGGAGCTTGAGTTGTGCAACCAATTTAAATTTGGTTCCAAAAGCCACTCTAGAGTAACGAAGCTTGCCTGCGTTCAACTGGCTAGCCCTTCATTAGGGTGAAAGAAAATTAATTTATGGCATTGTTAAAATGATTTCTCAGCCGACCACAAACTCATATTCCCTTCGAACTGACTTTGACCCTTTGTTTCTAGTTCAAAGTAGTGGCTCGTCACGGAGGGATTGGCTCCGGTGAAGAGATATACAAAGTAAGAACGATTAAGAGCCAAGTTGCTATACCGGCAAGCGTCGTTAATAAACCAATTGACCAAGTTGCAACCATTTTGTTCCACTGAATCACGTTCATTTTTTCCCAAAACCGGATTCCTCTTATTTATCTTACTTGTAAATCCCACGCAGGAATGATTCAACTTATGAGTCTAGCCTGCATCCATATATACGGTCCGAACACCCCGTTTAACGCAAACCTCCAACTAATCATTTGGCTAACAGATAAACTCTTTGAAATTGAGTAAATGTACAATTATTTCGCTGGGCATTTTTAACAAGCTAAATGAATTACACTACAAAATTACACTGGTAGTAAATTTTTTGTGTTGTGATTGATAAATAGAGACACAAGTAGAAGGAAAATGGTGGGACTGGGCCAGAAAGTGACGTCATAATCACATCATGGGTGGCCCAGAACACCATGGTGGAACTGGGCCAAGAAGTGACGTCATACTGACGTCATAGGGTGGCCCAGAACCACCATGGGGTTCTGGGCCAGTTTTTTGATAAAGCGCGCGCCTGTTCTAATGATGTTATCATGACGTCATAATGATGGCGTGATGACGTCATGATGACGTCATAAAGACGTCATAAAGACGTCATAAAGACGTCATGACGTTAGACTCCCCTAAGGGGCATAACCCTAACCCTAACCGTAGGCGGTTTAACCCTAAGACCTACTATGTGTGAAACCCATTATGACGTCATAGCATTTGGCGTAACCAGGCTGAGGAAGTTATGACCTCCCCCCCCCTCCAGGCATACTATGTGCCGACCCTCCACCCCCCCCCCCGGCACCTAGAAGAGCAAAATTCAGCCAAATTCAGCAAAAACAAAAAGTGTCGTTTGGAGAGTTACACACCATTTTGACGAAGTCTAAGTGGTCTAAAAGGATGAGCGAGATCCCCACTCACATTAACGATTGATGCAACAACAATGGCAGCCATTTAAGTAAGTGGTTATAGATATATTTGCACATGTGGTTATAAGCATAATTGAAACTTTTAAAAAAGTGAAAAAGTTAGATTACTTTCGTTATGGTTGACCGATTTGAATGAAAATTTTACCATTTGATTCAGTTTTATATCTAGTTTTGACATAAAGTGGTCACAGGCTATTTGCACAGGTGGCTGTATGTATAATTTTGACATGTCGCTATTTTAACTTTTAAAATAATTAAAAAGTTAGATAACTTTCGCTATAATTGATCGATTTGAATGAAAATTTTACTGTTTGATTCAGTTTTATATCTAGTTTTGACATAAAGTGGTCACAGGCTATTTGCACAGGTGGCTGTATGTATAATTTTGACATGTCACTATTTTAACTTTTAAAAAAGTGAAAAAGTTAGATAACTTTCGCTACAGTTGATTGAATGAAAATTTTACCGTTTGATTCAGTTTTATAACTAGTTTTGGCATAAAGTGGTCACAGGCTATTTGCATAGGTGGCTGTAAGCACTTTGTGAGGGGAAGAGCACACCATTCAAATATGTGTTCGAATGAGCAGCCCATTAAAAGACGTGTTCAAAATATTTTTGGAACATAGTATGGTATTGTTTAACAAGTTGTTCATCAAGCTGTTGTTCAACATGTTCAACATGTTGTTCAGCAAGTTCAACATGTTCAACATGTTGTTGAACAAGTTTGACATGTTCAACATATTGTTCAACATGTTCAAGATGTTGTTTAACATGTTCAACATGTTGTTTAACATGTTCAACATGTTGTTGAACATGTTTAATATCTTGTTCAACATGTTGTTCAACAAGTTGTTATACAACATTTGTTCAACAAGTTTTTGTTCAACATGTTGTAGTTCAAGCAATCGATGCAACAACAATGGCAGGTAGTTCAGAAAAAAAACAAGAAAGATATTGAATAGGTTTAAAAATACACTTTAATACACTTAAATCAATAACAATATTACAACATTTGTTGATTTACAAAGTCTTTATTATAAAGTTCAGTCAAATAATTTTATTTTTCGTCATCTGTTTCACTGTCCATATCACTTTCTTCTTCGCTGCTTTCATCTTCCTCCTCATCATCTAGAAGCTTCTCAAAGAATGCATCGTTTCTTCTTATAGCCGCCTTTAGTGCCTTTGAATACTCGTAATGTTTTTCATCAACAAAGTAATTATAGTCTTCTAAAATGGTTTGATAATGTTCGTTTTGTTATAGACGTTGGGTATATATGAATAGTTGTTGAACATGTTTAGCAACATGTTCAACAACATGTTCAACATATCCAGCATGTTGTTCAACAAGTTGAACATGTTCAACATGTTGTTCAACAAGTTGTATATAAGGCTATATTTAAACACTTTTTCATCATTTGAAAAGTGTATGTTGAACCGAAAGGATGTATAAATGCAACATTTGCTTGAAATCTTACAATTACAAAGTCTTAAAAGGCACTTAAAGGATGCTCACACTTCAGAAGAATTGGAGATAAATATGGAAACCCCTGTAAAACCACCTATCACTGAAACTTTAGATGAGTCTTCTATGGAAAGTCAAAGCGTCAACATGACTGAAAAGAATGCACATGCTTGTACAGAATGTGATGCGTTATACAATAGTCAAAAAGCTTTGTTCAAACATATGGAACATTGTGGTCGGGGTGATGATGACAGCAGCTCTTAAAGTGAGTCAGAAACAGACTCTGAAAGTGAGTCAGAAACAGACTCTGTTTGGTATGATATGGTTCAAGAAGTATATGATGACTATAATGCCAAATTTCAAGAAAAGGTTTCAGAATATGAGAAACAAGGGCTTGAATATGCGCGTGAAATAGCAAATGACAAAACTAGATATAAAACTGAATCAAACGGTAAAATTTTCATTCAAATCGATCAATTATAGCGAAAGTTATCTAACTTTTTCACTTTTTTTAAAGTTAAAATAGCGACATGTCAAAATTATACATACAGCCACCTGTGCAAATAGCCTGTGACCACTTTATGTCAAAACTAGATATAAAACTGAATCAAACAGTAAAATTTTCATTCAAATCGGTCAACCATAACGAAAGTTATCTAACTTTTTGCACTTTTTTAAAAGTTTCAATTATGCTTATAACCACATGTGCAAATAGTCTTTAACCACTTACTGAAATGGCTGCCATTGTTGTTGCATCAATCGTTAATGTGAGTGGGGATCTCGCTCATCCTTTTAGACCACTTAGACTTCGTCAAAATGGTTTGTAACTCGCCAAACGACACTTTTTATTTTTGCTGAATTGGCTAAACTTTGCTCTCCTGGGGGTTGGGGGGCACATAGCATGTTCGGGGGGGGGGGGGGGGGGGTTCAGCACATAGTATGTCCTAGGGAAGGGAGGTCGTCACTTCCTCACCATGGTTACGCCGCCTATTATGACGCCATAATGGGTTTCACACATAGTAGGTCCTAGGGTTAAACCGCCTACGGTTAGGGTTAGGGTTATGCCCCTTAGGGGAGTCTAACGTCATGACGTCATTATGACGCCATCATGACGTCATCCTGACGTCATCACGTCTTCATTATGACGTCATGATTACATCATTAGAACAGGCGCGCGCTTTATCCAAAAACTGGCCCAGAAACCCCGT
Organism: Protula sp. h YS-2021; assembly: GCA_949752745.1. Taxonomy (NCBI): domain Eukaryota; kingdom Metazoa; phylum Annelida; class Polychaeta; order Sabellida; family Serpulidae; genus Protula; species Protula sp. h YS-2021. The sequence goes on along the minus strand of OX457024.1, from coordinate 35,865,332 downwards.
AGTGGTTCTGGACCACCCTATGACGTCAGTATGACGTCACTTCCTGGCCCAGTTCCATCATGGTGGTTCTGGGCCACCCTATGACGTCATTATGACGTTTTTTCCTGGCCCAGTTCCATCATTTCCCTACTACTGACACACTCTTTGAATTTGAGTAAATGCACAATTACTTCACTGGGCATTTTTAACAAGCTAAATGACTTACGCTACAAAAATTACACTGGTAATAAAATTTTTGTGTTGTGTTTGATAAATACAGACACACTCTTTGAAATTGAGCAAATGTACAATTACTTCACTGGGCATTTTTAACAAGTTAAATGAATTACACTACAAAAATTACACTGGTAATAAATTTTTTATATTTTTATGTTGCGTTTGATAAAAATTTGTCAACTATATATATATATATTGACGTAGTCAATGAATAAATTATGATGGTAGGTTTGACAAGTTTCAGACACAAGTGAAAGAAACGTAGATTAGATACCCAAAGATTCCGATTTAGTGCCTGAGGTCTCATTGTTTAGCAGGATTATCCACACAATGTGCCAGAAGGTAGCATCACCGATTACAGTGCCAACACAGTGCTGGGCTCATATTGTAGGTTCAGAGGAAGGGTGGGGAGGGTGTTTATTACAACAAATAAATTTATCCAACGGAAAGAAATAAAAAAAAGAAAGAAACAGGAGAGATAAATAGATAGATAGATAGATAGATAGATAGATAGATAGATAGATAGATAGAGAGAGAGAGAGAGAGAGAGAGACACAGCGAGAGAGAGAGAGAGAGGGAGAGAGAGAGAGAGAGAGAGAAAGAAAGAGAGAGAGAGAGAGAGAGAGAGAGAGAGAGAGAGGAATGCTTAATGGTACCAACAGTCGATCAAATGGCAGCAAAGCTGGCAAATTCGTAACTATTTTCAATTCTTGCCTGTTCTTAATGTCACTGATAATTCAAAATGATAGATATTTATTGTTTGTTATTCCGTTCGGTACGTTACGCTCAATACAGATTTTTCTACCTGGTGGACTCAAGACTGGTTTTTTTATTTCTCTGCTTGGTAGATCAATAGTGTTCAATAGACTTCGTTAATGTTTGAATTCAAATCACAGAAAATTTCAGCAAAGGCTCAAGATATTGAACAGGCAGTCGACATGTTTTTCCATGCTGCAGATGTCTCCAGACTCAAACTAATTCATGGCAGGGTGTTGGGAAAGATACGTACCACAGGTTTTAAACTCAACAAGTCCAAGTGCAGGTACAGAATAAATACTGTTGTGGAGCAAGGTCAACTATATTGGAGGCTAGGCAAAACGGCCTAGGTGATTATGGTTGAATTGAAATGCATTAAATCTAGTGACAAGGAAAAAAATGTCTTATTACTTGTCTTCATTGAACACGTTGCAAAGAAGTAACTGTTTTCGTTTGTAAACAGGGTTTATAAATCATTCCGAAAGCACCACTTTGATTTGAATCTTAATACATTACAGTATCCAGTGTAGTATGTAAAGGTATATAAATTATTCAAATGCAAAAAGGCAACCATGGAGTGTTAATTTTTATGCGATGTTATAGAGCGGCAAATTTTAAATGAAATACGCTCAAAATATTTCATGGAGTTATTTGTATGTAATCATTGTTGCAAAAATATTTTAGAATACTCTGTATGTTAAAAGTGATTATGCATGTGAAATAAATAACATAATAAACACTTCATATCCCATATATTTTTCTATTTTATTTTATTTTGGCTCACTCATTGTACTGATAGATTTTTGTAGAAATAATGATATTAATAATTGTCAAAACTAATTTTTCATAAATTATAGCAGGCATTATGTTCATTCACAATGCCGAAATAAAGGACATCAAATCAAACTATCTTTTTAAGGGAATAAAAAATCGATTAAAATTAAGATATTTAGTGAACATCTGGGATATTCCTTTCGCCATGATCAAGACCCAAGAAGTGAAAAAATACACGCTGTTTTCTGTTTTTGTTCAATTTTTTAGGGCAAGTTTGTTGCCACTCAGAAACACGGAGGATTTTTTATATGGGGTTGATAACCTAAACAAATCCATCAGTTTTATAGTGATAGAATGCTATTTAATGAAAATGTATTTCGGATGAAAATTCGTTATTCTGAGTATAGTTTCTGTGAGGTTTATCCTCGGGAACCATGTTTATACAAAATTAGAATTACATATATCTAAAAAAACAATGCACTTATGTAATCTGCTCAACCGCATATAATCCCAAGAAAACTAAGTCTCCCCGCTGTTCCTCGATCCAAAACACAAATGCTACATATTCCAGCATATCTTTTCCGAGAAGTGGGAATGAAGACATTTTACACAGCGTTTTGCAAAGTACAAACACCGTTGATTTGACGCTGACCCTGGGCGGAGTGTTGCCAACGCCCAATTAGACATGCGTATCATCCTCAGACCTCGTAATATAGTCTCACAGATGATTGTTCTATTCATTCCCAATACATGTTACGATTTATGCTCCAGAAATTCTTAGCTGTATCCAGATTTTAACCAAAGATTGCTTTGAAACTTTATGAAAATGTTAAGTGACTTATGGAATGAACATTTGGGCATTTATGAAAAGTGCGCTTGAAATATGAAGTTGAGGAATTATGTTATCACCTGAAGAATTATACCATACTCTGGCTTTTATACAAATTTCGTTATAAAGAAGTAAGCAATTACATGAGTTTAAATTTTCACGCAATTCTTAAATATATGGTATTTAAGTCAGAAAAAATCACAGAAAAATACCCCAAGAAAGAAATGGCAAAAACAAAAGGCAAAAGATAAAAAATACGAGTGCGTAGATCAAAAAGAAATTTACATTTACATTTGTATTCTTTAAAAACGAACCCTCTTCTGATCACTGAAAATGGCAAATTTAATACAGTGACCCCTTGCTTAACCTGTGAAATCATTATCTAATGCTAAGACTTTGACATCTTCGAGTCGAAATATATACTTAAGTATTTTGCAGAGAAGACATTAGGATATTGAATATTTTATAAACCAAAAGCCATACATAATGAAAAACCTGTTAAGCTCCAACTGTAGTGTTAACGTGAATTAAGCTTATGAAATGAGCCGTTATTTCCAGTCACTTTTTTGTCCCACTATTTTTCTATGCTATTTTTTTCGATACTATTTGAGTTAATAAAAATAATATCATTTGTGAAAGCTTTATTAAATATATACATTAAACTGTATAGGCGAGGTAAAACAATTTACATTTATAGACGTAGGCAGATTTTACATTAACCTTTCCAAAGATGATTGGGTGAATGTGTCAAATATAGGTAAACAATATGCAATATAGATGCAGTTAGAAATGTTATACCAGTTACCCTCTGTTCCATCTTGTGATTTGTATGAGCACTTCCTCGCTCCGAAGTTTACTACTTCGATATAGCCTTGAATGTACAAAGCATTGTAAAAACCATTAAAAGGTGTATGCTTGTTTAGAAATGCAAAGCGAATTGATAAAAAGAGCTTTGTACTTTTTAACAATTCAATCTAAAAATTCTAAAGACGTTGAATATTCAACAAAACACACATTTGTCACGTCAAAATATAACGACAAAGGATGCAGTTGAGCAAAGCCTAGTGTTTCATAGGTGTTGAGTAAGAGTAATTAATTGTTTTTGATAACAAGTAATTAATTGCTTTGGTGTTAATGCAATTTGAGGCCCTACGTTTATATTTAAGATCCTTATTTTTTTTTCATTTGAGGCTCTCTAAATCTGGGCCTGAAATGCCACAGGTCTGTTTTGTTTTCGTCATTGGTGTAGTGTGCGTTGTAGCTGGGCTTGACCCAAACATGTATGACTGAGTGAAAAGCGATTCTTTTTAAATTAAATTTTACACTCCGCGTTACATAGACACAATATGCAAGGGTGTGCTTGTTTAGTTAAAGAAGAAGAATTTTTCAAATAGGCGGCCCAAATTAAGAAACCGTTTTCAAATGTAAAATGATTTGTCGCAAGTGGTCCAGAACGTGGACAAATGGGGTAGTTGCAAGCATTCAATTTTATTAAAAGTTGCAAAATTACCATTCAGTTATTAGTATCCGTTGAAAGAATTAATGCACCTAGTAACATTTTGCAAGACCTCAACAAAACGACTGATTTTCTCAAAACAAAGAAAATATGGGTGAAATACAATGAAAACCTAACTGCTCTAGCAACAACCTCTATGTAGTTACTTTAAAATAGTGCACAATCACAGAACACTTTTAATATGGATTGTATTAGAAACAATGGGTAAATAAATGCCGAGCAATAATTTCACTGTGCTAGCAAATTTCACATGGCTAGCCAAGTAGTGACCAAAATATGCAGTATCAAGGATACTCTATAATGTCCAAAAATTGCATGGGGAGATTTTACTGCGAGCAAAACTTGACTTTTGCCCTTGGCTAACAGACTCGACCCAGTCTTAAGACTCGTCGGGCTGGGCAAGTCATATCAGTGGGGATCATCCATCGTATGTACGTTGGTAAACTTTTTATCACCAGTTGATCTTTTCTTGAAAGATAACTTTCCCTCGCCAACACACCTGCCTACAAACGGAATTTAGACCAATTAATCCCACAAAAAGACAATTTCAATGACAAAACTAGACCGTTTTCGCTACCGAGTAGTAAAAATTACACTTGGGGCCGGAAAAATACGATTCTGAACTCTTAAAATTCAGAACTGGCCATGAACGAGGAGAAGGTCACCAACCTCTTACCTTATCTTCTCTTTTAGGCCAGACATTAACTATGACCGAAATGGCCAAGATCACCGAGGTACCTTTAATACAACAGTAGTTATATAATGAGAGAACCACTGCATAGCAACTGAAAAGAAGTGATGAGAGAACCACTGCATAGCAACGGAAAATGGATGAGAGAACCACTGCACTTGAGTGGAGTGCAGTGGTTTATATATGGGTGAGGAAAAGGAGCGAAAAAGCACCAATGAGAATGCAGTGTTAAAGGTGCATTTCTATTGGCTAGAGGATGTGAAAATTTCGCTCCTTTTGCTCTGGCATATAAAAGGGAGTGTAAGAAGAAAGAGTGAGAAAGAGTTTGTCAAGCATGTCCCCCTCCCTTAAGGCTTTGTTAGAGTATTGTTAGAGTATGGTTTGTGTGACGAGAGAAGGGAAAACGTTATTTGATGGGAGTTTGCATGAAGGTTTTGCACAGTGAGTTGGGAGTGATGACGAAAGAAAACGTCATTTGATGCAGTTGGAAGGATTGCGAGCGAAAGAAAGGTGTTTCCGGTGAAACGTTGTGTGTATGGGGATGGTAGGGAGGGGGGCAGCTTGTGAGGGAAAAAAAAGGTGTGCCGTGAGCGTCTCGAGTGAAACGGTGTGTGGCGTGCCGAGACGGGGTTGGGGAGAGAGAGGGGGAGATAGTATAAGAGTTTTTTTTTGAAAGAAGGCGTGTGCGCGCCGAGACGGTGACCGAGACGGTGACCGAGACGGTGACAGTATGAGAGGGGGGGTGGGGGTGGGAGAGAGGGCTGTGTGTCACCACCGCTTTGCCTTGAAAGAAGGCGTCGAGACGGGGTCGAGAGAGGGAGCTTTTGGTGTTGCCACCGCCGCCGCCGCCACGCCTTGAAAGAAGGTGTGGAGACAAGGTCGAGACGGGGTCGAGAGAGAGAGGAGGAGAGAGAGAGGAGGAGAGAGAGGGGAGAGAGCTCCGCCGCCGCCACGCCTTGAAAGAAGGTGTCGAGACGGGGTCGAGAGAGAGCTGTTGCCGCCGCCGCCACGCCTTGAAAGAAAGGCGGGGAGACGGGGGTTTTTTTAAGTTTTTTTTTTAAGTTTTTTTTTTTAAGTTTTTTTTTTTAAAGCATATCCCACACATTCTCATGCATATCCCACACCAACACGTTTGTTTTGCTTATTTCTTAATAGTTGGCGGCCGCTTTGGAGCGGCCAGGAGATGTACTCCTCATTGTCTTAGTTGTGTTTATGCTATTTTACTTAAACGTGACGATGTCACGAGCATGCCTGCCGCACTGTGTCATCTGCTGAGAGCCAAAAATGAAGCAGTCTGACTTAATTCCGCAGGTCAAACAATGCATGGTGTAATGGCCTTCAATGGCCTCTAGGAAAGCTGCTACCACAGTGCAATGCAGACATGCCGTGTGACCGCACTCTAGAGATATACTCTTATCAAATAGCATAAACACGCCGCAGCCGGGGCAGGTGGCAAAATCGCGCCTCAGGAAGTACTCTGCCCATTCCGGGTATTCTTCCTCCTCCATGGTTGTCGGCATCGCTTCCCCCAGCATGTATGTTCTCATGTAGGCATGGTTGTATTTGCCATCTTCAATGCACTCTATCCTCTTCCCCATGGTGATGTTGCGGTTAAACATAACCGGAATGCCAACCACTCCCATATCCTTCGGGTCAGGCAGGATCTGCATAAAGTGTTTTCTATACGGTATCTCCCGCAGCCGCTGTGGCTCAAATTCGCAGCGATCAACTGACTTGATACGTTTTTCGCAATTCAAATGGAAATAGAGCTCCATGATGATGATGGTAAAAGCTGGAGAGGCATAGAGAGCATTATATACTCTGCAGCCGATCGACGTCAGACCACCCCCCCTCCCCACAGCGCGCTCAGCCCACAGCGTGTCGATGACGACCCCCCCCCTAGTACAGCGCGCAGCGCACAGCGTGTCGATGACGACCCCCCTCCCCTAGAACAGAGTATTACAGAGACGACGAGGACCCCCCCCCCTCCTACAACCAAAGAAGAGTTAAAAATCATTTTTTCCCCAAAAAGAAACTTATGTTAGGTTCCATTTTTTCTTGACGAAATGGATGGTAGTGTAAACGTCATTTTGTGCAGTTGTCGATGTGATTACGGGATTTGAAATAACAGCTTCCGCTGAAGCGTTGATGAAGCGCTGTACCACCCCCCTCCCCTCCCGAGAGTGACAGCTGACGACCACCCCTCCCCTAAGAACAGGGTATCGACGACCCTCCCCTATCACTAAAGAAGAGTTAAACCCCCCTCCCCCCTCACTCCCCCAAAACTCACTATATATAAGTGAGTCGAGGAGATGCCATTTAACACACACACAAGATGAACTCGTCAGATGCCATAGATGATATGAGTCAATTCAAACCAAATGAGGCAGTGATTATTACCATACCATTGAATGAAGAGAAAGCAAAGGTAGAGGCAGAGATGAAGTATGCCTTAGAAGAAACTTTACACTTTCCTTCCACTGTAGCACCTGTGGAGGAGGAGAAGAGGTACAGATTCAGAGTGTGGAAGAAAGGCCGCGGCATGATTACGCTAACAACCGAGTGCTTCAAGTGCTTCTGCTTGCTAGAATATGAAGGACAGTCACATAATTGTCCAGTAAAGCATGATGCCCCACGACATTATTGTTGCAAGACCTGCGGCGGACTACTGCCATATAACTTTACAGCATTATTGGCAGGACCAGAACCGTTGTTGGATTGTTGGTGGTGTGGAGCAGCGTTGAAAAACTTTAGATATTATAACATGCACCCGTTTAAATGTTCCAAGAGACCATTCACCATGAACCAATTTTATCGCTACCAGTGCGATTGTGGTGAGCCGACGTGCTGGTAAAGCCCTGCGGAGAGCCTGACGTGGAAAAAATGGTGACTGAAAATCATTAGTGTTTAACTTTAGTGGTTTAACTTTAGTGTTTTAACTTTTAACTTTTAACTTTAGTGTTTTAGTGTTTTAGTGTTTTATAGCATATTTCGAATGTATATATGAAAGCATATATGAATATATGAATATGAAATAGTTGTAAATAAAATGATTTTTTAAACTTCAAAGAGCTCTTTTTTTTCTCGCTGCCACGCTGTAGTTTAACTACAGTAACTAAAGCAGTTCTCTCGTAGTCCGTCCGTGTATAAAAGGGGAGGGAGGGAGGAGAACATCAGAACAGTTGATGGCAGAGGCGGCAGCGACAACAAGGATGGCCACGAAACCAGCAAGGTTGAAACGTGCTCGTAAAGAGCTTGTTCAGCAGATAGAAGTGAAGAGACAAAAGACGCTGCAAGATAGTATTATCAGACCTGATCCGTTCCTCTGCTATGGATGTGTTAAGATATTTCCATCTATGGATGCGTTTGACACACATGTATGCAAAGAACCAAAGAGAGTGCAAGTAGGGAGAGGGAGAAGAGTGAGTCTTGGTGAAAACGCGCAGGAAAGACGGTTTGAGCCTGAAGATGGATCGGATTTATTACTTGAAATGCGGCAACAAGAGAATCGGATTAAGGCACATTTACTAGAAACGTTAAATGATGGAATGAAATGGTACATTGTCGTACATGCACGCTTCAAGAAAATGACGGCGAATGCTGAAGGTGTGATGGTAGAACAAGTGGATAATGCTTTTATGAGCAGTCGAACATATATAGCCTACAATCCAGCGGATATTGAGCAGGACTTGCCAGAAGCCTATAAAGAATTGTTTACCAAGTTTGATGAACATGAGCGACAAGGTTCTGGCTGGGTGTTGGATAACATCCTGTATATTGAAGTGCATACAGCTACATCAGCACCTCTGGAAGCAAGCTGTTATATGGAACTGCCGAAGAAAGTGAAGAATACAGGAGGTGTGTTAAACATTAAGAATAAAGACAACAAGTGTTTCTTATGGTCTGTACTGGCTCACCTTCACCCTTCAACAGATGCAAACCCAGAGCGTGTGTATCAATACAAGCCATTTGAGAACGAATTAAAGGTGGAAGGCATGACATTTCCCACACCGATTACGGCCATTCCAAAGTTTGAAAAGGAGAATGATGTATCCATCAACGTGTTTGGATATGAACAGGATGTCGTTGTTCCGATACAACTGAGTCGAAACACCAGAGAAATCAACTTACTTTTGATTAGCAATGACAGGACAAGACATTACTGTCTCATCAAGAATTTCAGCAGACTGATGGCTTATCGATCAAAGCATAATGGAGGTGCATTTTATTGTTTCAACTGTCTTCACGGGGTTATACGACAAGATCTGTTAGACAAGCATCGCGAAGTGTGTGGCAAGCATGCAGCACAACGTTTATCATTCCCCAAGGAACCGTTTATCAAGTTCAAGAATGTAGCCAAACAACAGCGAGCACCTTTTGTGATTTATGCAGACTTTGAATGTTTCACGCAAAAGCATGAAGAAGGAGACAAGTACCAACATCATCGTCCAAACAGCTTCGCCTATGTGGTTGTGAGCCAGTATGACACACGTGCCCCAATCGTGTATCGAGGAGACAATGCTGTGAAAGTCTTTCTAGACCATATGGTGAATGAGCGTGATCGTATTGTGCATGGTTTACAGCAGCCAAAGGAGATGGTCATGACTCGTGAAGACAAAGAGGATTTCAGGACTGCTGTGGATTGCTACATTTGTCATGAGCCTCTAGGAGCAGATCGTGTGAGAGATCATGACCATATCAATGGCAAATATCGCGGTGCTGCACATAGTGAATGCAATTTGCAATTCCGATTTCGAAAGGATCAGCAGGGTGTTAAAGATTCGTTTATCATCCCTGTCTTTTTCCACAATTTGCGAGGCTATGACAGCCATTTGATCATGGAGGAAATTGGCAAATTCAAAGATGAAACGCTTACGGTTATTCCCAACACCGTTGAGAAATATATTGCATTCACCATGAGCAATCTGAAATTTACAGACAGTTATCAGTTCATGGATACTTCTCTACAGAAGTTGGTATCCAACCTGGCGGCAGAAGGGAAAGATACCTTTTATAACATGACCTCTCACATTCACGATAGCGACCAGCAAGAGTTACTGTTGAGAAAGGGAGTGTACCCCTACGATTACGTGGATGAGCCATCCAAGTTTGCTGAAACACAACTGCCGTCCAAGGACAAGTTTTACAGTCTGCTCAGTGAAGAAGGCATTAGCGATGAGGATTATGTGCATGCACAGAAGGTGTGGGAGACATTCCACTGCACTACATTTGGTGAATACCATGACTTATACCTGAAATCGGATGTGTTACTGTTGGCTGACGTGTTTGAAAATTTTCGTCAATTGTGTCTTAACACGTATGAATTGGATCCTGCCCACTACTATACAGCGCCAGGACTGTCGTGGGATGCGATGTTAAAAGCGACAAAGGTGAAGTTGGAATTGATCAATGACATTGACATGTACCAAATGGTTGAACAAGGTCTACGTGGAGGAATATCTGTCATCACACACAAGTATGCGAAAGCAAATAACCCCTACGTAGCAGAGTATGACCCTATGCAACCAATCCATTACCTGATGTACCTCGACGCAAACAACTTGTACGGCTGGGCCATGTCACAAAGCATGCCAGAAAGTGGATTTATGTGGGTGAACGAGCCAGAATCCATTGACTTCATGGAAGTGGATGAAGATGATGAGATTGGATACATTTTAGAGGTGGATTTGGAATATCCATATTCAATCCATGATGGTCATAATCACTACCCAGTAGCTCCAGAACGGAAATGTGTGAAGGTGGGAGAATTATCAGAGCATAGTCAGAAGCTACGGAAAGAGTTGAACATGAAAGATAAACCCAGTGAAAAGCTCACTCCCAACTTGTGTGACAAGAAGAACTATGTACTTCATTATAGAAATTTACAGCAATATGTGTCACTGGGATTGAAAGTCACGAAGGTGCATCGTGCTATCATGTTTGCACAGAGCAAATGGTTGGCGAAATACATCTCGTTGAACACGGAAAAGTGAAAGTTGGCTAAGAACCCGTTTAAGAAAGACTTTTTCAAATTGATGAACAACTCTGTGTTTGGCAAAACCATGGAAAATGTGAGAAAGCGCATCAATGTGGAACTCGTTCACCAGGAAAAGCGGTTCAAGAAACTTGTAGCCAAACCTTCATTCCACCAATTTAGAATTTTCAATGACGATTTGACCGCGGTACATTTACACAAAGTGGATTTGCTTCTGGATAAGCCCATTCAAGTCGGCTTCACCATTCTTGACCTCAGCAAGTGCTCATGTTCGACTTTCATTACAACTACATCATGACCAAGTATCCTGACGCCAAGCTGTTGTTCAGTGACACCGACAGTCTATGTTATGACATAGAAACGGATGATATCTACAAGGATATGCAGGAAGATGCTGACTTGTTCGACACAAGTGACTATCCCCCCGATCATTTCTTGCATTCCACCGTGAACAAGAAAGTGCTTGGGAAAATGAAAGATGAGACGGCAGGTATCCCCATTGAAGAGTTTGTTGGACTTCGGCCGAAAATGAACAGTATGATGTATGGTGGGAAAGAAAAACGTACAGCCAAAGGGATTACTCATGCGTGTCAAAGACGTATGAAACATCAGCAATATAAAGACAGTTTGTTCAACCAAACGCAAATGATTGTGACAGGACACACCATTCGAAGTCATAACCACCAGATTTTCTCGGAGAAGTTGAGGAAAGTAGCTCTCTCTCCCTTTGATGATAAGCGATACGTGTTAAATGATGGCTATTCCACTTTGGCGCATGGGCATTACAAGGCAGCAGCGGCAGCAACAGTATAAAAGGGGGGGGATGACTCTCACCAAACTTCAGAGTGAGTGAGTTGAGGGTGAACATGAAGAGATCTGCACCAACGGATATGGATACTCTAGCAGATACAGTGAAAGACTTGAACGTGAACAATTCCACCACCACCACCACTATCAAGAAATTAAAAGTGGAGACGACGGCGACACCAACACCACAGTCGTGGGATGGAATGCTTTCTCTAGGCAATGGAAAGTATATCAAGATTATGAAACAAAGCAATGAAGGTGTGGTGAACATTCGGAAATACCTGAGAGATGAGGGGACTGGAAGGAACCGTCCGACGAAAAAGGGTATCTTGCTGACCATACCTGAATGGAAAATGCTGAAGAAGCAGGTGAAAGAAGTGGATAAAAAGCTTCGCAGACAAGACGGCAAGTCATACCAAGGTAACAATCATGAATGCACTCATGTTAAACAATGGTGTTTACCTTACTGTCAATGAGAGGAATGAAGTGATGATGGGTTCTCAGAGAATTTCTGCTTATCGGTTTAAACCTGAAGTGTGGAAAGACTTTAAAAACATACCGCTTGAAGCTGGGTTTAAACGCAGACTTGAAAATAAACTGGAAATGACGGTGGCTGAATATGATTCTAACATACGTGTGACATTCTGTAGAAATCTTTTACAGGATTATCCAAAGGATTATAAGGGAGTTGTGCCAGATACACCCTATGCACAGTTGATCTTCTTTGATATCAAGAACTGGCGCGCAGCCTTACGATTCCTCGAAGCTATACAGCATCCACTGTTCGACATCATCCGAGTATAAATACATGGACGAGATGGAAGACGACTATTCGATGGATTATGAACCCATGACATATGGGTTCTCCTATCTGAGAAACTTATGTGATGACATTGTGCTACGGCATTTTGGACAGTATCTCGTCCTATCGCTTGATGACCAATCCGTGTTGAAGGATCACCTGGACGAGTTGAGAATACCCGGCTTTTTCCTAGCAGTCTCAAATGAATTAGATGTGCGTGTGACTGAGAACGGTCTAGACGTGTTTGTACAATTTCGCCAATATGACGAGCTTACAGAAGACTGCGACATCATCACCCTCAGCACAGTGGAATGGAACGCGCTGTTACACGCATTGGATTGGGAAGAATCTTCTGCTTGAATTCAAAGAGGATGGAATACAACTCAAGCGGGGTACCAAATCCATTGAGGTGACACAGCCTATGCGGCTGATGCGGCTGATGGACATAGAAGAAGGATATGAACTGAAACTGTCTGAACATGAAACTGTTAAAGTGATAAAGTTTGATGATGTGTGTTATGTGAGCTTTCATAGCATTTACAAACGTGGGTGTAATGTCTATGATACCTATATTAATTTAAATTGCAATGAATGGCATGCATTGATCAATGTATTGAGAGAGAACTTGTAAAAAAGTAGTTGGTAGATAAGAGGGGGAGTTTGGAAAATACCAATAAACAAGACCAGTTTGAAACTTAGAGTTTTTTTCCAACATTTGAACAATTATTCAACAACTTAACTACAGCTTAACTACACCATTAATAAAACAATGGTTTATAATGTCTATAGACAAAATCCTTTACAATAAAATCCCCATCCTTTCTTTTTAATATATTCACAATCTCAAACATACTCTGACCTCGAGCTCTATGCCATATATAATATACACAATAAAAACCACACGCCGATGATATCGGCGTTTGTAATGAGATGGAATTATACATATAGTCATTTCTTAAAAACGTTTCTAAACGCTCATCGAGAGGTAACAGTCCATAAGAGTCAAAGTATTCCACAGGGTCTTTGTCATAATACACTGCCACCCAATGCTCTCCTGGTTCATCATGATCGTCGGTGTTGATGACATAGGCACCGCGTTGTAAAGACGGTGGTAACTGGCCCATGGCAAACACACCTTGAAACAAGTCTTTGGTCGCGGCATCAGGATAGCTTCTATCTGCTTCGTGTTCATGACTGGTAGTCGAATTGGATGCTACGATTGGCACTGATCTCAATAATGTTGTCAAATTCAGCATAGACGATGACATTGATGGTAGGTTGCAAAGCTCTAGCAAAGTTCATTTCTAGCCGCAAATTCCCATGCTTGATCAGGGGAAAATGATCAGCCCCATTATAATCCGGTGTTAAGTCAAACGAAAATAAAGAATACCCTCTAGGCCAATCTTCCCTTTTTATAATGGAACTTTTCTCACCATTCAATCGATCAAACGATTTGTAAAGCGTTTCAAAAGCGTCTAGGTACTTGTCCTGTGGAATGTCAAGCTTGAGCGGTTTGGATAGGACTGGTTCACCATCCGTGTACAGTTGCATATAGTTCAGATCAAAATGTTTGAAATCATATGGATCCCTCGATACTGACCCACCAAAGGCTTCATTATGAACCAGACCAATGACAATGCGATTTGGTAATTGACCCAAAAAGATGTTGTCTTTCACAAAAGACCGAAATCCTGCCGGAATGGCCAAGACTTTACATTCTTTTCTAGTGATGATGAGCTTGGCAGGACTTTTCAGCAATGCGTCTGTATGCCCTAACTGAATCCCTGGACTCACCCTCACTTTGCGAATGGTTAAAAATGCCTCTTTCACTTCTACCTTATAGGTATTATCTGCAGCCATCAATACATAATCTTTCTGTCTATGGAAACGCAACTTCAAACTGATGCCATTCGGAAGATAGCGATCCTGCTCAAACAAATCTATCCTCAAACCACCTGCGAGCATAAACTCACGGCTGAGACGCGTATGCAAATAACGATGATGCAAACCATTGTTTCCTTGCTCAGCTAGATCACCACCGTCGGCATTGACATGAAACCCGGATACATAGTGTTCATGATTAGGTCTTTTCACCTCATAACTGTTCATCGACCCAGCAGTATCCTTGTACATGAGACGCATAGAGCGCTCAGAATGGAGACTTTCTTCCGAATCATGGATGAGATGAGAGATAATGCTGGTATAGCCATGGGTATTGTTACTATGCGAAACCAACCGATCATTCAGAAACAATTCAATATTAGACCATAACCCATTAAACACATCATTGATGCAAGAGACCTTATCCTCTGGGCCGCACGCTGTTCCATCGGCCTTTACAATGCGGCATACAATATGAAGTTTGCTGTTCTTTAAATCCAGATATTCTTCTGTACTCGCAGGAATGTAGAATTCTATGGGAGCACCCTCTCTAATGGTAGTCAGTGGTTGATAGTCGACATTATAACTTTTCTCTACAGCAGTTTGCGTCGGCGGTACATGAAACCATTCCAATGGAGAAAGACTGCATTCGCACGAATGATTGTGAATGAGAGACATGATTTTTCAAAAGATATCTCTTTTATGCTTTTTTGATGTTATCCGTCTAGCTGTTTTTCGTCTTCTGGCACGTTTCGTCGGTTGCACTCTCTTTTTAAGCACATCACCACCACCAAACACACGCTTTGCTACTCGACCCGTAACATCTTTCGCAACATTCTTTGCAGCCTTCTTAAGATGTGGCGCAACGATCTTAGCCCCAGCCTTAAGTAGTGGAATAGCTCTACGAGCCAATGATCCCAGTATTGAACCAATACCATCTCCATACTGTATTCGCGCTCCTTTGAATCCTGGTAATTCTCCACCCACTTGACGAAGAAAATGGTTGCGATATGCAGACGGATCGTGTGTGTAGGCTTTCATAATGCTTTTGGTCGAAAATGAAGTTTACAGATCACCTTTCCAGTTTGAAATGGAACAGTATGGCCTGTGTCATCCTTTATATTCATCTCTATCACGTCAAATTTGGATGTGTTTACAGGGACATAGTGCGGTTCGTTGTACGTTTTCATGATAATCTCACCATCATGGCCTTGTTTCCCAACAGAACGTAGCAAAGGCACATAATAATCCCCAACAACTTGTGGTTCACAAATACTACAATACACATAAAGTGTATAAAACCCCTGTTTCACATCGGCTTTATGGTCAGCTCTACATGTTTCAATATACCAGCGATCTGGGATAAATCCTAAAATCTCAGCTAATCCAGTGGAGAAGGACACTTCAAAGCTCTCATTGAGAAATAGAAACACACGTCGTCTAATTCTATCATACTTTAGCCGAATAGCTTCTTCTTCAAAGTCCTCGGAGTTAGCCACTTCTTCATTCACTGCCTGACATAGTTCTTGTATGGTTCTGTAGTACCCATGAGGAATATCGATAGTGCCCAATGTATCTATTCGTCGATACTGAATAGAATAGTCCATTCTATGTCTCATGGTTGACCATGTATGTGGATATTGAATTTCAGCTAAAGCCACTTCATATCTTCCATTCAGATAGATGGTTCGAGGCATACGAATTTGATAATTCGAAGCCTTGTTGTTGGGATAATAGTTCATACTCGCATTGCTAGGCAAAGTAATGTAAAAGCTTGTCGACTTTATGGTGGGGAACCCCTCAAATGGTATGGGTGCGTCGTCGTCGTTGCCTATATACCTCAGGATAGCGCGCGCCATTCGACCAAGTATGCAAAGTCTCATCCTCTTTTACATCATCATCATGCTGATGGACTTCTCCTTCACAACACGCACTTGTGCATCGGATCTTCACAGGAATAGTCGGTTTCTCTTCCTGACCACCACAACAACACCATAGCTCTTTCAACCATGTTAAAAATTTTCCCATCCTTTAGGAAACTGTCTTTGCTGACGCTGGTTCATTTCTGTTGCAATGTCTTCACGAGTGGTCTTTTTACTAAACGTCGTTTTTGGAATATTAGCATCGACAATTTCCTGGATAAACGGATGCCAGTCATGGGGTGGTATGGTGCGCTCCTTTCTTCTTGTCGCTACCAATGCTTCTTTCATCAAATCAACCATGTTAGAATTTGTAATGACATCGCCCGTTTTCAACACAAGTTCATTCTTCTCTGTCCATTTCGTACCATGTTTCTTCAGGTCTGCTAAAAGTTGTATTACTTTTCCATGATAGATCGGTTGAAAATGACTTAACACTAGCTTTTCTAGTGGTGGTGGTGGTGCTGGTTTTTGCCGCTGTTGTTGGGACTGACTTGTTCGTAGATGGCGGCCAAGGAGTTGAGACATTTCCATGGCCTTTTCACGCGTTCGTTTCCCACGTAAAAGTGTCTTGACTTTTGCTTTGATGTCGCCACCATGTTTTCCCTTCTTTTCTAATAACAATTTGTATTCATGTTCAGGAATGAGAACCATTTTCATAGCATGCTTCATTTTAACAGCAGCTTGGCTAACAAGGGCAATGCAAATCTAGCAATAACTCCAATGAATCCTCCTTTCTGATTCACCAACTTCTTTTTTCGTCGAAGGGATATCTTCTTGTCTGCCAGAGTACGTAGGGTATGACGCTCACGCTTGAATACCTTATACCGTTTTGAGCTTAAGGGTAAATGTCCTCGCAATATATTCAAACAAATTTCAAACAAGCTCGTTAATTCCTCCTTCGTAGCTTGCTGTAGCAAGGATTTACGCCGTCTAGGCCCACTGCGTGCAAGCAAATGAAGGAAAGACTGGTTCGTTCGAATGCGTTTAGACATCTTGACTGCGAATGGTTAAATGACTTGGTTCTTGGTCGTACACTGCTTTATCAATATATATATAATGGGTATCTTTTGGTAAAATGCCTGTACGAATACGCAGTTGATCATTCGTCTTCGGCTTCAAGTCAATGAACAAATAACCATGGGGTTTGCTGGTAGCATCTTGATAGGCTTCTATGAGAAATTGAGATCTTCCAGGATACATTTGCCGCGCCAATGTACTGACTTGCTGACTGTCTCTCGGATTTTTAAACAGAATGATATAATGGGTATTCAAACTAATATTTCGCATCTCTTTCCCATGATGGAATAAATTATGCACAATAAAGATGATACTTAGATTTTGATGACTGCTACCAACACTAAAAAGACGTGTCATACGCTCATCGCTATGGCATTTGGTCATTAAGTCATCAATGATGAGTAGGTTTGGTTTTTTCGGGTTAAAGCGCTCTTCAATGTCATCTGGAATGCCTTGGTAAAATGTCACGCCTTTCATTCCCTTGTACAAAGGCTGATCTGCTGCATAGAGCCATAAAATGCTTTTCGGAGAGGGGTTAATCAACTTTTGTTCAAGAATTTCCTTCACCAGAGACGTTTTGCCACTGCCTGTAGGTCCAGAGACCAAGCATGTAAAGGGATGCTTCATTTTTGAATGTCTGTTTCTTTCACCCAACTGTTAAACTTGCTTGGCCAACCTAACCACTTGACAAGTAATTCTTTCACACCTCCTCGCCTTTTACGTGTTTTCAAGACTTTTTCAATTCTGTAGACTGATTCAATATCTTTGGTCACTTTCTGCAGTTCTTCCTCATAGAAATGCCCATCAATATCTTCGTCTAAAAAGTCTTTCACACGATACAAATGGATTCCTTGTTTCTTACACCGATGTGTGACAATAAAGACTTCTTGCGTCCATTTGATGTGATAATCCCGTTGAAACACATATTTAATGTGGGAAATGCGAACATGATCGCCAATGTTCAATTTATACTTCTTCTTCTTCTTCGGTTTCAATTTTAGTTTGTCGACATACATATACTTCCACACTTTCGATCTCGGCTGGAGCATACTTATTCGGAAGGGAGCCATGAGGCCTATGGTTGTAATTGTACACCAAGTCTGGAAGGATGTCTACGTAACGGTAAGTTTGATTATGTAGAAAATACCGATACATCATCCCCTTTAGAGTACGAATGACTCTCTCAGCAAAGTTGGCTTTGGTTTCATTCTTCGTGGTATAAGCATGAATGCCCTCCTTCTTCAAAAATGCTTTGACCCATCTGTTTTTAAATTCCGTTCCTTTATCGGACCTTAGAGTACGTGGTCTTCGGCGTGTGTCATGAAAAATCTTTTGAAAAGCTTGTATGACGCTGGTATGTGATTTATTAGGTATTGGCTGCACCCACACATATTTGGAAAACACATCAATGACAATGAGTAAAAAGCGTGTGCCATCATTATAGGGAGCTATGTTTCCCATATCAGCCAAATCCACATCCCACATGTCATCAATGCCCCGTGTAATCACACGTTGTCTTTTGAACCTGTATTTGACAGGTTGGAGTAAACTGAATGCGTCTTGATCCTGTAGCCATTTCTTCACTTGCGACTGTGTCACTGGTTGATCATGCTTTCTTAAGATGTGATACAGTTTGTAAGGACCAGCAAATGCCCCGGGCTGTCCAGGTTTGAAGTATATATTCGTCAAGTAGTCTTTCCACGTCGACATGGTCACACCGAATGAAAAGCAACAACACGAGCAGCGCAGCAGCAGCGCAGCAGTAGCAGCACTTGCTTGACGTCTCGAGTGAAAGAGGCTGCTTACGGGACACACTAGGTTTTTATCTATTTGCACTGGGGGAGAGGCAGTAGATATGTGAAGTTTTTACGAGGCCGTCTCGTGGGCTAAACACGATTTTCACGACATGAGGCCAAAAAAAAAAAACCCACCTTCTCAACAGAACAGCTTTTTATTTAACTCAACCAACATCGCTTAACTCACAAGTTTACAAATCAAGTATAGATACAATGGTGTGAATAACTGGAGACCATTGGTCTTCAATGAATACTAGCCACTGACTGAGTTCATCGAGTGTAATCGTATCTACACCATATTTCTCACAACGCTGATTTGCATTCTCTAACACTTTATCTAAATGAATATAATATTTAGCTTCATTCCAATATGTATAGACACATGCAAAATAACAAGTATGTTCTTGACACTCTTCATGTTGGCAAGCAGGACATACTAACCATGCAAACTTTTTTACAGCGGATAACATTTCTTCACAATAAGCTTTTTGCACAATATATTGTCTCAGTGTCATATCTGCCATGTCTGTATACTCTTGAGAGCTTCACTCTTTACGCTAGTTTGTCAAGTTCAGCATGCGGGGTTCATAGGTTCACAAAAACACGTCTCCACACCAGGACTGGTGAGCGGCTTAGCGAGCGACTGGGCGGCGGCGGCGGCGGCGATGGCGGCAAGTAAGATGATGTTGGAGGCACAGTCTCTTTTATACCCCCCGTCACACACAACTGTTCTAACAACTTTCCCATGATATTCTGACCAGGATATCCACGAGATGACACATGTTTCACACCAGCTCCCCACCAAGGATCATAGGTGGCTTCCACTAAAGTCTTGTCTTTGCAGTCTTTTAACTTGTTGCGAAACGATGCACACTGATTCCATTTGACTTGTAACACCTCTTGCATTTTGCTTCTCTTCACTGTATGCCATAAAGGACATGGCTTTATCGCTTGGGCGATACGTTTTGCTTCATAGCCATTTCTGGATGACACAATAGCTGAAGCAATATCCGGACGGTGATGAAACACGGCTTTCTCATATTGATACAACGCTTCACTCGAGTTGAATGTATGTCCATACTTTTCAAGGCGTGCTGGAAACATGTTGGAAAGAACATCCTTGTGACCGCTAAATAGTACACGATTCTCCATGGTGACTTTGGTTTATTCTAACATGTCTTCTTCCTGCAATACAATATGTTTTAATATATCTGCTACCTCTTCTATCATCTTCTTTCTTTGTTCACGTTGAAACCACTCACATAAAATTAAATTTGCTAGAAAGAAAAACATTGTTAGCTGTTGCTGCTGCTGTTGGTTTTAGAGTTGTTAGTGTTAAAAAAAGGGAGAAGGGGGGCTTACCTGACAAAGCTGATAAGGCTGCTCAGTTTCCTCTTCTTCTTGTAGTCCACAGCAGTCTCTCAAATAATCCATCGCGGTGAAATATACTTCCACGTCAGTGCGAGCAGAATAGAGGGCAGCATCAAAGTCAAAGTCAGGATCTTCTACTCCAATTGTGTCACATTCTCCAAGAAATCGTGAATGTAGTTCAATCACATCAAGACTGTGATGTACAACATCCCAATAAGCGTCCAAGTGATAAAGCTGATAGTCTGGAGTGCCGCAGCAAGCCAGTTTAGCAATCATCAAGTCAACATAAGCTTTTCTAAAACATGCATCCATCTTGTTTGCTGTGCGTGTGTGTGTGAGGGCTTCTAATGTGCTTCACACACCTTAAGTACTCCACACTTGCCGCAGAAGTTGTTTGGTTCACACATCTGACAATTGTACTTGTGGCAGTGGCAATAATAATCCTCCATATATCCGCAAGCACCGCAATAGTCACAGGTAAGTCCAAGTTGATTTTGTACATCCATATTCTCCAACTGAACTTCAGCCAGTCTTTTCTTGGATAACTTTGATACCTTCATCCGATCATCCTTTTGCAACTTGATGATCGTTTTCTTGTCATGACATTCCGTACACGGTTCACCCGATAAGGCGGAGTCGATGTGATCCATCTCCTGAAGCAGTGCCTCCCATTCACCATCATTCATGTTGATGTGATGTGTGTATTCTTTCCCTTCAAACCGTGATGTACGCACGAAGCTCACATAGCGCATGTCTAAGTATGAAATGACTTCAAGCCACTTTGTTTCCGTTAAGTACAGTTTGAAGCCAATGTCGCGGCATTTTTTCACGTTCTGACACGCAATCTTCGCCAAAGATGGGGAATAAGCACACCATCTCTCTCCACGTTTGATGCGTAGAAATGGTCCATATTGTCCATGCTCCACAGTAATGGTTAAGTTGGCACTAATTTTAAAACTGCTGCTTGTCTTGTTCTCCATGACTGCTACACTGTACTGATGAGGTCCACACACCCCTTTTATACCCAACCATCCGCTGAGTCAAGCTTTTCAAACTTCTTGCAAAGCTTTGAATTCACTTCCACTCGTCCATGGTTGAATCGAACAAGATCTGATACATTCGTCGTCAATGAAACATCATCATCATAAAGTAAAATGATTCTTGCAGCTACAACTAACATGAGCTCCACTGCCCAAATTGTATTCGCGTGGATAAATGCTGAATCAATGTCATAAGCTGATAGTATATGTAGATCTTCACAGTCACGTAGAAACGAGTCGATGAAATAATCACTTGGAATAGTCTTTCCAACAGCTTCCCAATGCAGATGTAAATTCTTCACTTGCTGCATCCATTCCCATTCAAAATCAGGAAGCTTTGAAAATACATAGTTAGTATAATTCACTTTGAAGATATCATCCATAGTCTCTGCACATCTGTAAAATGGTGAAGACATTACGGTGAATGATTGCAGACTTTGTGATCGCGCTGCCGCCCCCTTTTATACCAGAGAAAGTTACATGTAAGTTTTCATGAGATGCTTGTAAAATCGCGGAGTCATCTCATTGACACCATCCAGAAAGGCTGTTGGTAAACCACCTGTTAAAGATTGTCTCATGACAATCACTAAAAAGTCTCCTTGGGTCCGATGCCCTAGTATCCATTGAAACAGCATTGACATGGTGAAATGTCCTTTTTCATAGAGGTAGGCCATCATATCATACACCTGAATGCGTTCTTCAAGGTATTTGAAACCATGCAGCATGACCTTTGCACATTTGGAATCGCGACCCTCATTCACACACTTCGGCTCTGGCAGACACAACGCCTTAAACTGTTCCTCATGAAGGAGTCTAAACAGTTGAATGAAACGTCGAGTCATGGCTTCGGTGAACTTTGGCTCTGGCGCCGGAACATCCTCTTGGGTTCCTTCTAGCATGAACATGAGCATCATGACAGGGTTCATTTCTTCCATTAGGTACATGTACGTGTGGTTGTTGAAAAAGCCTTCTTCACATAAACACCATAAAATGTTGCTATCAATCAGAGGAAGCACGGCTTGAAAGTTTCTTTTCAACAGCGTCACATCTTTCTCAGTCACAAGGATGGTCTTACTCGATTCAAATTTCAATTTCAAATGCTTGCCTTCTTCATCATCATCACTTAACACTTCTCCCTCCTCAAGCTCCTCCTCCTCAGGCTCGCTGGCGCTGGACTCGTCGTCGTCTTCGCTCACTTCTTCCTTAAGTTGCTTCAAATGAGCTTCTAACTTTGTGCTGAGTTGTGTGTTTCGACCATTGACAAGTGCATGTGCAACCCAGAACGGGTAGTCGGGGCCCTCAGGATCTGGCATGTCTTGCTCCATTCCTTGCTGTATCCCTTGCTGCACTCGAGGTATATCTAACGGAGTAGTAGCAGCGCCTAACGCTTCCTTAAAATCTAGCATTTGCTGTACTGTGCCGTCTAATGGAATGCCTAACAGTTCCTCCAAGTCTTTTTCAGCCTCTGTCATGTTCACCAGGAATGCATCTATCTCTTCCACTGGTAATACTGGCAATACTGAGGCATCAAAAGTATACGGTTCCCCATATGACATTTCGTTTACACAACCATTCATTTCGTCAAGATAAATGTGTGGAAAATGCTTTAAAAACCCCTAACATAAGTTTCTTTATGTTTGGGAAATGATTTTTGCCTCTTCTTTCGTGGTGGGGGGGGGGGGGTCGACACGCTGTGCGCTGTACTCTGTACTAGGGGGGGGGGGGTCGTCGACATACTGTGTGCTGTGCGCTGTACACTGTACTAGGGGGGGGGGGTGGTCTGACGTTTGGCTTCCACACCATTTCGTCACATACACACATTTCGTCATCTCTGCCTGCCTGCTGCTGTTGCCATTTCGAACGCAACTCAGACACGAATACAAGCAGAATGCAATACAAAAAAGAATTTTTCTCAGAGGAACGCCTGAGAACCTATCATTTTAGTGAAAAAGATGTAAACCTTTTTGAAGAGGTTTATATAGATTATCAGGCGTTCCTCTACGAAAAGTGGAGGGATTTTCAGACTCGTCCAAGAGAAGATTTCAACCGGTTTGGCAGGGCGGCAGAAGAAAGCCATCAACGCTTAAACAAGAGGGATCCGCCGCCGCCGCCGCTGCCGCCGCCAGTGAGCTCCCCACCGCCGCTGCCGCCAGTGAGCTCCCCACCGCCGCTGCCAGTGAGCTCCCCACCGCCGCTGCCGCCGCCACTGCCAGTGAGCTCCCCAGCGCTGCCGCTGCCGTTTTCACCGCTGCCGTTGCCAGTGAGCTCCCCACTGCCGCCGCTGCCGTTTTCACCGCTGCCGTCGCCAGTGAGCTTCCCACCGCCGCCCTGCCAAGAAGCACCTACAACAGCTCCTCCTACCAAAGTGACTCCTGCCACTGTGCTAACTGCCTCAACCGTGCTGGCAACTTCGCTTATAGCCCATGATCCATCTGTCATCATTCAATTCCTGCAGGCGCTTCTATACGCCTGCATGAACAGCAATGTGCAGAAGCCATGGCATATGAACATTATTATTGCTGTGTCCGAGGTGAAGGTTTCGACTCGCACAGGGCTGGGGTCGCAGCACACAAAAGAAAGTGTGCCTGCAGTGAAATTAGCGGTAGCATAGCCAGCACCAGCGGCCAAGTAGCACCAGTGGCAGCAGAAACTGACAGTTGGAAGAAGAACAAGAAGAAGAAGAAAGAAGAAAAACGACTCTGAAAATCCCTTCACGGCCGCTTTTCAGCGGCCACCCATTCTTCCAAAATAAGCAAACAAACCTATTGTGTTAGTGTATGCATGAGAATGTGTGGGATATGCTTTAAAAAAAAAAACTTAAAAAAAACCCCGTCTCCTCGCCTTTCTTTCAAGGCGTGGCGGCGGCGGCAACAGCTCTCTCTCGACCCCGTCTCGACACCTTCTTTCAAGGCGTGGCGGCGGCGGAGCTCTCTCCCCTCTCTCTCTCCTCTCTCTCTCTCCTCCTCTCTCTCTCGACCCCGTCTCGACCCCGTCTCCACACCTTCTTTCAAGGCGTGGCGGCGGTGGCAACACCAAAAGTCCCTCTCTCGACCCCGTCTCGACGCCTTCTTTCAAGGCAAAGCTGTGGTGACACACAGCCCTCTCTCCCACCCCCACTCCCCCCTCTCATACTGTCACCGTCTCGGTCACCGTCTCGGTCACCGTCTCGGCGCGCACACGCCTTCTTTCAAAAAAAAAACTCTTATACTGTCTCCCCCTCTCTCTCCCCAACCCCGTCTCGGCACGCCACACACCGTTTCACTCGAGACGCTCACGGCACACCTTTTTTTCCCTCACAAGCTGCCCCCCTCCCTACCATCCCCATACACACAACGTTTCACCGGAAACACCTTTCTTTCGCTCGCAATCCTTCCAACTGCATCAAATGACGTTTTCTTTCGTCATCACTCCCAACTCACTGTGCAAAACCTTCATGCAAACTCCCATCAAATAACGTTTTCCCTTCTCTCGTCACACAAACCATACTCTAACAATACTCTAACAAAGCCTTAAGGGAGGGGGACATGCTTGCCAAACTCTTTCTCACTCTTTCTTCTTACACTCCCTTTTATATGCCAGAGCAAAAGGAGCGAAATTTTCACATCCTCTAGCCAATAGAAATGCACCTTTAACACTGCATTCTCATTGGTGCTTTTTCGCTCCTTTTCCTCACCCATATATAAACCACTGCACTCCACTCAAGTGCAGTGGTTCTCTCATCCATTTTCCGTTGCTATGCAGTGGTTCTCTCATCACTTTTCAGTTGCTATGCAGTGGTTCTCTCATTATATAACTACTTACAACGCTTTTAGGCTGAAAGGGTCAAGATACTGGTCAAATTCCGATTTTTCACCGTCAGTGGTCAAGTTCACCGAGGTACCTTTTACATATAGTCTCTTGGACCCAACGGGTCGAAAATAAGCTCAAAATTGCTAACCGTTCTCGGATAATGGTCAACTTCCGGTTTTTGACTTAGATCATAGCCGAGAAGGTCAAAGTCATCGAGGTACCTCTTACATTTAGTCTTTTAGGTCCAACGGGTCGAAAATAAGCTCAAAATCGCTCTATCTCTAACCGTTTTCGAGATAATGATCAACTTCCGGTTTTTCACGCTGACCATGACCGAGGTCAAGGTCACCGAGATACCTCTTAAATATAGTCTTTATGCCCAACGGGTCGAAAATAAGCTCAAAATCTTTCATCGTTTTCGAGATAATGGTCAATCGTTTTCTAAGCTCATGGTAAAAAAAAATGCGGATTTCACATCATCCTCTATCAGTGAGCCAAAGATTATCACTCTTTAGCAATTGTGGAAAACCCAAACGCTGCAGTCAGCTTCAGTTTGCACACACATACTGTAATCGCTCTCATTGTAGAGAGTCGGGCGATCAATACGCCTATGTTGATAGCATAACAGTTCCTTTAACTGCGAAAGCAAAGCGTTTGCCTGCCTTTTAAATGGAGGTCAGTGGCAAAATTTCAATGTCCATTTTTACATATTAAATGGTCATAAATTTCTTAAAAAATTGAGCTGGACAACTACACATCCTACATTATGTCTCTGCTAAATTTGGTCGTCCTAGCCCTAGCAGTCTCAGAGGAGTTCGCGTGACAAGGTTTTCAAATTTCAAAGTCCATTTTTGGATATGAATATCAATGAATTCTTAACAAATTGAGATGGACCAGCTAGATATGCCATACTATGTCTCTGCCAAATTTTGTCGTCCTAACCCTAGCCGTCTCAGAGGAGTTTGCGTGACAAGGTTTTGGCGAAAAACAGGCAACATACGGAAACACTTTTCCGAAAAGTACGAATTAAAAAAACTAGGGGATTGAAAATCCCCAAGTACAATTAGAAAATGACGTTTTAGTGGCCAAAATTCAGTAAGTTTGAGTTTAATTATTAAATATTCACTTGCTTTGCATTTATAGCAAAAATAGTCCTGTTTTGTGCTTATAGCAGACAAATTGTATTCAGGGAAACGCGAATTCCCTGGCATTTTTAGCGAGTACGTGAAAATGGGGATCATTCATATTGCAAAGCAATCGCGTCGGATTCGCAGGAAGAGTATTTTTTGTTTTTTGAAATTTGACCGAAAAACAAAAAATTTTGGAGAACATTACTGCCAAATTTTAGAATAATCCGACCAGACATGTTGTCGGAAAAAAATTGTTATACACACAGGGATAAGTGATAGAAAACAAAAAGGCACCCCAGTTACAACTTTGCAACTATATTTTCATCAGAAAGCATAACCGCCTTACAATATTTGGGTGCCGAGTAATGCATCACAGAAGGGGTAATCAAAGAGACGCTAATTTCAAAAGGATAGAAACTCCGAAGGATAGCATCTGATTAAAACAAAATTTTGTTTTTAGATCTTCAACAATTAAAAATGTTCACTGAAGTTGGGCTAATAATTTTCGGTAACTCACGCGAAAAAATTTCACATCAAATTGTCGATCGACACTCTGGATTCAATTCGTCAGATGTGAATCCGATTTGCGGAAGGGGGATACGAGGGGGGTTGAAATGAAATAAACTCGAGTAAATAACATACGTATTTTGTCTTTTATTATGCCCGCATACTCTATGTTTTGCTCTAAAACTTAACATAATACACCAGCCGATATAGGTTGTAGATTTGCTCAGATATAAAACTTGCCTTTTAACAACCTGAACCTGTCTTCACAACAAACTGAACAAGGCACATGAAATCGTGATTTGGACCACACCAAACACAAATCATAAAGTAAAGCATTAATAAATTTTTAAAGAACAAATTTACCAACAAATCGGGCCACACTTGAAAAATTAAAGAAAAAACTTAAAAATCATCTGTGAGTTTTTACCTGTTGCATAGTCTATATATAGGTAAAATGTTCCTTTTTGGCAATAAAAAATAGGAATAAAACTACATCCCTGCGTATGCAGGCAAACATTTTTTCCCACGACGCTATGCACATATTCCCAATAAGATCCCTCAAAGGACTGGTGAAAATTAAGAATTTTCCAAAGTGACCCTAAGGTATGCGTTGCTCTTCGGGAAAAGCAGAAGAGCAGGGCTGGAAGGGGGGCGGCGGTCATAAGTTAACAAATCGACTAAAATGAGAAGCTGGCCAATCAACACAGGATACTTTTATTTTTTCACTCGTGTCTTTTTACATAGGTCACTATTTCCATTTCTACAAATTCTAGGAAAGACCAATCATTATGAAGCATTTTATTGCAAAAGTATGAGTATTTAAACCACAGAGATTGGCAAATTAGCTGTATTTCCCAATCTTCACAAACCCCAAAAAGGTCAACACAGTAAAAAACTGACTTCAAGAACTTTTGGCATTGTGTATAAAATCCTAAAACATGTTGAACAAAACAACCATAACAGTGTAAAGATGAAGTACCACCAACCACATACGCCAAAGGGTTTGCTAAAAATATTTCCCTTTCAAATAATACTAACAAAAAAAATGTAAAATTTAATTCACTTGCGATTTTACTTATACTTTTAGCCAACGACAACTAGAATTAAAGGAAAGAACAGACTATCCGCACCGCATGCGTTAGATAAAATAAATGTATTTGTAAGGAAATGAGCTGAAAGAAAACTACATATTAAGTTCAGTCTTGTAGTGCAAATAGCCAATTCGTCAACGAACACAACAGTATTGCACTAATATTGGCTACTCGCACAAGACATTCGCACACCACCAGGCACCACTGATAGCTACTAAAAATAAACATTAAAAATCTCATACAGTAATACTCACCATGCATACATTCACTTGGACAATAGCACCATTACAAATAAACTCAATGAGTTGTCTACCCTACGCCCAATAACCTCAATACAGGAAAGAATTGCCTAATTTTTAACACAACATTCGTCAGCGTTCATGAATACACCCAAGACGGCCGTCTGTACCAGGATAATTCGCATGCTGTCCCACCAAAGCCTCCTGCGTTTGGCCCATTCGACGCACTACCGTTTTAATACTGAAGAGCATGTACATTATACAGTACCATATATTAGAACTAGTAAATTGTATTCTGCGTCATTATACGTTTTTCTCTAAAAGAACGACATTCTCTCCAGTCTTTATGGCTTCTTAATGTATTAAATGCTTATTATGGAATACCAGTATGCAAACAACTATACTGCCATAAAACGTACTACTCCACTTCCACTACCAACTCCCCTAGGTACAGTCAAGAACGCTGACACGACACGTAATCTGCTCTACACATACGTGTCACTTTCTTTCCTAAGCAGCGATACTGTGGCGGCGTGCATGGGGCTAGTGGCGAACACTTTGATGGGCATGTCCCATACCATCGTCTCGACGTCAATGTCCGACGGCCCCTGCCACGTGACACTGTCCGCGGCTGTCATTGGCTGCTCGGCCACTGGTAACGGCTTCTTAGCAGTCACGAACTCGAAATGCAGTCGCCACTTTAAACACACTGAAACACCAATCAAAAGCGAAATATTGTATGTGATTAAAACAAAATTGTGTTTTTACGTGTTTTTAATTGAAACTTAATGAAAGCCACAGATAATTCCAACATTTGTACAGAATGTGCAAAAGCAAACGATAGTGAGCTCCCCACCGCCGCTGCCGCCAGTGAGCTCCCCACCACCGCTGCCAGTGAGCTCCCCACCGCCGCTGCCGCCGCCACTGCCAGTGAGCTCCCCAGCGCTGCCGCTGCCGTTTTCACCGCTGCCGTTGCCAGTGAGCTCCCCACTGCCGCCGCTGCCGTTTTCACCGCTGCCGTCGCCAGTGAGCTTCCCACCGCCGCCCTGCCAAGAAGCACCTACAACAGCTCCTCCTACCAAAGTGACTCCTGCCACTGTGCTAACTGCCTCAACCGTGCTGGCAACTTCGCTTATAGCCCATGATCCATCTGTCATCATTCAATTCCTGCAGGCGCTTCTATACGCCTGCATGAACAGCAATGTGCAGAAGCCATGGCATATGAACATTATTATTGCTGTGTCCGAGGTGAAGGTTTCGACTCGCACAGGGCTGGGGTCGCAGCACACAAAAGAAAGTGTGCCTGCAGTGAAATTAGCGGTAGCATAGCCAGCACCAGCGGCCAAGTAGCACCAGTGGCAGCAGAAACTGACAGTTGGAAGAAGAACAAGAAGAAGAAGAAAGAAGAAAAACGACTCTGAAAATCCCTTCACGGCCGCTTTTCAGCGGCCACCCATTCTTCCAAAATAAGCAAACAAACCTATTGTGTTAGTGTATGCATGAGAATGTGTGGGATATGCTTTAAAAAAAAAACTTAAAAAAAACCCCGTCTCCTCGCCTTTCTTTCAAGGCGTGGCGGCGGCGGCAACAGCTCTCTCTCGACCCCGTCTCGACACCTTCTTTCAAGGCGTGGCGGCGGCGGAGCTCTCTCCCCTCTCTCTCTCCTCTCTCTCTCTCCTCCTCTCTCTCTCGACCCCGTCTCGACCCCGTCTCCACACCTTCTTTCAAGGCGTGGCGGCGGTGGCAACACCAAAAGTCCCTCTCTCGACCCCGTCTCGACGCCTTCTTTCAAGGCAAAGCTGTGGTGACACACAGCCCTCTCTCCCACCCCCACTCCCCCCTCTCATACTGTCACCGTCTCGGTCACCGTCTCGGTCACCGTCTCGGCGCGCACACGCCTTCTTTCAAAAAAAAAACTCTTATACTGTCTCCCCCTCTCTCTCCCCAACCCCGTCTCGGCACGCCACACACCGTTTCACTCGAGACGCTCACGGCACACCTTTTTTTCCCTCACAAGCTGCCCCCCTCCCTACCATCCCCATACACACAACGTTTCACCGGAAACACCTTTCTTTCGCTCGCAATCCTTCCAACTGCATCAAATGACGTTTTCTTTCGTCATCACTCCCAACTCACTGTGCAAAACCTTCATGCAAACTCCCATCAAATAACGTTTTCCCTTCTCTCGTCACACAAACCATACTCTAACAATACTCTAACAAAGCCTTAAGGGAGGGGGACATGCTTGCCAAACTCTTTCTCACTCTTTCTTCTTACACTCCCTTTTATATGCCAGAGCAAAAGGAGCGAAATTTTCACATCCTCTAGCCAATAGAAATGCACCTTTAACACTGCATTCTCATTGGTGCTTTTTCGCTCCTTTTCCTCACCCATATATAAACCACTGCACTCCACTCAAGTGCAGTGGTTCTCTCATCCATTTTCCGTTGCTATGCAGTGGTTCTCTCATCACTTTTCAGTTGCTATGCAGTGGTTCTCTCATTATATAACTACTTACAACGCTTTTAGGCTGAAAGGGTCAAGATACTGGTCAAATTCCGATTTTTCACCGTCAGTGGTCAAGTTCACCGAGGTACCTTTTACATATAGTCTCTTGGACCCAACGGGTCGAAAATAAGCTCAAAATTGCTAACCGTTCTCGGATAATGGTCAACTTCCGGTTTTTGACTTAGATCATAGCCGAGAAGGTCAAAGTCATCGAGGTACCTCTTACATTTAGTCTTTTAGGTCCAACGGGTCGAAAATAAGCTCAAAATCGCTCTATCTCTAACCGTTTTCGAGATAATGATCAACTTCCGGTTTTTCACGCTGACCATGACCGAGGTCAAGGTCACCGAGATACCTCTTAAATATAGTCTTTATGCCCAACGGGTCGAAAATAAGCTCAAAATCTTTCATCGTTTTCGAGATAATGGTCAATCGTTTTCTAAGCTCATGGTAAAAAAAAATGCGGATTTCACATCATCCTCTATCAGTGAGCCAAAGATTATCACTCTTTAGCAATTGTGGAAAACCCAAACGCTGCAGTCAGCTTCAGTTTGCACACACATACTGTAATCGCTCTCATTGTAGAGAGTCGGGCGATCAATACGCCTATGTTGATAGCATAACAGTTCCTTTAACTGCGAAAGCAAAGCGTTTGCCTGCCTTTTAAATGGAGGTCAGTGGCAAAATTTCAATGTCCATTTTTACATATTAAATGGTCATAAATTTCTTAAAAAATTGAGCTGGACAACTACACATCCTACATTATGTCTCTGCTAAATTTGGTCGTCCTAGCCCTAGCAGTCTCAGAGGAGTTCGCGTGACAAGGTTTTCAAATTTCAAAGTCCATTTTTGGATATGAATATCAATGAATTCTTAACAAATTGAGATGGACCAGCTAGATATGCCATACTATGTCTCTGCCAAATTTTGTCGTCCTAACCCTAGCCGTCTCAGAGGAGTTTGCGTGACAAGGTTTTGGCGAAAAACAGGCAACATACGGAAACACTTTTCCGAAAAGTACGAATTAAAAAAACTAGGGGATTGAAAATCCCCAAGTACAATTAGAAAATGACGTTTTAGTGGCCAAAATTCAGTAAGTTTGAGTTTAATTATTAAATATTCACTTGCTTTGCATTTATAGCAAAAATAGTCCTGTTTTGTGCTTATAGCAGACAAATTGTATTCAGGGAAACGCGAATTCCCTGGCATTTTTAGCGAGTACGTGAAAATGGGGATCATTCATATTGCAAAGCAATCGCGTCGGATTCGCAGGAAGAGTATTTTTTGTTTTTTGAAATTTGACCGAAAAACAAAAAATTTTGGAGAACATTACTGCCAAATTTTAGAATAATCCGACCAGACATGTTGTCGGAAAAAAATTGTTATACACACAGGGATAAGTGATAGAAAACAAAAAGGCACCCCAGTTACAACTTTGCAACTATATTTTCATCAGAAAGCATAACCGCCTTACAATATTTGGGTGCCGAGTAATGCATCACAGAAGGGGTAATCAAAGAGACGCTAATTTCAAAAGGATAGAAACTCCGAAGGATAGCATCTGATTAAAACAAAATTTTGTTTTTAGATCTTCAACAA
This sequence comes from Protula sp. h YS-2021, assembly GCA_949752745.1. Taxonomy (NCBI): domain Eukaryota; kingdom Metazoa; phylum Annelida; class Polychaeta; order Sabellida; family Serpulidae; genus Protula; species Protula sp. h YS-2021. The sequence goes on along the minus strand of OX457024.1, from coordinate 35,833,056 downwards.
TTAAAAATGTTCACTGAAGTTGGGCTAATAATTTTCGGTAACTCACGCGAAAAAATTTCACATCAAATTGTCGATCGACACTCTGGATTCAATTCGTCAGATGTGAATCCGATTTGCGGAAGGGGGATACGAGGGGGGTTGAAATGAAATAAACTCGAGTAAATAACATACGTATTTTGTCTTTTATTATGCCCGCATACTCTATGTTTTGCTCTAAAACTTAACATAATACACCAGCCGATATAGGTTGTAGATTTGCTCAGATATAAAACTTGCCTTTTAACAACCTGAACCTGTCTTCACAACAAACTGAACAAGGCACATGAAATCGTGATTTGGACCACACCAAACACAAATCATAAAGTAAAGCATTAATAAATTTTTAAAGAACAAATTTACCAACAAATCGGGCCACACTTGAAAAATTAAAGAAAAAACTTAAAAATCATCTGTGAGTTTTTACCTGTTGCATAGTCTATATATAGGTAAAATGTTCCTTTTTGGCAATAAAAAATAGGAATAAAACTACATCCCTGCGTATGCAGGCAAACATTTTTTCCCACGACGCTATGCACATATTCCCAATAAGATCCCTCAAAGGACTGGTGAAAATTAAGAATTTTCCAAAGTGACCCTAAGGTATGCGTTGCTCTTCGGGAAAAGCAGAAGAGCAGGGATGGGCTGGAAGGGGGGCGGCGGTCATAAGTTAACAAATCGACTAAAATGAGAAGCTGGCCAATCAACACAGGATACTTTTATTTTTTCACTCGTGTCTTTTTACATAGGTCACTATTTCCATTTCTACAAATTCTAGGAAAGACCAATCATTATGAAGCATTTTATTGCAAAAGTATGAGTATTTAAACCACAGAGATTGGCAAATTAGCTGTATTTCCCAATCTTCACAAACCCCAAAAAGGTCAACACAGTAAAAAACTGACTTCAAGAACTTTTGGCATTGTGTATAAAATCCTAAAACATGTTGAACAAAACAACCATAACAGTGTAAAGATGAAGTACCACCAACCACATACGCCAAAGGGTTTGCTAAAAATATTTCCCTTTCAAATAATACTAACAAAAAAATGTAAAATTTAATTCACTTGCGATTTTACTTATACTTTTAGCCAACGACAACTAGAATTAAAGGAAAGAACAGACTATCCGCACCGCATGCGTTAGATAAAATAAATGTATTTGTAAGGAAATGAGCTGAAAGAAAACTACATATTAAGTTCAGTCTTGTAGTGCAAATAGCCAATTCGTCAACGAACACAACAGTATTGCACTAATATTGGCTACTCGCACAAGACATTCGCACACCACCAGGCACCACTGATAGCTACTAAAAATAAACATTAAAAATCTCATACAGTAATACTCACCATGCATACATTCACTTTGACAATAGCACCATTACAAATAAACTCAATGAGTTGTCTACCCTACGCCCAATAACCTCAATACAGGAAAGAATTGCCTAATTTTTAACACAACATTCGTCAGCGTTCATGAATACACCCAAGATGGCCGTCTGTACCAGGATAATTCACATGCCGTCGCACCATAGCCTCGCGCGATCGGCCCATTCGACGCACTACCGTTTTAATACTGAAGAGCATGTACATTATACAGTACAACATATTAGAACTAGTAAATTGTATTCTGCATCATTATACGTTTTTCTCTAAAAGAACGACATTCTCTTCAATCTTTATGGCTTCTTAATGTATTAAATGCTTATTATGGAACACCAGTATACAAACAACTATACTGCCATAAAACGTACTACTCCACTTCCACTACCAACTCCCCTAGGTACAGTCAAGAACGCTGACACGACACGTAATCTGCTCTACACATACGTGTCACTTTCTTTCCTAAGCAGCGATACTGTGGCGGCGTGCATGGGGCTAGTGGCGAACACTTTGATGGGCATGTCCCATACCATCGTCTCGACGTCAATGTCCGACGGCCCCTGCCACGTGACACTGTCCGCGGCTGTCATTGGCTGCTCGGCCACTGGTAACGGCTTCTTAGCAGTCACGAACTCGAAATGCAGTCGCCACTTTAAACACACTGAAACACCAATCAAAAGCGAAATATTGTATGTGATTAAAACAAAATTGTGTTTTTACGTGTTTTTAATTGAAACTTAATGAAAGCCACAGATAATTCCAACATTTGTACAGAATGTGCAAAAGCAAACGATAGAATGATAAAAACACACAGAAAAGCAGCAGCTTATTTTCAGCAGGCGAAGTAAAATGAGTAGGTATACCGATGATAAAACTATCGCACCTATGTCCGTGATGAAGCCTGGTGTTGCCGCCAATGGGATCGGCATACTGATATGTGTTTTCCGTGTGTGTAGACTGAACTCTTGATGCTTGCTGAATGACGTCACTGTGACGCCCTGCTGCGCCTTTTTACGACATTCCTCTGATATGATTTCCTCACTCTGTAGCGTCACTGAAAACTGAAATGACCGAGAACGTAACAACTTTATCTGTGCAAGTTTGACACAGAGAAAGCCTTGTAATTCAAGGCATTTATTTATTTTTAATACCTGATTAAAGTGACGTCACGTTGGTCAGTCCTGATAATTTCCTATCTGAAGCGATTGCAGAATCTGTGTTTTTTTTAACCATAACAAATAGAAAAAGATATTAAAGAATGTAAATGTTATCCGATTAGGTCGAGGGTGGGTGGTGACTTCTAAACCAGTTTTCTCTATAATGTTAGGCTGTTTTTCGCTGCAGCCCGATCCCGTTTGAAAACACACTGGAATAACTTTCAGATCACATAAGCATACATTTGTTTTTTGTTTTTTTTTTTACAATTTAGATTGCTTTACAACAACTCAGTCATTTGTCATTTCAAATAAGAAAAATAAATCAGTACCTGAACACAGGGAATTTTTCCGTCGGAAAAGTCACATATTCCAACAATGTCATCGCCTATTCTGTAGGCTTGCTTGAATAAACAAAACTTAGCTACTTTTCCTTTTGAATTGGTTATATTGTAACAATCTGAAAAAAAACAAATGACCGTCCATCACCAAACATCCATCAATAAAAGAATGATCAAACTGAAAACTTGCTCTCCCATCTCTCCCCACCTTCTGTCAGCCATCAGTAAAAGCACCGCAACCTTTGAACGACCATACCTATTACATCTCTTCGTAGCAGGTCACTTTAAAAGTTATTTTTCATAACATTCAAACTTGTTCTGAGACTTTCGGTGATGAAGGAGGGAAAAGGGGGTGGAGAGGGGGGCGGGGGGGGGGGGGAGGGGTGCGGGCGGGATTTTTCACATACTTGAGGATTTCCTATACGTCACTGTCTGTAGCACCTCCATTGCGATGTCCAGAATGTTACTCTGTTTCTGTCTCCTGAGAAATGGATTGCTGGGTTTCAGCTCACTTGGCTCGTTGTATACGCTGACGTCATTTAAACCTGGGCAAACCAAAGCTTAAGTTTAAACCGATGATTATAAGACTAAAGACGACTTTGCTTTACCTTCAATTATTTTACATATAGCAATTCACACACTGGAAAGAGATTTATACGGACTGTCATAACACGTGTGCTCTAAAGACTCTGAGAGGGATTTGGTCGATTCGGCCCAAAACCTGTTCGGCCCAATTTGGATGATTCGGCCAAGGATTTTTTTCACCTGACCGGTTCGGCCCAAAACCAGTTCGGCTCAAACTGGATGTTTCGGCCCAATGTTTTTTTACCGGGATCTTCATAAAAGTTTTTTTGACTTCCAGTGAGTGAGTTCAATGTGAGTTGCACATTACTTTTTCACACACCATAATTTGTGCGTGTAGAAAAGATATATAAAGAAGAATGTACTGCTATTATTAATGTACGTGAAAAAACCCTTTCAACAACAAATACTTAGTCTCACCTAGTGATAAACAGATACCATTAATCCGTCCATTATTTTCGTACCCTTTTATTATATTATGAAAGACAGAACTCATTACAATTGTTTAACATTTCTCCCATTTATGAAGAGCAAATGACCTAACATGTCAGTGTAATGAAGTGTTCCGATTTACATGTAATTAAAAACAAACAAACAAAGAAAAAAACACAACCTCGCTCCCTTTTCGTATGCAATTAACTGAGCTGAAGTGAAATACCTTATGAATAGGATAATAAATCTCCGATGTGTAATTGTTAATTGCATTTGTGACTTGTTATTAATCTTTTTGAGGAAAGCCGTCCTAAAGCCGGAGCACTTAATTAAACAGTACCATGGTGTGTAAAACTGCAGAATTAAAATATCTGTCGATCGACAATATCAAGCTCTTATACAATGAAAGTTTTTCTGAGGCTTTCCCGTTTGTGTATGAAGTCGTTCATGTCAACACAATTATGGTGTGTAAAACTGCAGAGTGTCTGTCGAATTCTGTTTTTCATTTTGTAATCAAAACAAAAGCAAGAACAGCATTGATTTCAACTTTCATTTAACATTTATGTCGTCGGAAACAATGGGCCGAATCGTCCAAATCTATGGGCCGAAACGTTAAAAACCATGGGCTGCAACGCCCAAAGCTGGGCCGAATCGTCTTTCACGTTGGGCCGAACCGGTTGGGCCGAACTGGTTTTGGGCCGAAACGTCCAGAAACCCTCTGAGAAACAACAAGGCAAAACGATTTTTTAAATATTTTTTTTTTGACAGGTTTGACAAAACGATTCTCAGCTTTCAGCTTTCATATAAAATGTTAACATTCTGTTTCAGCGTTTGTTTTTAACCTTAACTGCCCATCGACAGCTGTCATTGAACCTTTTGCTGTTAAATGTATCAGACTTCCCGACTATCTGAAGTGTATGCAACAACTGTTGAAAACTCTGCCATCTGCTCTTTTTCCAATACTTATGATCGAGGAAACTATTATATAACTGAACAGTTCGATCGCTCGGAGAAACATATCATGTTAATTTAAACAGATGCATCAAACAACTTAAGGTTCAATACACGTTTGAGGAAAAATGATAACACAAAGCATTGCATCATGAATCACGCATAAACCGCTTCCGGGGAAAACTAGAGCCTCAGAGAGACACGATCCCCCGTGTAGCGTGGATGACCTATGAATTCGGTGCTTAAGTCGGTTTGCAGAGTACCATACTACTGCTGCGTTCATCACGCTTAAATTTCGACAAAAACTTTATATTTGAAGAAGTTATTTTGGCAATTTACAATGTCCTTTTTTCTGTGTATAATGTTTAAAAAAATCAGAAGAAAATTTCGGATACGCAGCCTGAATGAATTACGCAGACAAAATTATATCAAAGTTTTACCAAATTTCAAAATAATGTCATTTTGACAATTTTTCATGAATCCGAACAAAAATAAAAACGTAGCACACGTGCAATTTGTGTTCCATCCTGATGGGAGACTTTTCAATAATATAATATATATATAAAAAATCATTTTATCATTATTCTTGTCACTATTTCATGAAACCGAATAAAAACACGATGTTCAAACCTTACATATGTGCTTTAACCGTTTGTTAAATTTCAAAACAATCCGACCTATAGTTTTTCATATAGCCCGGACACGCATGCGGACAGACGGACAAGCTCCGAACTATATCCCTCCGTTACACGGGGGATAATGACACTTCCCTCGACAGCCTGTACACAAGTTATCAAATTAAGCCTGTACACAAGTTATTAATTTCTCACTAACGAGTAACTCCATATCGTCTCCCCTTTACAATAATTATTATTGCATCACGACAGCATAGAAACACATCTTCCCAATATCTTCGCTCTGTCACCTCACGATTATATCAGAATTGGGCCATACATTATATAAACGACATGTATGGCCAGTAGGCTAAACACTTTCTGGTACTTCTTTATTTCGTTTCTGTAAGCAGGAACAAATGGAAAATACCTGGTTCTTATCATTACCTGGTACAACTAATACTCGGAAAGGTACCCTGAGTAGTTTGGTGGGACAGTCGAAGCGCTGCGCGCCTATCGTGATCTTGTACGAGTACTTGATGGCCGTACCGCGGAAAGAGGGCGGCGCATCCAGCGGTATCGTCTCCCGGTACGTATCTGAAAAGAAACATGTGCCCAAAACGTCTGAAACCATAAGCAACCGTAATCGGTCTTTTTATTTCGGCCACATTAAGGAAAAAAGTAAAATATTTTAAATACAACCTGTTTACAATTCTAATGACGGCAGAAAGGACAGGACACCCGGACGGGAAGGACGGACCAGGGTTGGAACGGATTTTGTTCGTAAAATAATTATGCTCGGATTTACTTTTCAACCTCTCACACGGTGCGCCTAGCCCAGAATATCACGATTATATATTAGTATTCAGCAGACAAGAGGCCCTCATCCATGCTACACTCAAAAAAAAATAATTAAATAATAATAACAATTATCCCCCTTGTCTTCACCTCAGATCACTAGTTTCACCACCACCACCACACGCGAGTTCCATTTTTTTTTTTTTAGTTTTTTTTTTTTTGGCTATATTATTTCTTTGTGGACATCAGAATTTATTGTGCATGAAATAAACACTGTTCTACTTACACGTCGCCGATTCGCCAGGTTTCAAGGTGACGTCACAGAACAATATTATTGGCGGAGTCGAGAGCACTGTACAACCTTTTTCACCTGAACAGACACGGACAGTTACGGGAATAATCCTGGCATGCGCCATGGCGAATCGATTTTTTTTTCTAAGCAGCGCACATAAATTTCCTAGTGCGTGTAATGGCGCATCTTTCCCAGATGGCACAAAAGATTTTTTTTTCTTAAAAAAAACAAAAACAACAAAAAAAAAAACGCCATAAAAATTAACAAGACCGTATGGTTTACTTAAATCTAGATTCACATGGTTCAATGCTTTGGGAAATTACTCTCATACTTCAAATTCCACTCAAGCACATTCTCAAATCGGTTAAGCATTTTTCGCCTTTCATAGGTCAGCAGTTTTTTTTAGCAAAACTGTGCAAGCGGTTACTCGCCACTCCGATACATTCAAACCAGTTTCAACATCTGGGGCGGATTCCCCAAATCAACTCTTTGCCTGGTTTCTTTGGACTTAGGTTTGGGGAAACCAAGTCCCCATCAAGTTCACCTCTAGTTCTGGATAGAAGTTCAGTTTGTGACTTTTGACTGGTCGTTCATAAATAATGCTACTTTTCCATTTGCTGTACTAATTTACGGATCTCCCATACCCCTTCCGCCTTTCGAACGAAGGCTCTAAAGTACAATCTCCACCTCGCCACCCCCACCCCTCATTGCACCCGAGGTCTCTCTTGCGCACTTCTTCCAAGGACCTTCGGTGCTCTTAAATTTTCTTTAGTATACTAGACTCTCTATAGAACAGCACAGTTCATGAAAACATTTGCACATATGCCAAAAACTTAAATCCTACTCAATCCATGATCTGATTTAAGGCTCTAATAGCTCATAACAAATTTCAAAATGTATTTTATTACACGGTCGTTATTACTGATGGAAACCATACGACTGTTTCACCAATAAACAGTGAGGACCATTTACCTTTGGAAGGAATAAATGACGTCTCGCTGCCTGACGTTGTCACCTCGGCATTTGATAACAGAGGTGATTTGGGAAGATCAACACGAGATTCACTCACTGAGCACTGGCAGTTAATTTGTGCACTGGCCCACGCCAGTTTGATAGACCGACATCTGCATTCGAAAGACAACACTACCTAAGTCAGCCGCCTTTATTACACTAAGGAACTATATTTTTTAAATTTTAATTTAATAATGCCTTAACAGAACACTATTATTTTGCCATCAAAGACAAGATCTCAACGCACACATTCTTACATTTATTGTGAAAAAAAGTTTAGTTTGGACTCACTTAAATGGACTTCCATCTTTTTTTGTTCTTATAACATTTTTGAAAGTCACTACACATTCCAGCGTCTCTCCGGCGAGATACACAGATCTCTGTGGCAGTCGCGCATTCACTTCTATCATCTCAAATCCAGGGTCCAGAATCAATACAGCTATCAACAATGCACAGCAATCCAAAGCTTTGGTTATTTTACCACTGAAGACGTAATTCTGTCTGAAAAAATATGCTAATGAAGTCTGGATGTGACATCTGTTTTCTCGTTAATTCATTTCTTAAAAACCACTGATACTTGTAAACTGGGCACTTTAAAAGCTATACTCACTTTTGCTATTTACTTCAAGTTGTAAATTTAAAAAAATGAATAAATAAACAGCAAATTTATAATATGTTAGCTAACTCTAAAACCGAAACTGCAGCTCTAAAAGCTACTCTTACCAATACGGCTTCTCCCAACCGCCAAACTACAAAAGGAAGAGGATTTCTAAACCATATAGGGCTATATTAATTTTTAAACAATTTGGATCTGCTGTTCAATTGCACCTGGCATGCCTGTACCATGCGTACTCAGGACTTTCTAACTACCCATTTCTCCTTTTTTTCTTGGACACGCCTTGTGACACACATGTTTTCTCAATGAGTCAGGTGACCACTAGTTAGGCACAGAAAATGCCTCATCTAAGGCCCAGCACTGAAAGTATTTTACTAATGGTAAGAGATTTTTGGCAGTACATGTGAAGTACAGATCCCAAATTCCGATACATGCGTCTGTGAAGAAAATCAAGTATGGCAGAAGAAGACAACTATAACGGTAAGACTGTAGAAGGCCATGATGAGGTTTCTTGATCAGAATTTTGGAAACTTTTCTCAAAATTGTCCTACAAACTCATATTCTAGCATGCTAACAACACACGAACTGACGTGTGTGATTTTGCGTAACAACACACGAGTTCCTTGGAAACCAGTTGCATAGAAAAAAAGAAGAAAAAATCGCTTTCTAATACGAACTTAATTACACCACGAGAGTGAAAGTTTCTGAGTGTAAAATACAATAAATACGAAAGCTGGCATTAAAAAAAAGTGGTACCATGCTAAAAGTTGCTGACATGTACAACATATTAAAGTAATGTCACAAAAAACTAGAACAGTGGTTGTGTAGTTGTCAGTTTGTTGTATAAATATAACGAAAACACCCGCACAGGATTAGTATTGTAATACGCCATGGTCGATCAAACTTCACGGGGCGATAAAAGAGGATTATTGTTAAGTATCGGGTGTTTCGAATAAAATATGCAAGAATTTTTAATTGAAAAGAATAAAAGAAATGATACAAAAAACACAGAAGAAATATCGCAAAAATAGCTCATACTCGGAACATAAAAGAAACTGAAACTTGAAACCATTTGTTAAAACTTCTTAATAAAATTTTAAAATAGCATAGGGTTGTTAAAAAAAACCCCGATTGCCCCTTGATGCAAGAGAAATTAGGTAAAATCTCCCTATCATTTCTTTCATTTTTACCCGGTTATTTTTATTCGTATTTTTGCGCAATAAGTTTATTTTATTGGGAACGCCCAAAGTATGATTTGGCTTATTATTCTGCCCCCTTTACAAATATTCGAATGCCACTTGTAAATTAATCTTTCTAGCAAATGGAATTTTGTTGATTTTGCACTTTTCCCCACCATTGCTTTATACGTTTATCTCAACCGAATCCCTCCCCCCCCCCAAAAAAAAAAAGAAAAAAAGAAGCAAAAATCTTGTGAATTCGCTTATTGCCAACGTCAACGAGACCGAAATCGGTATCCGGACCATCTTCAATGTTGGCAGCTAAGAGTATCTCGAAAGAGTACACCTCTTATAAACCTTGTAGATTACCGGCTCCAGCTTATTTTGGAGTGTACTTCGAGTTATACTTTAATATTAACCTTGGAATTGGCTAAAAATGTTTTGAATGTTTCTTTCAGTTGCTTGATGTTTACGCCTCAGTTACGCTTTAATTCGAAAGATGGCACTGTTGGCGATTACAGTAAAGGGTTGAATTTCTGCGCTTTTTATTTTCTATTTCGGGGGGGGGGGGGGGAGTAATGTTTGTCCCAATTAACTGCGTTTTATTGAAATTGCACAACAGATTTACTATATTCACCATCAATAATGACTTGTTATAGATTAAGAAACCCCGAAAAATATACTTCCGGTAATAACCACCCACTTCACATGCCCGGTAAAACGGTAAAAATGCCCTTCAATATCAAGTTTCTCTTTATTTTTGTTGCATGTTTGTTACGAGAATATCAGTGATGTGTTTGTGGTTGGAAGACCAGGTTTTGACGAAACATGCTCTGTTGATATGACGGATAATAAATTAGAATTCAGCTGAAGCGCCGTTGTGCAGTTGAAAATGTTTTACTTCATGATTTCTTTGTTAACTATTTCCTAAGAAAATACAATCGAAACGACCTTGTTCGAAAATGTAAAACATATAATTAAAAATCATTTAAAGAAGATTTAAGAGCATGGCATTATCTTTGAAGCACTTAAAAACTGTTTACTCTTTTTATCGGGTATATAAAATTGAAGGGCTTATTACTCAAGGGGCATTTACCATAATTACTCCTTCCTTGTTCTAATTGCAAATAAAATGTAAGAAATTCGTATCTAGCAATGATAAAAATGCCCCTTCTTCTTGATGCTACTTCTTGTGATAGCATCAATTTTAAAATACCAGCAATAACGACTTGTCACTTATCACAATAAAGCAGCTATGTGAATACAAAATAAAATATATAAAAGACAAATCAAAGAAGCACGAAACATACGGAAGTTAAAAGAAGAAATGACTAAAGTAACACTTTGTGCTTCATAGCAATAGTTGGTGACTGTTTTTTTTTTTCGATCAAAATTCGTACAAAAAGTGCATGCATTGATAAATTTCCACTTAAATATTGTACGTAAATTATCTAGGCGAATGTTATCTTTAAGCAAAAATCGATTTTGCGGCAAGAAATAAGCATGTAAAGTAAAAGAATCAAATGTGACTGCAATAATAAAATGTTTACTAGACATACACTTGATAAGTGTGCGGTTTTTTTTTCTGACGAACACGGACTGCAGCTCAGAAAGGACCCATCTTTTGTTCACTTTGTGCACTGGATAAAATTACACCGTTTTTTACGAAAATGACACTCTATTATGCCCCCAAAATAACCCCTTTTTAAATATTTTTGTGAGACAAACTTGGTCTTTTAGTCACATGCCCCTTTTTTTCCTCAAAACTTTGGCTAGTGCGCAAAAATAACTTCTGGCGTTTCAGCATACCTGAACGGTACAAGATGGATGAAACTTCGAAGGGAGCAGAAGCCGGTATATTAACAGCAAGTGATATACCGTTAACAGTTTCTCAATTAACAGAAGAGTCACAGAATAGAGCAGAGGAACTGAAGGAAAAGGCTAACGTATTTTTTAAAAGTATGAAATTATTATAATGGCACATTTGTGCACATCCCATGAACGCGGAACTCGTGTTTCAGGTTTTTCCGATGGAAATTTGGCCGTTTTAACCACATCAAATATACCAACGAAAAAAAGTTAGGTCCTAAAGCTAAGAGTGGTAGGGTAGGCCCAGAAAGCCTAATAGAGCTAAGATTGACATTTTTAAAGCACGAAAATGTTAAAATCACACATTTATACCTATCACATGAAATTGGTGGAAAATTGCCGTTTTAACCACACCTAGTATACCAATGGAAAAGTTGGTGTATAAGGTAAAATTGGTAGGACTGACCTAGAAAAGCTAAAATAAAGCATTCTTTATCAATGCTTAAATGATTTCATCCTTGCGAGTATTTCTGAATGGTCGCAGATTGTGTGGGATAACAAGAGCATGTCGTGCTTAGTGTAGGTTGCATAGAACATAAAATAGGTATCTGTTTTGACATGCGCAACTTTTTCCACAGTTTGTTGTTTGAATGTGCAAATTCGTATTTTCGGACTTCCAAAATGGTGTTGTTTCGATTGCAGTTGTTTTGGGAAAATTATAAAGAAATAATAGAGTGAATTAAAAAAAACTTAAATTCTAATTATCTTTCAATATGCACATTTTATTTTTACATCTAAAAGAGCCATTATTGGAAACATATTTTACATGTTATTCATATTATATCATTCTTTTCCTGTTATAACCGACTTGTGAGCATGTTTCTAGAAAAATCGAATTTTGTTGATTTTGCCAGTTTTTTTTAATATTTTTTTTTTAATCTTTATCCCAACCTAATTCAGTTGAAATGCCGCAGTTTCTGCAAAATTTAGAGTAGGAATTCGCGTGTTTGTACTTTCGGACCTCTCCTTTGCATGTATCGTTTTGACTGCAAATTTATTGAGATTATAAAAAAATTCAGATTTATTTAGTGTATACGTACTTTCTAATTTAATGAGCCATCATGTGATTTGAAAAAGAACAGTTTTACATGTTAGTTTGCCCCCGTTACAGCCCATTTGTGCACATCTGTGCAGTAAATTGCTAATCAGATTCAGTGGTTCTCGATAATCACTTCGGTGTTAACCAAAGCAAAACACATATTTAAGTAGCTTAGGTCTCGAACTCCCCAAAATAATCAAGGTAAGCTGGGATATTTTTGCGTACTTTATATAGGAAAAAATACCGACATTCAACCATTGCGACATTGCGTAATTGAAAGTCAAGTGAATACCATAAATCCAAAATAGATAATAAATGCTTTCGGTCAGTATTTTTGCAGAGTTTTGACAAGTGTACAGATAGGTGTACCCTCGTAAGATATTTCGCTTTGTTTCGCAGTTGAACTGACCGGGCGTTGAAAGTCTTGATTTGATATTCTTAAAGTTTTTGAGCCGAACTGCGATATACTCAGCCCTTTCTGGGAATTTTACTTTCCGTTGTGTGTGAGGGTGTGTGTATGTAAACAATTTAAAAAATGCTACTCTTCCTACATTTCTATTCCGATCGTTTTGAAATTTGGCAGGAACTAGGAATATTTGAGTCGAAACGGTTGCCAAATTGTAATTGAATTAATTCTGAATTATTTAATGGAGTCGGAATGTTAGTTTTTGTCACCGATTTGAATCTACTGTAACCATTTTAATTTTCTGCCCTTAAAACCTGTCAGGCTACCCTACCGGTGAATACAGATTTTAGTCTTGATTGAATTTGAAAACAAACGACTTTGCATTGTGGGTTTGAAGTTGCACAAATGAAGCAGCCTGGAATCAGGGTCTACAACCGGGCTAAGACAAAATTATAATGTGATAGTAACGTCATTTAAAGGGATAATTCCCCAACTGATTGTACGTGTTGGTATTACAGTAATGTCTGTTATCGATCGAAGTAAAAGAAAAGTGTTGAATATTGAGATATCACGAACACTTAAGTTCAAATCTTAGAATATTTAGTTTTAAACCTGTGAAACACGAGTTTACAGTTACACACAGTGACTATTCCGACCACCCAAACCTGACATAAATTTGGGGAATGCTGTGATAATAAACTATTATTTCTTTTCCATTAAAAGTATTAATTGCCGTACTATAGGCAGCTGCATGTTCTTATTGTTGCACGGCTGGACCATCACTGGATTCTCAGTTCGTGTCCAGTCATGGAAAACAAGTCGATTTTTGTGTTTCTGATCATTTCATAAGCGATGGCTAAATCTAAAGTCAGTATTTGTTTCTTTTATATTATTGGTTAAACATTGCGAAACATTATCTATAAACCATAAGGCTTTGCATACCTTGCCTAAACTATTAAAAAACAAAGCTGAAATGATTTTACATTTGGTGTGTAAAATAATTAATAGTTCTCTTCGTTTTATGTATTAGAGCAGGATTTTGGCCAGGCGATAAGCCTATACACAGAAGCCATCAGCCATAACCCGCACGTAGCCGCTTACTATGGCAACAGAAGCTTCGCTTATCTCAAAACAGAGTGCTTCGGTTACGCTCTTAATGATGCGAACAAGGCGCTGGAACTGGACAAGACGTACGTTAAGGTACTCAATACAAAACTTGTTTGTCAATTTAATGAGGTTTTTTGAAGAGATTTCGAGATCTGCCAAACTTTGTGAAAAAAAGAAAGAAAGAAAAAAAAGAAAAGAGCAAGAAGTAGAAGCGAGTCCTGGAATCACAAAATTCTGTAAAGTCAAAATAAAAATTCAGAAATTCAGACAAGTATAACGTATTATCTGAAGAAAAAAACATGTATTCCTTCCATGCTGGAAATGTAATTGCTACTATTTTATACATAGCTTTTATATTTTTAGGCGTATTATAGGAAGGGTTCGGCCAATATGGCGCTGGGAAAATTCAAACTGGCTCTCAAAGACTTTGAAGCGGTAAGTTGATAATGGCCAGTTATGTGTGGCTAGGGCTGTACGTGGGATAAGAAACATAGAAGCTTAAACACTTTGAAACTGAAAAAGGGGCAGGCACTCAAGGCATGTATATGAAGTGCGTGTTATTCGTTGTTAGTGTTGCTGCAATTATCCGTTAATATTTTAGCGTTTGCTGTAGACCTTTCAGTTTTGTCACTCTTGTTGTCTATTGCGGTGAAATTTGATTCATAAAAAAGCTTGATGTTACAGAAAAATGAAGTTGATTAATTCACAGCTCATCTTTCCTGAAATTCGTTGTGATTATCGTAACCTTAGCCGACAGATTGGGGATCGTTTCAAGAGCATCGTGTTTAGACGCTAGACAAGATGAATAATGAACAAAATTTTTGTTGTTAAGTTTAATTAAGATATGAACGGATTTTGGAGTGGCACAATGTGTCTGGCCTCTTGAAAAAAAGAATAAAATCAACTGTTTGACGCCAAGAATTTTCCAGGTGCTAAAATGGCGTTTCCAAGCGTTAATTTAACACTGAACGCCATAAATGTTGAGGGGCCAAACTCATGCCTGTAGGGTTCATGGCGTGCGCCGTGTTGTATGATGACAGGTGACAAAAGCGCGGCCCAACGACAAGGACGCACGGGCCAAGTACAACGAGTGCGTGAAGATCACCAAGCGCCTGGCGTTTGAGAAAGCCATCTCCGTGGACAGCGAGAAGAAGTCAGTCGTTGAAACACTGAATCTGGACAGCATGTGTCAGTGTCTTTTGTCCTTTCTGTGCTTAACGATTTAATCCTAAGCGAAGTAGAATTTTAATTGATCAAAAATGTGTGGAATTAATTTTTTTAAAAGGTTTTAAATTTGAGGATTGTTGTCCATTAGAGTATGTTTGTACATGTATAAAAATACTCATTCATGGCGTTGGTATTATCTACAGTATTTTCTGTGGTTATATCAACTAATTATGAACAAGCGCTTTATTTTAAAGTTTAACCACTAAACTCAAGCGTGAGGTAATAAAAAATCGTGGTCAAAAGCCAGATCCTGGTCGGTATCACGAAACTTTGCGTGCGAGCTCTGAAATGCTAACAAGAAATATTCCTTACCGTTTGGTCACTTATTCCGGGCTCGTGCTAGGGACTGGACGCCGAAGGGTTACAGAAAAAAGTGCGTGCCGGGATTTTGAAAAAAAAAACCGCGTGCACACACAAGAGTCTGCGTGAGCACGGACGCTGATATTGTCGATTGTTTTGTTTGAATCGCTCAGCAATTGAAGGGGACTACGACGGACCGAAGTTAGTAAATGGCAAAGTGACGTTACAGTTTATGACCGATCTCATGGAACACTACAAAAATCAAAAGAAACTGCACCGGAAATACGCATATCAGGTACGTACCATTACTCAATGTGATTTTGTTTGTTAAAAAACACAAGAAAAACAAGGAATATGAACAGAATGACCAACTGGAGACACGGCTTTGCCGAAGTTGTGTACATTTTGAAGTCGTGTAGCCGTGCTGGATGCAGCTCAAAATAATTAGAATAAAATCTGTGTGTAAAGAGACTGTTGTCGAGGGTTTCATTCGTCGTGAAACAACTGTGTGGGACCGCGTAAGACAAAAAGCTGGGGGAGGGGGGAGTTCACCCTGTAAGCTAATATCGCGTTAGAAACTACGTGCTGTTTAACGCTGTAATGATTTGGGTGTCGCACATGTTTTTTTTTTATCTATTGACCTTTCAGATATTAATAGACGTGAAAAAGATATTTGAGGGCCAGCCTAGTCTTATCGATGTCGACATTCCTCAGGTTTGCTGTTTTCTGTTGCATGTGAAGCATTTTGTGGCAGATTACATTGGAAAGTTTCACATTCCTCATGCAATTAAATTCGTATCGGAAAGCGATTTTTGTCGTTTTTTTCTGCAAATCGTTTCCGTGGCACTCATAAAAAAACAGGAATAGCTAGAGATTCGAAATTTTACAGGCGTGTCAAGGGATAGCCATTTTGGTGCTCTGTGAAATTTTGAGGCGAAAGATTTGTACTGGCGATTAGGTGCTTTCATATCAGTTTTAAAGGTAGAACTGCCCAAAACATGTACACCTATAGCTGGATTGTTAATTTTCTAACCGTTATAATTCTGAAATCACGTCACGGCCCTCCCGGTCTATTGTATTACATTTTCTCACCGATTCTTAACTCCTTTGCTTCCACTCCTGTTTTTGAATATTCCGCCGCAGATTTTGTCATGTTATTTTGGAAGTGCCGGGCTAGTTACATATTGAAGTTTTTGTCAGATTCGTGAATCCAACAGAAAAAATAAAGGTGTAAATTCCAGAAGTTGTTGTTATAAAATGTTTCGCTGTTACTTTGCCCAATACCATGCACTTGTAAACTCCAACAATGTTAACTGCATGTCTGATCTTATAAAAATAAATGAATAAAAAAGCAAAGGTACATCACTTATGATCTCTTGTACTCAAACAGGGTAAGAAGTTCACAGTGTGCGGAGACATTCACGGCCAGTTCTACGATCTGATGAATATCTTCAAACTCAATGGACTTCCATCTCAAGAAAATCCTTATGTATCCTTGCAGTTTCTTGGACGATTTTAAAGTGGGCAATACAGTTCGAAATTTTAGGAGTTGGCAGTCTGGTTTTGAAGGAAAATGTGAAGAAATATATGGCTGTCAATCTAGTAATGTAGCACTTGTGTGGGCGGGGCCATAAAATAACGGAACCGTTGTTGTGTTTTATGATTGACTTGTTTGTATTACGTGAAAAGTTCAATTTGAGAATTTGAGATGTGTTCCTTAACCCAGTGGTTTAGCTTTTCAACGGTGATTTTGTGGACCGAGGGTCTTTTAGTGTAGAGTGTATTTTTACGTTATTTGGTTTCAAACTTCTCTATCCCGACCACTTTTATATGTCACGAGGTAAGCACATGTGTCACATGGAAATGTTTGAGAATGTTGATCAAACGTAAAAAAAAAGAATAGGAGTGACAGAATTTGATTCCTTTGAAAATGATAGTTCACCAAATTTATGAAAGATGTTAAGGTATGCAAAGAAATTTAATGTATATAAACATTTAAAATAGTTCTCAGCATTTATGTTTTGATGAAAAGTGCATTGGGAGTTTAAATTATTGTTTAAAAACAACAATGTTAATATTTTGTAGGTAATCACGAAAGCGTTACAATGAATCAGATGTATGGCTTTGACGGAGAGGTCAAGGCCAAGTATCCTTTCAAACTTGCCACCTTAAAAAAACGGGTTAGAATACAATAATGCCGCATTAAAAATCATTGATTAGTCAAGCAAAGATACGGCATACTGCAGATACTCCGGCGGCTGTGTGGTAGTGGTCTATACATAAAAAAATCTTGAAAAATATCAGGCAGCGTTATAGTCTGAGTTCAGTTGCTCACTGCTAAGTATTCCAAGGAACTTGAACAGAAATGAGCAACTTTGGCAACAATCTTTAAATTTTGCTGATAGTGACGTGTGCTGGGTGGCACCTGCCCCCCACCCCCACCTGCGTGTTCAAGCGCTTTACATACGAAATTCTCATGCAGTGTGCGTCCTGAACTGCCTGTAGATACTCCTCCCAAATGTGCGATCTTTTCACAGAAGTCTACAACTGTTTGCCACTAGCCCATTGCCTGAGCAGTAAAGTACTGGTAAGTTACGCAGCCTGCTGCTCTCTGCACTGTTTGTTTTATTTTTAGAAGCACTTAAGATATAATCGTAGTGTTATCATTGGCATTTTTGATCATTATCATCACAAAATCAGGAACTAAATATGTTGACTAATGTGTAAGAAAAGTAGTGCAAGTTAAATGCTCAGTTCGGATGGCTGACAGGGGTTTAGATACCATTTATTGCTGGATTACGGTGGGTTAAGTGCGTAAAAAGGAGTGGTATGGGTGTTGCTTGCAAAGTCAATGGCAAGTTCTTCCCGGCTGCGAGAAGAACCATCTGAGAACCATGGGTGCGGGAATGACTTCCTGTGTAGGCGCGAGGTTATCCGCACGCACTTCTTGCAGGTGATGCATGGAGGTCTGTTCAGCGACGACGACGTCACCCTGGACGACATCCGCAAAGTGGAACGACAACGACAACCCCCAGACTCCGGTAATGGATAGTGTGCCTTGTTTGGGGGGGGGGGGGGGGAGGGGGGTGGGGGCGGAGGGGGAGCGGGTATGCAGGGGGGGGGGGGGTGAATGGGGCATGCAGATCGTTGTAGAGGTTATAGAGAGTTGACGTTGAATGCGCTTTTTTTTTGTTGTCGGTTTTATTGCTAAAAATTGCATACTTAGTGTGGGTGAGATTTAAAAGGTTGTTTGAAAAGAGTCGGAATGACTGTATGGATTACTGAACAATATCCTGCTCCCCATTTTTTTCTGCTTTTTCAAGAAAAAGGTCGAGATAAATTGTTTATTTTCATTTTCAGGAAATTAGTTATTTGAACTTTGTTTATCTACAGGTATTATGTGCGAGCTGTTGTGGTCCGACCCACAGCCACAGTGCGGCCGCTCGCCCAGTAAACGCGGCGTCGGTACACAGTTCGGACCGGACGTGACGAAGCGGTTCCTGCAGCGCAACCGCCTCGACTACGTCATCCGCAGTCACGAGGTGAAGAACGAGGGCTACGAGATGGCCCACGACGGAAAGTGCATAACAGTATTCTCAGCGCCTAACTACTGGTCAGTACGCCGCTTGTGTCAATAATAATAATAATAATAATAATAATAAAAATAATAATAATAATAATTAAAGTAACCCTTAAAAACAAACAATCTCTTCCCCTCCCCTGGAAACAAAGCGTGTATGCATAGAGTTTTAGGTTCTAGAATATATAGTTAATGTATACTTGTTTAGGGTTTGCTGTGGGTTTCTAATATAATACAAAAGGCAAATGACGACGCCCCAGGGTCACAGAGCTTTATGGTGGTGCGTTTCTGTATTTTAATAAATATGCGACATAAAAATCAGTAAGGGTTGTTTTCTTCGTTTCAGTGATACTATGGGAAACAAAGGTGCCTTCATTACACTCACGGGCGGGGACCTTTCACCGAACTTCACGTCCTATGAAGCTGTGGTAGGCTTGTTACTGTTCTCTCAGCTCCATTATTGAAAATAGTGGATATAAAGAGACGAATTTTAAAATTTCTCAAAACAAATTAAAACGTAAATAGACGTAAAAAATAAATGGATATTTATGTAATATGGCGTGAGACGTAACAAATCATATGTTGTAGGTAAAGGTGTAATTTAGGGGATCCATTAATATTACGGCCAGATTAGCTAGCAAATATGCTTCAGTTTTTATTTTAAGGGATGAGTACGAGTAACAGTTCTGGGCAAGTTTTGCTAGCACTTTTGAGACTAGGCCAGTTTACACAGATGCTACAACATTAAATGGGTCCCTTAAACCACATATTTACCATTTTGCGTGTAGTTGCGTGTAATTAAAAGGGAAAAAAGTTAAGTGAAAGATTACAAGTGTCTACATTTATTAACATTTTCTTTTCGTTTTCAGCCACATCCGAACGTCAAACCAATGGCTTATGCTAATTCAATTCTCTCGCTGCTCTCCTAGCAATGCCGGTCTACCGAGCCTACCAAGCTACCGGTGCAGTCACTCGTTTTCGTCTCTCCTTTCTCCACAATCGTCTTTTTTCTCCTCGGACTTTTCAGTTATAGTCGCTAAGTTTTAAGTCGGTGGCTGTTTGTTTTTTTTTTTTTCTGAACAATTCACCTGCCATCTTCATAGCAGAAAAAGCTGGTATTTGAAAGAGAAAAGGAGGTTGGGCTGGAAAGAAACGAATTATCAAGGAGAAAGTGCCTACGTAGAAGCCAGTGGAACGATTGCCCGACCGGTGAAGGCGCTACGGTAGAATGGTGAATGACACATCCAGTGGGATATATAAATTAGGGCATTGGCACGAATATGGGTCATCTCTCCCCTGTCATCAGTCTCCCCTCCCCCGTCCCAGGCAACTGCTGCCCCCCTTTTTTTTCAACCCCATCTCCCTGCCATGTGGTAGGGCGGTCATCTGCCCCCCCCCCCCCTCCCACCCCCACCACTCATAAAGTTGCAAGAAACGATTGATTTATTCAGTTTCGTTGATCATCGGTGACTGATGTGTAGTTCACAGTGTAAGAAACTTGTAAGAAACAATTGATCTATTAATTGCTAATGAGAAGAGAGATAACGGACTTTTGAACTCCGATCGCGGAACTAATTAGGTTTGATCTCGAGTGCAATCAATTGCAATCCATTTGACCTATTTGTGAGTACTTAATTGAATCTGTGCTCAAGTGCAACCAATTGCAATTCACGTAATTGCATTTTGTAGTGATTTGGAGCCACAATAAAGTATAAAATAGGAAAAATTTGAATTGAACACAAATCATCGGGAAGGGGGGTGGGCAGATGACCTCCCTACCGCTTTGGAAAAGGGGGGGGGGGGGATGCAGTTGACCGGGTGGGGACAAATGTCCGTTCAGCAATTGGCAGTCACCCTGCAGTTTTACCCTGTCCTTTTGATGTCCTCTGTAAATCCCCCCTCCCCCCTCCCCCCACCCAAAACGCATACGAACAGTAAGTGCTGTATCTCACAAGACTTCTTTGTTTCATTGATTTCTTTCTCTTTAGGGCATACGAGTACCAGTATTGTGGTCGCAAGAGTTTATTCAGAATTGTATAGAGTCTTTGGATTGGAAACGTATCATGTGCATCAAACAAGCTTATTAGGCATTTATAACGGTGAGATGGCTCACCCATATAGGACAAATAAAAAGTACGCCAAATCTTCGACATTTTGACACCCATCCCACTATAGTATTAACGTACACACAGTTCCAAGAATCTCCCTCCTCTGCTGTGCGTGCAACTTACACAGTCCAAGCTTAAAAAAAAAGGGATTATTTTGAGAAGTTGGAGAAGTATCCTTTTTATGCACCGTCATTTTTTTGTGCTGCTTTGGGCACTGTTCAGCCTTTAGACTGGTGTCGTATATTGTGAACAAAGATGCGGTGGCAGAGTGCCCGTATCTTATCCTCAATTTTCTGTGAAAAAAAACAGACATTTTTTAAAGAAGAAAAATATCATTTCACTTGTGTTGGTACTCGTCGTACGCGCGCTTTTTCACAGTTATTGGCTGTACATTTTTCTTTGTTTTAGTGTACTTAAATATGACATAATACTGCATATAGTCAAGACAAGTACTGGACTCTAACAGTGTAGGAGTTTGTATTGGGTCACTGTGAGGGAATTCATGAAATGAATGCCTGTCGCTATGTATATGAGACCGGAAATACTTTTTGTAGTTACAGAAAAAACCTCTTTATAGTGAACACCTTTCGTGTCGGCTAAAATGTTCATTATATAAAGGTGTTCAGTAAAATGAAGTTAATTTCATAATGCAAGTTGAAGTTAGTGTTCATAAACCCAAGGTTGTTGACTGATTGAGGTTTTGTTGTATCACACAAGTATCTCTACTATACTAGTATTAACTCTCAAAGGCGGATTTCATTGTGAAAGGTAAAATAAAAACTCATAACATTCAAAAGAAGCAACATAATTTTAGTGCGATATTTTTTTTTATTTATGTATGAAATGTATACTTACCTCGACCTAAGAGTTCCAGGGAATACAACCAAATAAAATGACAGCAATTCATCTGTTTTTGTTTTCTTATAACTCATATGCCACTTGGTCAAATTTTGTAGCAGTTACCCCAATTTTTACGCTGTTGACTTACGCTTATCTAAAGATTAGATGCTCTCTTGTTATATGTCTCCACCTAAGGGAGACATATATAGCATTTGGTGTGTCCGTCTGTCCGTCCGTCTGTCCGCAGTGAGTTCTTATTGTATGTCTCCCCCTAAGGGAGACATGTATAATATAGCATTTGGTGTGTCCGTCCGTCCGTCTGTCCGCAGTGAGTTCTTATGAAATTAATGAGTCGATTTTTCTCAAAACATACGTACATATTGTGGTACATGTCTAGATGATGCCCGTGGTATTTTTTTTTCGTTTCCTCAAAAATTCTATTTTTGGCAAATTTTTGAACATGGGGGGGGGGGGGGGGGGGGGTTCGTGCATTTTTTCACTTTTGCAGGCTATATCTCCGAAACAGTTTGTTGGATTAGGCTGAAACGTGGCAAGAGCAACACACATATAGTGCAAATGTTTACTGTGAAGTTTTACTTCATTTCCGGTGAAAATGTATTTTTGGCGAATTTTTGATTTTCAACTTTTTTTGGCCATATTGTTGCGATATCTCCTAAACGGTTTGTTGGATTAGGCTGAAACTTGGTAAGAAGAACACACATATAGTGCAAATTTTTACTGCGAAGTTTTTCTTCATTTCCTTTGAAAATGTATTTTTGGCGAATTTTTAAATTTTTGATTTTTAACTTTTTTGACCATATTGTTGCGATATCTCCGAAACGGTTTGTTGGATTAGGCTGAAACTTGGCAGGAAGAACTCACAAAACTTGTAAATGTTTACTGCGAAGTTTTTTTTCATTTCCGTTGAAAATGTATTTTTGGCGAATTTTTCAATTTTTGATCTTTAACTTTTTTGGCCATAATTGTTGCGATGTCTCCGAAACAGTTTGTTGGATTAGGCTGAAATATGGCAAGAAGAACCCATACATAGTGCAAATGTTTGCTGCGAAGTTTTTCTTCATTTTCTATAAAGATGTATTTTTGGCGGTTTTTTCCACGTGACTGATTGGAGGCGGGGGAGACATATCCGTTTTTGTTTTAACAAAAACACTGGCCAATCTAGTGAAATTAATGAGTCGATTTTTCTCAAAACATACATACGTATTGGGGTACATGTGTAGATGATGTCCGTGTTATTTTTTTTTCGTTTCCTCAAAAATTCTATTTTTGGCAAATTTTTGAACGGGGGGGGGGGGTCGTGCATTTTTTTTCACTTTGGCAGACTATATCTCCAAAACATTTTGTTGGATTAGGCTGAAACGTGGCAAGAACAACACACATATAGTGCAAATGTTTACTGCGAAGTTTTTCTTCATTTCCGTGAAAATGTACTTTTGGCGAATTTTAAAATTTTTGAATTTGAACTTTTTTTGGCCATATTGTTACGATATCTCCGAAACGGTTTGTTGGATAAGGCTGAAACGTGGCAAGAAGAACCCACATGTAGTGCAAATGTTTACTGCGAAGTTTTTCTTCAGTTCCTTTGAAAATGTATTTTTGGCGATTTTCTAATTTTTGAATTTTTACTTTTTTGGCCATATTGTTGCGATATCTCAGAAACAGTTTGTTCCATTGGGCTGAAACATGGCAAGAAGAGCCCATATGTAGCGGAAATGTATACTGCAAAGTTTTTCTTCATTCATTTTCTGTAAAAATGTATTTTTGGCGATTTTTTCAATTTTTTGGGCTCGCCAATGTTGTATTTTAAGCAAGGATTTTTTTTCCACGTGACTGATTGGCGGGCGGGAGAGACATATTCGTTTTGGTTTTAACAAAAACACTGGCCAATCTAGTTAATATAGCTTTGCTTTTTTAGACCCCAACTGGGCGAGCCCGGGTGGTTTATAGGGTTGTCGTCTGTCCGTCCGTCTTGCCGTCCGTTTGTCACACTTTGGATGCTGTTTTGTTTCCACGTAAGTTCTCCGAAACTATTTACCCTAGGCATATGCAACCTTGCACATTGAAAATATACATACTGAAGTTGTGCATTGTCTTGTTATTTTTCAAATCAGCCAAAAATTGCCAAAATGGCGACTTGTCAAAAATTATGATCTCTTGAGATAACTTCAATATAAGACTAAGGTGCTTTGCACACGAGATCTCCGAAACTATTAACCCTAGGAATATGCTATCTTGCACGGTGAAAATATATATACTGAAGTTGTGCAGTGTCGTGTTATTGTGCCAAAATGGCGACTTGTCAAAACTTGCCAATTTATTAGATAACTCTAATGTAAGACTTAGGTGGTTTTCCACGCGATTTCTCCGAAACTATTTAGCCTAGGCATATGCTGTTTTGCGCAGTGAAAATATATATATCGAAGTTGTGCAACGTCGTGTTATTTTTTTAAATCGGTAAAAAATTGCCAAAATGGTGACTTGTTGTGTGCGGTTGGGGTCTGTGCCTTCGACGATGGCTTGTTTATTGTTATTATCAGTTGCTGATGCAACTGATGAAATCTCCAGCCGAGGTCTGGCAGAAAGGCACAGAACCGCTCAAATATACTATTGAGAAACATAGAAAATTTGTATTCGGGCGGTAAAAGAAGTTCCCATATATTGGTACGCGTCTACGTGCGTCCTTTGTTTTTATGGTGTAAAAAAAAAACCCTGAATTTCAATGTTTTCCATTTATAGTCATTTTAGGATCATATGAACACAGTTCTTCGAAATTTCCCCAGCATATTGTTTTTAGTTCCCCGCCGTCGCGAAGCGGGGCCTGTAAGATTCGGGTCTGTCCGTCCGTCGACACTTTTTGTGTCCACGCAGTTTCTCCGTGACCACTGAACCGATTCAACTGTTGTCTTGCACATGCAAAAATTATATAGTGGAGCTGTGCAACGCGGGCTTATTCAGGGATATTGGCGAAAATGGGAAAACTGATAATTCAACACAATTGACCCATTCAATGGTGTTTGTCGGCGCCATATCTCCGTAACCATCGAAGCGAATCGTTCTCTTGCACATGCAAAGACTATATAGTGGAGCTGTGCAACGAGGGGTATTTTGACATTTTCGCAAAAATTGGGACTTAGTCAGTTTTACTGACATACTTGTTTTTTTTTTTTTTTTGTCTGGGCTTCAGTTTTAAATCTGGTGTTATGAAGTACTCTTATTTGAATGAAGAGCTTGAAACCAAGATACGGCTTGAAAATGTGCATAGAATACACACAAATTATTAAGAAAGTTCAAAAAAGTAAAAATATCGTTATGTAATATTGTTTACTTTGAGGTACATTTAACTGAGCTGGTGTTGTTAGTGTACTTTTAATAGCCACTTCCATCATCGCTCAGAAAAATAATAAAATAATAAGATTTAAACTCATTCATTGAGAAAGTCTGATAAGGTAGCATACGTTAAACAAGAGTTTTTTTCGCAAAACATGGTTGTTTCCAATAAAACCTGTTTAAGAGGAACACCTAGATGTTCATGAGAAAGACGTACAGTACAACCTGTGTGTAGTACAGTAAAACTTGTCTGAAGTTCCTACCTTCTTTGCTCACCTGGATTTGAATTAAGAAATATAAATTTAAAACTGTTTGTAGTGACCACCTTTCAGATACGGATAAAAAACCTACAGTAAAACTTGAAACTTATCTTAAAAAGTTGTCCTAGTTGCAGATAGAAAAGACATAGAGTAAAACCAGTATGTAAAGATCTGCTTCCAAGTCTGAACAAAAAAAAAAGACGTACGATAAACCCTGCTTGTATTTTCCATCTTTCAGACCCGGTTAAAAAGAGGTAAAGTAAACCTGTTCGGTGACCATGTTGCATATAGTAAAGTATGTCTATAACGACCACCTTCCGGAACCGGATAAAAGTAATGTAAACGAGTCTGTAACGACCATCTTCGAGGTCCGGATGAAGACACAGTTTAACTTGTTTGTAATGACCACCTTCCATACCAGGGTAAAAAAGACGCCGGGTAAAACCTGTTTGCAGTGACATCCTTCCAGATCCGAACACAAGGAGGACGTGCAGTAAAGCATTTTTATAACGACCCCGTTGCACTCCCGGAAAAAGATGCACAGTAAATGTATATGTGACGAACACCTGGTTGCGGATAAAAAATGATGTGCAGTACAAACCGACTGTATTGACAACCTTCCAGATTGGCGTAAAAAAGACATACAGTAAAACCTGTCTGTGGTCACCTTCTTACACGCCCCATAAACGTTGTGCAGTAACGCCTGTCTATAACGACCTTCAAGGTCCGAAAAAAAAGACGTACGGTAAAAAAGTATGTTTGTAACCATCTTCCTGATGTACAGTAAAATTTGTAGTGGTCGCCAGACACCAAAGAAACAAACAAAACCACCTTTCATGTCCCTATAAAAAGGCAGTAAACAAGACGTACATTTTAGCTGTGTATAACGACCCCCTTCCAGGTCCGAACAAAGGCGCAACTGAAGTTTTTTTAGAGACCACCCTCAAAACCCGGATGAAAAGACGTATATTTAAACCTCTGGGTAACGACCACCTTCCAGGTCGGATAAAAAAAGCGTTCAAAACAAAACGTTAGTAGTGATCACCTGCCAGATCCGGATGAATAGTAAAATCTGTCTGTAGTGACCACCTTCCTTATACAAGTAAAATGACGTGCAGTAAACCTGTTTCTCATGTTCACCTTCGAGACCTGGTTAAAAAATACGTGCAGTAAAACCTGTCTGTAATGACATCTTTCAGGGTCCAGAGACCGTACCAAGCCAAAGTATGTAACGACATTTTGATTAGTGGATGTGAGAAATATATGGGTAAACGGGTTAAGGTTGTGTTTAGAGCCTCACCCATATAAAATGGTGGGGGCGGTTTGCCAAAAAAAAAAAAACTCCTTAACTAGGGGTTGTCGGCGTTAAGGGGTGTTTTCACGATTTTTTTTGAAGTCCTAACAAAAACGCCTGCGTTTTATGACCTGTACCTATTGCTAGTTTACACAGGGCGATTTTACAACTCCATCTTGATTTATTGAGCTTGATCCCTGAGGTGTTTACACAGAGGATTTTACTGCTCCCTATTCCCTATCTATATTCAAATAATGAATGCAATGTAAAAACATATCAGATATATCAAAGTTTCAAGAATGGAGGACGTGAAGAGAAAAAAAATATACTTTCCCGTATAATTATTGCATTGACTTGCAAAAAAAATCAAAAGAATACATCGGAAGAAATAAACGTGTTGGGCGAGACCATGGATACAGAGATTTGCCACATTTTTCAGCCATTTCCTTCAAAGCCGTTGTTCGTTTTTCCTTTTTTTTGGTAGTCTTTATGCTTTTTCTTTCCACAGAATATCTTTTCCTTTATAGAGATCTATTAATTTAAAAGTTTCGTCAAACCAAGTATTCATTTTACTTTATTTTACTTTTTTGTGTTGTTTCGGAGTGTACGGTCACACGGAATATGATTTTAAAGTTGCATTGAAAAGGAAAAAAAAACATTCACACACATGTGGCGTTGTGTAATTAACACCTGGCAGTGGGGGTTTTCCCAGGATCCCTTTGAAGTAATGTTAATGAGCCCACTCCGTGATGCCTGGAGATAGAGCAGTGCTCTATCGCAGGATGTTTTGCGAATCCCTCATTATCAGTGTGGTGAGTAGTGTTTACACGGGGACTCACGGCTCTTTCATAAAAAGCTTTCGCAAAACAGTCCTCGTGTAATACGAGCTTTATGATCACTTGGCAGACCGGGATAAAAAAGACGTGCAATAAAACCAGTTCGTAGTGACTAAATTCCAGATTCAAATAAAAGAGACATTCATTAACCCTGTTTGTAGTGACCAGCCCGGATGAAAAGAAGTACAGCTAACTTTGTAGCGACCACTTTCCAGATCCGGATAAAAACTGTTTGTTATGACTTCCTTCCAGACCCCGGCAAAAAAAAAAAAGACGTACAGAAAACCTAATTTAATGACCTCATTCAAGGCCTCGAAAAAGGGCGAACAGTGAAACCAGTTTGTGGTGACCACCTTCCAGATCCAGATAAAAAGGCGTAGAATAAGCGTTCTGTAACACCACATACGGATCGGGATAAAACGTACAGACATACAGTAAGTATATCATTTGCGACCAAATTCAAGACCCGCTTAAACAGATGTACCAAAAACCTATTTATAGCGACCACTTTTCAGATAAAACAGATAAAAGTTGTCTGTCTGGACCACATTCCAGACATGCAGCAAAAACAATAGAAAGTGTTCACCTTTCAGAACCGGATAAAAACCTACAGTACTTCATTTCGTAACGGCCACATACGGATCAGGATTAAAAAGGACGTTTTGTAAACTGTTTGCAGTGACCAACCTCAAGACCCCGATAAAAGACGCAAGTGGTATAGTCGGAGCATATGATCTCACTATACTACTGACGTACAGTACATCCTGTCTGTAGCACGGATTAAAAGTAAACCCTGTCTGTAGCGACCACCTTTCAGATGCGGTTAAATGTGGTACAATGCTTAAAAAAGTGTTTAAATTATGGAATACTTATGTAATAAGATTTTATATTGCTGCTTTTCAGCATTTGGGCTGATTCTTGTAGTGAAATGCGATCGCCAGAGGCGCGAGCTTAAAATTTAGGATATATTTGTCCTCTGCAACACGGAGTCCCATTGATAAACAGTGACTGCATTCCTAAGTTATAATACAGCACTGAATCATTGAATTGTAATTGTCGAGTTCTGGCTTATTATTTTTTCGAGAAAAAAAACACCCAGTAGTAAAAATGGCCTGTGCGTGCTCTGTAGATTTCAGAAATGTGGTTCATTTTCCATAAAAGACCTGATGTCTTGAACGTAATTTTACAGGACCTTAAACTGAGCGATAACACAAGGTATTGTCAGTTTTATTCACATGGTTAACAGATTTCATATAATTGTAAACACATGGAGTTTTAGTAAAAGTTTAGTTAAGTTTTACAAAAATATAATTGGAAACGCATTAAGTTTAGCAAAATTGTATAACAATATATCACCCGCTGTCAGCATTATATCACATTCTGTCGGAGTGAATACCACGGCTGTTTTACCCAAGCAAGGCTACCTGATTCTCAACATAATTACGCTGTTAATATCTACCATTTACCTTTACACCCACCCTCCAGGTGTACACTTCCCTCTGGTAGAGCACTTCGGTCTGTCGCTGTGCACTGGCTGTACACCACCCTGGCTGTATAGTGTATACTTTGGTATAGCACCCGGGGAAGAAGGGAGGGGGGCACTCGGCTAGCAACTAGTTACCATTACCATGTCTGTAGCATTTTAAAACGATCCCAAAACGCGGTGTGCTAATTTTGAAAGACACCCCCTTTTTAACCAAACGCGGAGTACAGAATGAAAAGGACCCCCTCTTTTTTAACGAAATTGGCACTCCGCGCAGATCGCGTCTGACCTCAAAATTACCCCCCCCCCCCCAAATCTTTCTACGCGTTTGTTTTGGACATGCATGGTAACACAAATGACACCAAGTGCCCCCCCCCCCTGATATACCGCTTCGTCTCTGTCGCTGTACACTGGCTGTACACCACTCTGGCTGTGAAGAGTATACTTCCCTCTATAACTGCATAATGGCTGTACACCGCTTTCTTATAGTACTCTCCCTTCGCTCTGACTGTGCACCAAGCGTGTTGCTTGTATACAAACTTAATTTCATTTTGGTCCGATGATATAAGTACCCGTGAGAAACTTCATAACATGTGAACAGCGAGAATTTCAGCAGGTGTTTCCGAATCACCCAATTTCATGAAATGACCTTAACTTTCGGCTCATCTTACCCGCAAATTTTACTTTTTTTATATTTTGGTCGAGGGATACAACTTCTTCGCGAGTCCACAGCCGCCAGATTTCAGATCAAACTTGTTCGCCTTATATAGAAGCGAATACGCTATGCGCTTTTTGTCATTGTTTTAAAACAAGAAATATTGTATATTTCTAATAAAGGTTAACTGTGTAAAGGTACACATGGATACGATTTATGATTCTGTGAATTTAACAGCAAATCCCGGATCAGCTTGATCCAAGGGACCCTGCAGGCACGCATCTTTAGCTTCTCTCTTAGCAAAATACTTGTTGCTGTTTTCCTCGCAATATAAGCCAACCGTCGGGCCATTTACGTGGTTGTCCAGTTTAACTGATAGTTTACTTTCTCCTTGGAAGATTGTATAGTCTTGATAATAGAATGAAAATGAAGCATCCAGGGTAACGTTGTAAACCGTCTGAGGGTCAACAACTGAGATATCGATCTGCGATTGATCAGTATCGGTTGTTTGATTCGAATTGCATCCAACAGGTCCTGGTGGTCGATATTCTATACATGCGAACCCATCTTCAATTCGATCTTCGCGAATGCCATATAGGTCACCCGGGTTTATATTGGACCCGTGTTGGAAAGTCCCCACTTTGCTAGCGACTTGAATACGTGTTGGTCGTGTTGCGCCCGTGACGTGTATTTTGATGTAACATGCCTTGTAGTCGTGTTGTGTATGCTGATCGACTCCATGCCAAAGCTTGTGGAGATTTGGGTCGCAATTTTGGCCAATGGAGTCGGGTTCTTGCACAGCGTCTATACTGTAAATGTACTCGTTCGCTACGAGTATAAAATGAGCGTCGGAGAAATCAGCAGTACTACATGTTTCTGAGCTGTATGTTGAGTGGGCATCGGCAGGATAGAAAGGTTGGGATAAATCATCTACGGTTGTTAAAAGCTGGTTGTTGTCTCCACTAGCAACGTGCAAAGAGGACTCCAGAGAATCGCTTGATATCCCATGTCCTCTTATAACGCCCCCGTATACGTAACCGTAGATCTCGATCTGAAGGTCCTGTGAATTGCATGGGTGCTTGATGCAATAACCGTTGTGATCGCCCTGGTCTGAATGTGCTCGCATGCGCGAAATCATCGCAGAATCGTTAGAATCTCTGACGTAGTACACAATCTCTGCACCTTGTAACTGATTTGCTTCATTCAATTGTTCATTGTTGAAAGCACGAACCTTAGAGTGACACAGGTCGGTGTTGATCCTTCCAATGCTAAACCAGGCTGGGTTGTCGTAAATCGAAAGCCCTGGTATTGAGACGGTTTGAGAAAACCGGCCTACCTTTTCCCAGTAGCCACTAACCGTGTTCAGTTTCCAGAGGAAAATGTTTGACATGTCAGTTAGCTGCAGGAAATGTTGAGCTGTCCTGGATATACTGAAGGTGAAATCACTTTGAACTTCTGCGATTGGAGTGTTTTCATCATCCTTGTTACGAACCTCAAGAGTAAACAAACCTGGACAGGAAATATTGCACAAAGTAAATAAAAAAATCGACAACAGAAAGATAGCTGCTAAAATGAAAATTTGATTTCAAAGGCCTTCACTTCAAAGAGAAAGGGCTATATCTAAGTGAAGGGAGGTAGTACTGTTCAAGGTGTTATTCCGGTTAGTTGACGTTGTTGTCCAACAGCCAGCCTCTACGACGGTTCCGTCAGGTGTGTATAACACCTTTTTTACTCCACAGACCCATCGGGAAATCCACAAAAATATTACTCATAAAGAAAGGAAGTACTTTTTTTCAATTATCCATCGTCTTTGTGTTTGAGTAACAGAAAAATCTCCCCAGAGGTCAGCTGTTTGACAACAACGGGTCAGTTAAAGTGACAATTATTTGAATGTTGCACGGGAAACATCTGTAAAGAGACATCGAGTTGCTAGGTTAAACACGACGAAGCAGTTACCGTATGTGAATAAGAAAGAGTCGTGTCCGTGATCATCCAGCGCAGTGAAGTCGGCAGGAACAGCCCTCATCTGCGGGTAATTCTGAGGTTCAATCACAGTGTAGTAGATCTCAAACAGGCTCTGCCAGAAAAAAGATTAAAATTGGATGTTGCCGTATTGAGAAACTTTCTCGGCAACGCGTTCCTTAAATGTAATTTCTCATTTTTAAACTTTTCTCAATAAATATCATATCTGTCCCCTAGAAAAATTTCTTTGGACTGTGTCTCTTGTTAATTTTAAATTTTAACACCTTCAATGGGATTTGATCACGAAAGGAGGTACTGTGAAGGAAAACGAATTAAGACACGAACCACGACACTGCCGTCGCTGTCCACAACGGCGTTTCTTGGAATAAATATATCTCCTAGCCGTACGCTGGTTGAAGAGAATGTAAGAGAAATAACGGCTCCATTATTCCCAGATCCAGTGATGCTTTGACTTCTGTCATTCAACCGGACATCTACGGTCGTTTCAAAGGTTTTCACATTGGTGTGAGGTATGTGCATAACGTGGGTAGTATTCTCGTAAAAATCCTGAGAATTCAAATTCTCATTGTGAATTATTAGTTTATTTCTAGCATTGGTTACTGGAGCACTTAGACCAAAGATAGCATCCCGCCCTGTTCCTGCGACAGAATCGGACCCAATGTAAACGGTTCCGTAGGTCATTTTGTGGATACCATTAACCGCTCCAACAGTACCTACGATGTCAACGGTGTGTGAACAAGGCGCACAGCCACACTGCGCCACTGTCTGAACGACGTGACTTTCAGTTCCGCATTGAATGACCTTACTCGCCATGCCTGTCGGAGCACAGCAATAACCGCTACCGGTGTCAGCGAAGCATGACGTAGCGCTGCAGCGCCCGAGATCCATCGTACTGGAACCTTGGTAAGTGCAGTCGCCTGGAAGAATGATCTTGTTTTCTACGGGGGAGTCTTCACAACCTGTTCTTCCACTGCCAGTGTCTGCAAAATTAGTCCCGTTACTTTAGAATTTGATGAGGCAAAAATATAAACATACTACACATGTGGTCTCAGGTTCAGTATGCCGCACAGAGCGCCTTGAAAATTTCATGGCAGTGTCCGTGAATAATCAACAGGCCAACTGGAAGCTTCCGTAAGACATATCTTTTCATTTCAAAAAATAATAATAATAATAATCCTCGTTACAGCACGTATTTCTTTTTTCTTTTTCTTTTTTTTTTTTTTTTTTTTAACATTTTTGGGTGGTTTAGTGGAATTGTGCAAAAACATTGCAAGAACTGGCTTGAAATGTTTTAAAAAATTCCATTATATTGTTAGAACTCTTTTTGTATTTAAGCAAAATATATGTTTTTTTGGAGCTGCATTCTTCCAAGTTTATTCCAGTTTTTTTCTCTCTTTAAAACATTGTGTTTAAGACCTTGTGTTTCATATAATAATTTAGTTTAAACTGCATAGCGTTAAAACATGAACGACTGAAACCCTAGGAAGGGCATACCAATGGCTCGGATGAAAGCGCTCTCAGAGAACAAAACATTGGGTGGAGCATCTGCTGCGCATGCGTAGTGCGCTTCGTGGCTGTTGTCAATGCTCTCTAACGTTAGTTCAGTTCCGGTGCCACCCTCAATCGCGACTCCATTCTTGTACCTGGATTCGGATGTAACTATATTTTACGGATATATTTGACATTTGCTTGTCATAACTGAGCATTTTCACATTTTGGGATTTTCAACCCCCATATAGTTTATTGAACTCGTACGACTGGGTAAGGTGTTTCCATATGATTCCTTTTTTTCCGCCATAATCTTGTCACACGAACCCTGAGACGTCTGGGCTAGGACGACCAAATTTTTCAGAGACATATTATAGCGTGTTTAGTTCATCCACCTCAATCATTTTTGAAATCATGAAACTTTTACATGCAAACTGGATATTTAAATTTTGCCATTGAAGCCCATTATAAAGTGAGTGTTTTGAGATGAAGAGTACAAGAGTAAAAGTATGCTACTGATCTCGCCACTACCTGAGTGAGTTTTTTCCTGATTTTGATTTATTTTGTCTTGAAGTGGAATTGAAAGCCAATCTTGCCACAGAAGTGATCTTTTTAAAAAATTCTTTTGGGTCATCGGGCATTACAGGATATGTATGAAGTCATTTTTAATAAAGATATTTCGAAAGTGGTGGTAAAAACCAGCGCTCAAGATAAAAGCTTTTCGTATTGTTAAGAAGAGTTTGCCATCCTGCGCAAGTAAATCTATAGATCTTTCCCATCATTTTGAGTCTAATTTGTCGTCGGTCACACCTAGGGTTCCGAAGCTATAACTAAATTTTGGCCGGAGTGCGTCTACAGCATGTTTCGAGTTTCAGGATTTCCGCAACTTCTGCAGATTTGGCAATGATTTCTGCATAAGCAAACCTCATCAGCGATTTCAGCACAAGCAGAAGTCCTTCTACTCTAATTGCCGCGTTTTCTGAAAGCGGAAATATATTAGATATGGGGCCCTTTCCCGTGTTTTTGTAAGAGTAGGTCGTAGAACACACAGGAAACGTGATTGGATTGTGGA
Organism: Protula sp. h YS-2021; assembly: GCA_949752745.1. Classification (NCBI taxonomy): domain Eukaryota; kingdom Metazoa; phylum Annelida; class Polychaeta; order Sabellida; family Serpulidae; genus Protula; species Protula sp. h YS-2021. The sequence continues at coordinate 35,798,774 of OX457024.1, read as the reverse complement.
CGTATTCCCATGCTTTTGAAAAGGTAGCAAATATGTTGTCATACCATAATAAAGGTGACAGCTCTACAGCATCATCGATCTGTGATACCACAGGTTATGAAGAACAGCGCTGTCGGGCCAAGAGCACACCGATCTCTTATTAACACGAACGTTACTTTGTTGCAGACATGCTCCGGCTGTGGCAAAGAAGATCGGGTATGGACACACTGGATTGAAAGAAAACCCACATTAATATAGCCAGGGCTGCTCCACCCACTTCATAGGCCAAAACTGCGATGGAACTATAAGATGTGAAGTGTGTAAAAATTTATCTCTAGAAAGTGGAAAGTTGTTAATAGGGTAAGGATGGGCAAGCTGCGTAATAGACAAGTAAGGTAGTTGTGTTCTGGAAATTTGAAAGTCAGAGCTGGAGTCAAAGCAGGCAATTGTGTTTCTAGGAGAGCAGTTCGATTTAACGAGATGCCTGATTCACTCGACAACAGATCTTTTGGGGAAGACATAGAGTCTGATAACAACAGGGCTTCAGGACTGTGGCTTGCCGTTGCCGATGGCGGAGAAGTTGCTGGGGCCCCTGGTAGCGACGGAGAAAATCGTGTGGCTAGACAGTTTGGGCTTCCACCACTACCAGAAGTTAACAAAGAGTGCAGTTAGGTTCGTTGCAACGGCACTCCAGTGACGCTGACTCCAGAGGCCAGAGAAGAGCTCAAGTGGTGGGGCAATATGCAGAACGCTCAGAGGTGAAGGGTTTTTGGTAGGGGCTCCCCAGTCTCAAATGCAAACAGACGCATCACACGTAGGGTGGGAAATCCACTTGAAAGGGTTATTAGTTCGAAGTCAATGGCAGGCAGACTTACAACGCAAGCACATTAATATTTCAGAAATGTTAACAGTGAACATGTCCTAGTCCTACTTCGCAACAAGCTGGCAGGTCAGATAGAACTGTGTGTGATAGATAACTCGACTACAATCAGTTATACACGAAAATCAGGGGATGCGCCATCTCAAAAACTGATGTTGATGACGAGGGAAGTATATCTCCTGGCAGGGCATAACATTGCTACCACACCACATCCCGAGACAGCTCAACGTGCTCGCGAATATGGCGTCAATTCAAGGGCAGGTGCTACGGGAAGAGTGAACAGTGCCTAGTTCCTGTGCCAATGGGAAGCGATGCACTCAGCTATTAATGGCCACCGGCAGACGATATACGCGTTCCCACCAGGGGTAATCTTAGACCGTATACTGGAACGCATGTCCTGGGGGCCGAAGTTTCGCATAATGCTGGTGGCCCTAGACAACCCGACGCCGAGTGATACCCATAACTGACCAGCTGGCTGCTGGGGCCCCCAGAATGGATTCCATTAGGGGCGGGGAATCTGCGTCAGCCGCACTGGAATCACTGAGACTCTAAACCTCAACATTTCGCTGCAACGGGATGGTTGAGAGGAAAAGGATTCTCGCGAGCAGCTGCACAGCGAATGGAAAATGTACAAGTGTGGCCTACTAACACAGTGTATGGCTGTCAATGAAAATATATGAAAGGTGGTATGTCTTCAAGCAAACCGATCCAGTAGCGACCACGGCGCCGCTGATAGCCGATTTATTATATATTTATACGATGTGCTTAAAGTATATATAAATAAATACAGCCTCCCTAGGACAACCATACGCAACGCTTCGGTACACTCTTCTGGCAGGACGGGTGCGTCACCAAGTTGATACGAAATTTCAAACTCCAGATATCGATCAGGGTGTGTAAGGTAGGAGCAAGGGATAGAAAAAATCAAGAGAACTTACTGTACCCAGTGGTCAAATGGTGCAGGTACGTGGAGGAAACCATCATGTAGCTAAATATTAGTTAAATATGTTAAGCCTGTGCACAGACATGGTGAACTGAAAATAAGGTTAGTGGTGTCATAGGCAGCTGGGATGAACTTTAATGTAAAACCGAATTCTCGGTGTTAACTGATCACGTGTCGAGCTGCAAGTGTTGCTGCGAGTAGCATTGATATGGGCCTAACATGGCAGAGAAACTGCAAAAGTAATGGTAATGTTTTCTTGTCAGCCGGGTGTAAGCCAGCGAAACCGCGACATCCACACCAGCGGCTGACGAGACCACAATGGGACGTTGCACCCATAGCACAGGAGATGGAAACGAGGCCGTCGTGGAGACTAAAGCACGAGGCAGGTTGTTGTGGAAGCATCTGGGATGGTGGAGCAACACGCAGTGGATGGCGGTTGTTAAGCGCCTTGGTAGTAAGATCAGCAGTATTTAAGTGTTTTTAAGACTGTTTGTGTACAATCTTTGAAATGCACGGGCAAGAATCATTAAAACGATTTTTACGATGTTTGCAGTTTTAGTCTTATACACTTCAGCATGTTGTACACGCAGCTTTTGGATCCAAAGCATCGATAGACGGGGTTACGTCTAGTCATCTTAATCGATCATGATATTGTTAGGCGGAATAAAGGGACCAAAACAAGCCGAGTATTCTTTGCACAACAACATCTCACCAGGGGAGACGCTTCCGTTGTGTGTCCTAAAAATAGCTATTACACTTGAGTAATTTGCTTTTCTAGCGTCAGTGGGATCCAATGACTGTAAGTCATTTATAAGAACAAAATTCACGTTTTTATCCAATTAAAACAGATTAGTCTTCCTTCTCCTTCCTTACCTCTGGACCCCAGTTCTTGGGGCGAGGAATCGAAGTGAAACCTTGGAAGTGAATGGGTGAGTGACCCACGAACGGAGCAGTTAGCTAAATTGTTCTAAGGATTGGGGATCCATCACTAAGTTCAGGAACGTTCAATTCTTTGTAATTATGGGCGAGAAAAGATACAGATGATACTTTTCTAGCGTGAGCTCGACCCAGCTATACAGCTACAGTACTTGTAAAAAATCCGTTTTAATTGGATAAAAACGTGAATTTAAACAAACGTGTGTTCAATGGATGTTAAAGACTTTGAATAGGCATTGATCAGTGGTCGCACATGTGATCACAAGCAAATTACAACCAAATTTTATGCTGTGGATTTTTTTTTGAAGAACAAAATCAACGTCTACAAATCGATCATTGCCTATCCAACGTCTATTCAACGTTTGTCAAAGACGTTGATCTATGGTTGGGGGTAATCAAAACCTATTAAAACCAGGACCAATAGTGTGATTTGACGTGGTCACTGACGCGACCTCAAATTGACGTTTTATTCACATTTACTTGGATGTAACTGCCAGAAGTTGTGAAGGTCAACTTTGGCTTATGGCAAAATTTATTTGGAGGTCGTTGTTGTCCAACAATGAACCTCTTAAACGGTTCATTTTGTTTTATATCAGACCTTTTCATTTCGAAGATCCCTTGATAGATTTCTCCAGAGGTCAGCTGTTTTATAACAACGGGAAACACTATTAAAAAACATTGATCCATTCTCACCACTGATATTGATTTGGTGCGGGGTTGCCCTCCGCCCTGCATGTCAAAGTGACGTCACTACCAATGGCTACTGCTTGACTCATTGGATGTAATTTCATCTCCAGAGGCACTATTAATATCCAAAAAATTATCCAAAGAAGTTATGAAACTTCAGCCATTGTAATTTCAATGTAAGTTTTCAGCTTTTCAAAACAAAAACAAAAACACAACAAAACAAAACAAAACAAAATTTCGCTTACCGACGCAGTGTTACAAACAAGTATGTCCAGGGACATTGCAACTAGCCGAGCCAAACGCAAGGGGAGTTAACTACTTTACCATCTCATTGTTGCTTACAAAATCATGCATTCACCCGTTGTATGAATAAAATATGACTGCATCAAAGATATTTTTCGGTAAGATGAACCCCTCTCTGAATATATTACCCTCCTTCCCACCCCCAACAACAAAATCAGTCAAAAACTAGTTAATTTAATCACTAGGTTGGAAGTTTATTTATTTATTTTTGTTGTTTTTTGAAATATAGATACATGTGTTAGGGAGCAGGCTCCCCCCCCGTACTTCCCCCCGCACTATCGACCCTAGCCCTTTCGACCCTAGCCCTTTGCCCCTTGGTACTTTCCCCCTGACACTTTTGCACCCCCAGACGGAATTCTGTTTAATTTGTGATTGATCACACACCATTGATCTGAGGGATAAAATTATCCAGGAGGGGGAGGGAGGAGCGACAAAGAGATGTTAGAGTCAACTACTGCCCCACAGATATTGTAGATATATGTAAAAAATATATATAAAACAATATACAAATTTCTGACAATTTTCAATGTCACGGCGATATGGTTCTTTTCGGCCGATCGCGAAAAATAGTCATTTTTCGGTAGAGGACCATCTAGAGATTGTACATGTTTAATACCAAGAGGATCCAACCAAAACCATAGAGGAGATGCATTTTGAAAAAAAAATAACAAAATTTTCAAAGTCCCGTCATTTTGGCTTTTTCGGCCGATCGCGAAAAAAGTAATGTTCCGGTGTAGGACCACCTAGAGATTGTATATGTACAATATTAAGAAGATCCAACTGTCGGAGGAGATGCATTTTGAAACATTGTCTAACACACACACACGCACACACACACACACACATACATACATACCGCCGACGGCGAAAAGTGATGGGTAAAGCCCTTCTTCGACAAAGTCGAAGCTGGTCTAGAACGATGGATTAAAATAGAACTGTCATAATCAGAGAAAGACTGATGTTTTAGAACTTAATGCACAATTTATCTAGTTTTCGAAAGATCTCGCGATATTACTGCTGATATTTAAATAAATTACTTCTCAAGTTTTTTGTTGAAATTGGTAAAAAAAAAATCGCTGATTTCAAATGGTTAACTGCAAATGTTAACTGCAAATCTCCACTTTCTGTCCAATAGGAACAAGAAATAAGGACCATTGAAAAATTTTAAAAAATATTGAAGAGTATGAAAATTTTAAAAATATTGGTCACCCGGCCCCACCCCTTTCTCAACCTACTGACAATACATACCTTGTCGTTGAAGGTGGACAGTGGTACCCAATTCACCATATGCTACGTCAATGGGAATATACCCTGGCTTGCTTATTGTCAAGTGGGCCTCGTCGCAGACGCCGCTAACATAAAAACTGCCATCAACGCCAGTTGTGTACAGCAGTGCACCGCAGCTAGCTAGTCGGAGTTGCACTCCGAAGAGGGGTGCAGTTGGATCACCGTAGGTAGCTGTTCCTATTTTCATGTTGCTGCAACTGCACTCGCAGCAATCCAGGGAATACCTCCCACCGGAGCACGGAATAACGCAGGCCTCTGAATCAAGATTTTCAAGACTGCTAACTTTTCAGTTTTTTGAATGGGTAAATGGACAACGAGCATAACTGGTTCCTGTTAAAGCTTTTTGTACACTGAGTTACTTTTGGAGACGGTTGCAGTTACGCGCAGAGTTGCTATATTCTTTTAAGTATATTTTATTAATACTCCTTACCCGGGGTTAGCTGGGGGAGTGGGGTGCCATGCGTCCGTGATATTTTAATCAAGGATACTTTTGTATATTTTTTTAATGTATGAAGTGCCCACGCATTACATGTGCTCTAACTGAAAATTCCGACCTCAATCAAATCACATTTTCCAAATAGCTTAAAAAAATATTTACCCTGAGTTTTGAGCGGATTGGCAAGAATTTCCACTATGTGTGTGCATTTATCTAACATAAATATAAATAAAGTTATATGGGCATTATTGTACTGTGCTAATATTTATTGCAAGAACGAGCCCACAGCTAAACTTCTAGTTGTATTAAGGCGTTATCTTGCAAGGAAGTAAAATTCAGACGGGCGCACCGGAAAACAAAAATTTCAAAGCACGAATCATTTCTTTGGACTGAAAGTAGAGGTGTTGGAGAGGGGTAACGCGCGTTCTTAATGGGCGGCTCCATGATAAGAAGGTCCATCTGACTGCTTAAAATAAATGCCCAGAGAAACTTTTTTGTCGAATCAGTGCAGCTGTGTCTAATTTTTGTCCTTAAAAATGTTCCCCCTTCTCAAATCAAGCCGCTTAGAAAAGCAAGCTTTGAAAGTCTTGCCTTGATTTCATTTTCAAAAATATCAACATCACACTAAAATTATCATCAAGACTCACATCTCAAAATTTTATCTTAAGATAGTTTCTTCCTTGACACCTTTAAAAATAGACGTAATCAATAGCGGGTTGTGGGAGATGGGGAGAATAAAGCAGTTTAATGTTGGAAACCTAACTGTAAAACTGCTGAAATTTTCAAGGAAGTTGAAAAAGTATTACATTTTCATGCCCTCTTGAAATGATATATATCTCTTACGTACTTGATAACACAGGACATGAAATAGAAAGGTTGAATTTGAAAAGATAAATAAAACGTTTTACTTTTGGCCTCTAAACTTTACACTGTTTTGTTCTAATACTAGTTTTATTTCAGAAAGTGTAACGAATGCAGAAAAAGTGCATCTGCTTTTTTAAAAAGAACATCCGTGTGAAAAAGCTAGTTTTCCAATAATTTCATCTTAGCTTAATACTCTGCTCAGTAAACATTGATTGTTTATGGAAGTCAAAACAATGTCTTCCTTCCGGCCTTATATAGACATCGATAATCGTGGTGTGGTCAGCACCCCGACCCCTCCGACCCCGTCTCAGTACCCCCCACCCTTGGATCATCAGCGGTACAATTTGGTCTCTTTCGCAGTAACCTGTTATCGCTACCATTTCATATAACACAAGGCGTTTTTGTTTGTGAGTCCGACGTCTGCACAACGTTGATTTTCCGACGTCGATTCAATCTCCATCAAAAACGTTGATTAGACCTCGGAGAAAATTGCCTATCCAGCGTCTTTTCAATGTGAAGTTGAAGAAGCTTGCAAGACATTTATTTATGATCTCGACCAATCACAACCAAATTACAACCAGAATTACTGTGGTTTGGTCGGGTCGACGTCGCAGGTTCAAATCAACGTTTGATTGACATTAGAATGTTTACTGGGACGTCACTGATCTTTGATCTGTTAAAATAGTTCAGCAGGCTCTCATTCATACAATTTTCAAGTAAGCTCCACCACACACGGGTTACTTTTACTAACAATATTTTAAAGCTCAAATTTCGAGTATATGTCAGTACAGAGCGTTTCATTTTTTTTTTAAATTTCAGGTTTGAAAGTACGATGTTATCAAAATGCCAACAGCGTATTTGTCTCAAATGGATTTTTTTAAACGAAATAATTCCTACCGGTAGTTGGAGGGAAGGAGGAGGTGACTGTTGTAGAGCCAACATTTCTCTCTGTCACAAGTGTCTGTGTGTCGTCAGGACCACTTTTCTTACCTGTTTTGATAGAATAGCGTGTCAACAAAGACTTTCACACGATTTTAATATATATATATATATCAAATCGTGTGAAAGTGAAATATATACTGCACATATATGTTTGTGTATATAGAAAAAATTGAAGTTCCATCAGATATCAAGATTAGGAACCAATCAATCTATACCCTAAGTTCACCCAAGTTCACGAAAATATTTGTTTCGTGTACCATATGTCAGTTTAACGCGTAAACTTTTTTCAGAGATATAGTTTACATTAACTTTGAGTTTAAGAAATCAAAGTTCCACTTCTGATTCGCATCCAGACAATCGAGAAAGATGACAAGTAGCCCCGAGGATATGGGCCTCAACATAATCTCAATTCAAATAAATTCAAAGCTCCACATTGGATCCGTATTCAAATCCGCACAATCGAAATCTCAATACGAACCTAATCCGCCTAACTTCTTGAGAGATACGGCTCGGATAAATCTGAGCCCAGAGAAATTCAAAGTCACGGCATGGATCATTATTAGTACTAATATCACCAATATGCTTTATTGATATGTTATCATATTTAATTATTTATTATTTGGAAGGAATGCCGGCGTTATGGATTCACTAGTCAATCAAGTCGCTTTCTCATAAGATTTGAATAGATAAGAATAATGTGGCTTGTGCCATTACCTGTCAGCGCATAAACTGCTCCACCTGCTCCTGCGATGACGATCAGGATAACAACCACAACACAGATGATTACACACCGTTTGTTTCTCGATCGATGCGTCTCATTTTCACGTGGTGGGATTGTCACACCTTCTCTAACTTTACTGTAAATGTCATTGTCATTAATATCCGCGTACACTTCATCATACACAGTTTTATTGTCGAAGTCCTCGGCGGTCCCTGGCGACTCCTTACTGGGTTTTTTCAAGTCATTATGAAGGGGATCAGGCAGGCTTGCGTATCCATGGAAACTTCCTTTAGTTTTCATGGGTTTAAGGTACGGGTCTTCGTCTTTACTTTGTTGTAGCTTGACAGGTTGAAGATACGGGTCTTCGCTTACAACTGATTCAGCATATGATGGTGGTGGCCTGTTCAAAGGCAGGCCAATTTTTTCGATGTAAAAGTTAGGATTCCGCTGGCCTGCATCAGTCGGACCAAATGTTAAATTCGACGGTTGGCTTGCACGGTGTGACGGTCGGCTTGACGGCCTGTGTGCGTGATGTGACGATCGCTGTCCGTAAAAGTGGCCATCCATATTTTATCACAGAGGCACTAAACCTGTTGCATAAAATTATAAATTGGCAATTCGAAGGCATATTATTGAGGATTATAGCATTAATTTTATTTTGCACTTTGAATATACATAAGACATCGTTTTTTGACTGTCAAGTAAAAATAAATAAATAAATAAAACAAATAATGATATCATTTATAAAATTTTTGATATCACAATTTTATCGACAAAAGTTTTCCTCTGTGCAGTTTTGCAATTAGTTATCTTAAATCATCTACTTATATCCCAAGTTTCTATTGTGTGGGTCCTGAATTTAGACTTTTTATTGGCATTAATAAATGACCGTTAACATCAATACGAAAACTAGGTACGTTATAACTAAAATCACCATTTTCACTATTATTTGAACTGAATTTTCTACACAAATGGAATAAATAAATAAAACAAGACTAACATTCCAGATGGCAATAAACCTGAACGTGCATTTGTTTCTCCGAAGTAAACGTTTTGCTCCAAACCAAAACTAATATATCTCAATATCCTCCCTGCACACAATCACACCGGTATTTTACTTGTATTCCATGCCACACTACATAACGTACGAGGAAGCAAAATGAAGCAAAAAACAGAGAGACTATGCAGAGAAAAGATATTGAAAAAAAATCAAGATTCACCACAAGAGTTTCTGGTATTGTTAGTCGAAACAAACACTTTGGGCACAAAAAATATAGTCGGAGTCTAAACAGCTACACAAGGAAGGAATTAACACGTTTACACGTTTATGGGTTTAATACTTATAAAGTAAAACCCCAGTTTTTATCTGTTTTTTTTTAACGTGAATTTTATTATTTGTTTGACTTTTTTCGCAATTACAAGTTTTTTTCGACAGAGCTTCTAGCTCTTCGTGATAATATTGATATGTCATTATACACTGGCTGTATATACTATGTTATGCTGTCATAGAATTTCCATAAAGCAGGAGTCGTTTAAGGAAAGAGGTTTTGCTGAGGGTGTGTGTGTGTGGGGGGGGGGGGGGGGTGTGGCTGGCAGGGTGCGCGTTTGGTGCCTCGCCAGTCATGAATTACAGTAATATGTACAATCCAAAATCGTGGTAAAAGGAATCCATAGGGCAATTTAAAAACAACTGAAAATTTAACCAGTAATTTCCATCAAAAAGGCAACAGGAAAATATTTGAATATTTGTTTTGAAAGTAAATTATGCAGCAGCAACTGGTATTTTTTAAATATTAAATGACATTAAACGGCACTTATGAGAAAAGATAGCCTTATTGACGAAGTCCGGCAGTATTTGCAATGTTACAAATTATAATGTATAGAAATATCTTAAGCATAAAAAACAAGGCTAAACTAGACCGAATTCCGTTAAATAGCGAAACGACCCACTTGGATAAACCACAAAATGTTTTTTAACGCCTTTTAAGCTCAAAGTGTTGAAAATGCGCGCACAATTACTCAATCTCGAACCGCTTTCAATATAATGCTCAACTTTCTGTTTTCAGTCTTAACCTTGAGTGAGAAGGTCAAGGTGATCGTGGTACCTCCTGTGTAACGTCTTTTAAGCCATGAGGTTGAAATCTCTAATAGTTTTCTAAATCATCAGCATATAGTTAACAGCATGTGGGATACTAAGCTCTCCTGGTTTTTGTCCATGATCCCCAAGGTCAAGATTCAGATCGAGATGTTACTCCTTACTCGAAGCATATATGTGGTTTGACCCGTATTTCTAAAAAATTTTCGCGATAGTCATACACGAAAAATATTTTTATCTCAGTTTGACCTTAACTTTTTCAAGTCAAAGACAAAAGCGATCCCTTTTTCAAGGAGTTCTTATTATCCTATATATGTGTACGAAGGTTCAAGCTTAGACGACTAACAGCTGAGGAGGAGTTATCTGGAAACCATTTTAAAGGAAACTTGATCTGAATTTGACTTTGACCTTGAAGGTCAAGGTAGACAATGCGGAGCTGGTGAGACCTTGTCAGTGCCAGTTTAATGAAATGGCTTGATGTCTCAAGGCAATTTTAAGATATCCGGTGTTCTTAACAAACCAACCAAATTTCAGTTCCCATTTACGTCAATAGTAAAACAATCCGAAGCATTTAAAGCCAAGTACCAAGAAATACACTGGGCCACGCACAGGATTCACTAGTAACTTTGAGTACAGTTCCAATCTGGATGCAAATGGGCCAAGAGATCTAAAGTACAAAACGAAGATTCTGCTCTAAAACACAAATACATCGTAAGAACCCCATGTACTGGAAGGCAGGGGCTGTGGTGTGGCCCAGGTGATGCATATTGGTAAACCATGCAACCCAGAGCATGCGTTGTAGGTGCACCACTCCCACAATCTGGAGACATGGCAAGTTCTTGGAGTAAGATGGCCTTCCGCCTCCTATACCAAGAAAGTCAACAGCAAGTACACCAATAGCAGGTATCTTCATACATTCAGGAGAAAGCACTAGAGTGGAGGGACAGAGAACAGTAATGGGAATATCTGAAACTACCAGAGACTGGGAATTGCAGGCAGATTTCGGAAGGCAATGCTCCAACTGACCATTACAAGGAAAGAATGAATGGATGAGGTATATGAAAGGAAAAAAGGTAATGATGTTTCAAGCAGCGAAAGCCTAGTAGGCGCCTACAAGATCAATGAAAACAAGCAACTATTGCTGCAGTTCACGGAGAGGTTAGCGATATCACACAGGTGTTGAAATAAGCACCTTTTTGACAAATAACAGATTTACCTGCAAGTTACCTTCAGATAAACCTAAGATTGACATTCTAGGCCAATAATGTTAAATGGCATGTCTTTCACCTCGAGGTGAACTCTTGATTTTATACAGCAGTAAAATATAAATCCTGGTGAACTCTGGATTTAACCCAGGCTTTTGCTACGCTTACAACCTCCGAGTTATGACAGTTGTCAGGCAAATGGGGAGTTCAATCAGGGTTTAGTTTAAGCAGGTGTAATACATGACTTAGTCAAGAAATGTCTTGGGGTGAGTGGGGGTGGGGTTGGGTGGGGTAGGGTGCATATCCGCCTCCCCTTGCTCACTCAGTCAACTGTCTGTACCCAGTCAATTGCCTGCCACCAGCGCCCTCCTCTTTTTAGTTTTAATGTTGGATATCTAGTTTTTTAAACCATTTTTGACGTATCAAGATTTCGAAAGCGAGTATTGCGACAATATACAAAAAATGTTCGATTTTTCGTAATAGTCTCAGCCAACAGCCAACAGGGTATCAAAAATTGGCATAATGGCCTTAGTACTCGAACACGTTACACGAGGGCAGATGTCTGTGTGCGGTAAGAGATGAAATAGGTCATCAGCTTCCAAAAATGCATGTGATACAATATATTAAATAATATATATTATTTGCCTGTATGGAAAATATAGTTTGTAATCTAAGCCAACAGAGTTGTGTAAAAGATGAAAAGAAGTATATAAGTAAGAATTTCTCAGGTTGATCATCCCTTTGAACTAAATTACTGAATAGACACGAAAAAACCATGCTTTTAAAAGTGACGTCTTTCCTATGCCCGTAATGCAGTTGACATGTGCTTTCTAATAATAATTAGAATTAATGTCACTGGAGTAAAAAAAAACTTTTCGGTTAGCTCCTAATACGTCATGGTTAACCTTATGTTTATCCGTGCTGTGAAACGATGTTCATTTTTCATCTTTACGCCTGTGACGAAAGATAAAGCTTACAGCAATAATCGTGAAATTTGAATTTTTGGAGTCCATTTAAGGATCTAAAGTAAATATCGGCATCACAGAATACGTTGTTGGAAGACTGGAAGATTCCGGGGTAAAGTGTAGGAAGATTCCGTTCATAGAGAGCTGTACAAGAACAGTCGGATTTCCTTGATGAACACTGTGTGGGTGTCAGCCTAGTTGTCATGCGCATTGCTGTAATTCTTAGGCTGTTTCTGCCGTGTATGTTCGTGGTAACATGGTGGCGTCCTCAACAGAAGAGACAGCTCAAAGAACTGTAGTTCCGCACCATGTCTTCGGGCGGAGAATCAAGCAAACAAGTAACTACAAGGGACCCCGGAACTCCCTTGCGCGACAAAAAAGTGATTGCTATTTCTGGGCAAAACTCAGATACCGATTAGTCTTTCAGGAAAAGTCGTAAACATAAAAGCCAAAAAGACAAGAAACTTTCGGCTAGCCCTGCAACAGAAAGGAACGAGCGGATGCCACTACAAGAACCGGCACAAGAGTAGGCAACCATAACATCGATAGCCTCGACCAGACCAGCTGAGAGCAAGGCAACATAGTCCTTTGAGAAGGGAATCCATCGCGCGCGCAGCAAGCGTGGCGTGGTCATTGGACATTCGGAGCAGCACAACCGTCAACAGCTTAGGTGACACAACAAGTACGGAGCATTCCAACCGCTGTTGGAGAAACCGTCTGTCCCCATGTAACTGACCCTAGAGGAGATTCTTCGCAACGCGCTTCAGCAACAGGCAGCCGTGATCTCAAAACAAAACGAAGGCGATATAAAACCAGGAAAGCTGAAGCAGTGTTTTTTGGAAGGCCAGACGAACCCCATCAGACAGATTACAATTATGACAATCTTCACGAGAACTTCCTCGTCGCAGGAAAACTCCAGGCGAAACGTTATCCGGCATAAGGGGAGAGTGCTACATGCAAACTTGTTGCCCGAGGGAAGCAGGCTGACACACTTCTGGCAAAAATGGAAAGAACTGGGGGGATACCAAAAAAGACGGTGAGAGGGCTAAGATACAGTTCTCTTTCTCCACTATTTCAGAAAGTTTAATCATAATCTGAAGCCAATAAACGAAAGTTTGGTCACTTTGTCAGCACAGTCAGTCATAACATGTGGGCGACGTCAATAGATCTATCAGACTCGTACCCGCACAGCCCGATGTGACCGACACATTACATATACATTGTTGGAGCACAGGTATTGGTATCGCACGCTGCTCAATAAATCGTTGCTGCTGCTGCGCAAATGCGTCGAGCAAGAGCTGCTCGTAAACTTGGAGAAGTCGGAGATAGAATACAAATAGGTAATTATATTTTTGGGAGACGTATTCGATTTTACAGTCCGGTGCGTATATTCTTCACCAGCGTCCAGAGGATGCAAGGCATCATCAGTACTATGTGTTATCCTGGTGGGTGTCCGCAACTCTAGCGGTAACGTTTCTGGGACCGTTGTTAGTGATAGAGAATACGGTGTTTATGGGGCTCCTCCACTTCCAAAGTTACTAGCACAAGGTGCCAGTAACATTCAAAAGGGGCCGCACTCCACGCAACAGGTTCAGCCTGCCACCACAAGCGAGTAAAGATCTCCAGTGGTGGCTGAACACAGCAAACCTAAAGCAGGAGGCACTATTCACGACACTTCAGCCACAACTCCAGATGCAAACCGATGCGTTAAATGTAGTTGGAGGTACAATTTCAAGATATATTGTTTCAGCAACTACTCGACATGCATATGAATGTTTTGGAAATGCGATCACTAGGAGAAACACCGAAAATCTTGGCCATTTCAGGACAAAGCAGCTCTGTGATCGATAGGCAATGGCACCCGGTAAGTTGCACCAGGAAGCATTTCATTCAAGCAAATAGAGCATGCAAGCTCCAGTTTCGGACCTCTACACGTGGACATGCTGCGAGGAAGGTTAAAAAAGCAATTCGCATGCTACTTCTCGTGATGTCCAGGCCCGGACGCCTCAACCAGCGAAGTGCGAATCTGTTCGCGACCATATTAGGTGATATATGCCTTTCCCTAGCCACGAGGGAAGAGCTTTCCGTTAATGGTAGCGGCTCCGGCGAACCAGGTGTCGTTTTCCCACTGCTACTTAGGCGTCTCGGAGACTACTGATGTACTCGGAGGCGCTGAGGCAACCACACTGGCACCCACACCCGCCCACAATAAACCTTCACCTGCAGTCCTAAACACAGACTGGCTAAAGATGCAAGGGTTTTCATTTCAAGCTGTAGCATGCATGCAAAAAGTTCATGCTAAATCTATCTGTTCGGTTTATGGGAAACAGTGGAAGGTGTTCGAAAGGTGGTGCCTGATGAATTCAGTCGACCCTGAAGCCGCTACTCACTGATTTCCTCATATATTTGTTCGACGTAAGGAAGATGGCGATTAGAACGATAGAGTGTTACTGGGAGGCACCAGGCCCTGTACTAAAGAATGCTACCTTCTACGATCCACGCCAAGATGAGTTTCTGTCTGAACTATTCAGGCATTTTTGCTTATAGATGACACCTTTAGCCAAACACATGGTTAAGTAGGACTTAGAGCTTGTTAACACTTGACAAGCCTTTGGCTTGCAAGAGTTATATGAATTTGTGCGAGCAAAATTCGTCCTTTTTTTTTTCTTCTTGACACTTTTTCCGATTTTTTGTGTCTTCTTCTCCTCTGACACTATGGGCCCTACGACCATGAAACTTGGGACTTATGAAGAGCTTGATCTGAACATGTGCATGTCACTTTTTATTTTCGTCTTTGATTTCGTTTTCTTTGTTAAAACGCCATGTGAAAAGAGTGCATTTTTGGCAAGTAAATGCGTAGCATTTAACCCACATCACACACAGTTGCACAGTGAGCTTTGTGCGAGCTCTCACTGCGTAAGTAGCTAACACGGCGTATGCTAGATCAGTCAATAAAACCTTAAGTCAACAGAAACCAAACACTACTCGGCTTATAAGACATATTCAAGCTGTGTTGTTTGCAATATATTATTCAAGAAATAACCCATTGAAGGAAGTATTTTTGCGTTTTAATTTTTGTCAAGTGTTTAACATTTCGCTAGCGAAGTGAGGTTCTAGTTAACACTTGACAAGCCTTTGGCTTGCAAGAGTTATATGAATTTGTGCGAGCAAAATTCGTCCTTTTTTTTTCTTCTTGACACTTTTTCCGATTTTTTGTGTCTTCTTCTTCTCTGACACTATGGGCCCTACGACCATGAAACTTGGGACTTATGAAGAGCTTGATCTGAACATGTGCATGTCACTTTTTATTTTCGTCTTTGATTTCGTTTTCTTTGTCAAAACGCCATGTGAAAAGAGTGTATTTTTGCAAGTAAATGCGTGGCATTTAACCCACATCACACACAGTTGCTCAGTGAGCTTTGTGCGAGCTCTCACTGCGTAAATACACGGCGTATGCTAGATAAGTCAATAAAACCTTAAGTCAACAGAAACCAAACACTACTCGGCTTATAAGACGTATTCAAGCTGTGTTGTTTGCAATATATTATTCAAGAAATAACCCATTGAAGGAAGTTTTTGTGCGTTTTAATTTTTGTCAAGTGTTTAACATTTCGCTAGCGAAGTGAGGTTCTAGTTTTAGATTTCTTTTAGGGCCATACTTTCGAGATGAACAGAACACCTCGCTGCGGGAACTAACATTCAAGGTAATTTTTCTTCTAATGCTTGCGTCGAACAAAATGAGAAGTGAGGTACATCCATTAGACTGGACAAAACAAGTAAGTATTTGTGAAACACGAGCAGGCCCCAACCGCTCCCAAATTCAAAGGGGTATAAAGTCAATTTTTAAAGCTGACCTTCAGGTTACGCATTATAGACTGAAGCAACAGGATATTCTAAATAAAGGAGAAAAGCAACAAGAGGGGGAGGAATGGAAAAAGTGAATTTGACCACTTTCGGATGACCAAATCTGGTTAAAAGTACTAAAAGGCACATGTACAGGTCGAGACCTTTCATTTGAGGATAATATCAATGCTCTAGAATAGAACCGTTGATATAGCGTGTACAAGCTTATTTTCCTAAAAACCACAATTATCGCCCATTTGGTTAATTTTTTCCACTTCAAAATGACCAAATGTGACAAAATGTGCCAAAAGGCACATCTACAGGTCGAGACCATTCAGTTGAGCCTATTCTCAATGTTCAACGACTAACAGAACCGAAGATATGGCGTGTACAAGCTTATTTCCCTAAAACCCCAATTATAACCATTTTGGGGAATTTGACCACTTTCGGATGACCAAATCTGACCAAAAGTAGCAAAAGGCACATCTACAGGTCGAGGCCTTTCATTTAAGCTAACTATCAATGCTCTACGACCAAAAGCACCGGAGATAAAGCGTGTACAAAAAAAGCGATGACGGACAGACGGACGGACGGGCGGATACCCCAAACCTATAGGCCTCAATCCGAAGGGTTTGGGCCTTATTAACAGCAGGATAATTCTAAAGTAGCGGGCGGATTTCCAAGTTAAAAGGCACATGGTACAGGTACTTTGGATACGGTAGGGATACGTATTCAGAGATCTCCTTATCCGCCTAATCTCACGACAGACCACGAGGGGGCATCACGAACAACCTATTATGTCCGGAGGACACAATCCGTAAATACATGGAGGCCTCAAAGGCTATACGTAGCCTGTATGTATTAACCGAGACACACTGAACCCACCATTTCGAATAGTATTAGGAAGGCCTTGGTGGCAGCGCACGAAGCGGTGTTCCAAAAAGAAAACGCACAGAACGCGGCAATCGGAGAAAAGGCACGGGACGCGGCAGACGATTGGAGAAGAGTCGCACATAGATTGCTTATTAGAGACAGTGTTTGATACGGTAGATAAGTCGTTACACATTGGTAACACGCGGATATGAACATACAGACATCGGGTTACATGTATACTCCCAAGGAGTACAGTGAGCCGGCAACACAGGGTACACAGAGGCCACCTCATCGGGGAGGAACAGTAGACCACTCAGTGGCATCAGGGACACCGGAAGGGTACACCATCCATCTCGGGGGAGCGGGCGGGGGCAGGGAACGGCATAGAAGTGACGCGATGTGATAACACTAAGTAAGGAGGCCGGCAGAGGGAGCCAACTGGTAGCACATGAGTAACGCAAGTGCGCCCAAAATAGCAGAACTTTTAAAAAGTTTTATTATGGTCGGTATTATTACCGTCGGTTTCCAGCTGTGATACAGTAGCATGGGTTGGTTTGGCTCTTAATTACACCACCAAGTAAGTTGCGGTTGTGCAAGAAAAAAAGGAGAGGGATGGGGAGAGGGAAACACAGATTTCCCAGCAGGTGCGGAGTGGCGCACCGATAGGCAGACAATAAGCAAGCAGGGAAGGGTAAGGGGCTAGAGATTTGGTGCTAACAAAGTGATAGAAATAAAACAATGAACTGTTTGTTGATGTTTTATTCTCTTGTGCGAGTTCAATCTATTTCCAAGCAAAAATAGCTGCAAGTCATTTGTATGAGCAAACATCCCCATTTTTACTCCTCATTAAAACGGGTTTTGTTTTGTATAAATATTGCAGCTGTATAGTTGTATCAAACCGATGTTTACAACAGCCAGTCTCGTCTCCTCCCATCATTCTCCGAGCTCCACTTTTCAAGGCGCCGAAGGACAAGTGAACATCAACTCAAAGAATGGGTAAACATAGAGTAAACGTGACGTACTGGGAGCTGAACAAGAAGTGTTTTTTTCTCCTGTGGCAGTTATTAGTGTTAGAAATCACATTTCAATTGTGTCACGGGCATAGAAAAGATATGGTGATACTTTTTAAAGCATCGGTAGGATCATAATATACAACCACAACATCTATACAAAACAAAAAAACCCATTTTAATAGGAATAAATATTGTCATTTCCGCCCCTACCCAATGTCCCCCGGAAATTGTGTAGACACCTGTCTTCATGCTTTTGGAGATGTAAGGTGAACTCTTGAAGCCCAAGCCAATGCTTGAATAGTACCTTCACAACGCTCCCAACTCAACCAACACGGCCTCTAAATGCGCAGTAGACACTGTACCGGTGTAAGAAAACGTTTTGACCCCCAAAATAAATCGAACCCCCGGTCGATTTGTTTTAAAACAAACAGACCCCCTCTGAAATGTTTTGACCCTCTTATATTTTGTTGATTTCTTTATTTCTTTCCATATATGGCCACCTTATTAGTTTCTTTAAATGAAATAAAACTATATCCACGAATAACAATTTATCTAGCAACTAACATCTACATTTTCAAACACGAAAACACTTCCAACACCACTAACATATAGTCACCAAAAAATCTGTCCAAGCTCAATAATGGCATTTCAAAGGCTCAAAATAATAATTTTCTACATCAAGAGGTACAAAATACTTAAAATAGTATTTAAAAACCACATACACCTTTTTTACTTCCATTTTATATTTAAACATGATTATTTGGAGGGGGTCATTTTATTATGGGGGAGGTCTGATTACTATGGCGGGTTTTCCCAAAACAAATCGACCGGGGGGGGGGGGTCTGTTTGTTTTAAAACAAATCGACCGGGGGGTCCATTTGTTTGGGGTCAAAACGTTTCATTACACCGGAAATATTTTGCAATTCTAAATAAGTATTTCATGAACTTTGGCATGTTTGTTAGATTTTCTGGAGCATCTCTTCCAACTTTGATGCCAAAAGAAGCCCAGGTTGTTTTTATAACAGTGGCACTTAGAAAGTCACATAAATCAATTTTGCGCTTTCGCTTGAACAATGCTCAGCGCTTTCTGCATTATGAACAATACCCATCGCTTTTATGAACAATGCTCGGGTGTATCGCTTTTTGCTTAATACAAAATTTGTCTTGTCCCCTGTCACTGTCACGATTAGTCCATTTCTTTAAATTGGGGATTTACCTCGCGGGCGTTCGCATGGTAGCATGGTAGCATGGTAGCCCTCCCGCCGTAAAAATTGAAACGCAATCCGCGCCAGGTACTAGTTTCATTAAAATCTGGGTAATTTTCATTAGTATTCGTTTCCGAAAGTTGGGTCTGTCCAAATGAATTTATGATTGGGTGAACAGGTTTTTTTATTTCAAACTCTGCATTTAGGGGGTGAAATTGACAGGGTGCCCACGTTTGGGTAGTTTTCTAACTTAGCCCACCCCCTGCTTTAAAACGCCACGTACACGCAAAGTAACTGACATTCAAATCAAAAACCATGAACTGGACCAGACAAATTGTATTCCAACGCTTTTAGATAAAACAGACAAATTATTCCCCGTGAAACGGAGGGATATAGTTTTAAACTTTTCGGTCTGTCCGCCTGTCCGTCTGTCACGCTTCAGTCTCACACGCCTACAGGCCACATCAATATATAGATTCGTTTCAAATTTTGTACACGGCTTCTCTGGACCCTTCTGCAGTGCAGTGACCAAGAATTTTTCGGATCGGAGAAAAATTGACAAAATGGCGGACTGTTGAAAATTGGCACTGGACTTAGCGTATATACGGCAGTCTCACGCGTCTACAGGCCACATTAATAGACAGATTCGTTTCATATTTTGTACACGGCTTTTCAGGAACCTTCCGCAGTGCAGTGACCAAGAATTTTCCGGATTGGGCAAAAATTGACAAAATGGCGGACTTTTGACAATTGGCGCTGTGCTTAGCATACCTACGACAGTCTCACGCGCCTACTGGTTAATGGATTGATTCGTTTAAATGTTAGACACTACGTCTACCTATCCTTCCACTTTTAAATTTTGCGTTGTCAACACGCAACAGCCTAACACACACGATATCACCCACGGGGGATAGACGTACTCCTCGAGACGTAGTCAAGTTAAAAATTAAATTAATACAGGACAATTGGATCATGAAGTACTCAGTCTTATTTCCGTTTTTTAATGGTTTACATCACGGCACCTTTTTATAAACCCATACAAACTTGCATGTTGCATCTTAAACATACAAAGTTGAAGCAACACTCGGAACTACTTACATATTTGGATGAAGAGGTCATACTTTTGTTGCATCCACGTTTAAAAAGTAGACTGAATTTTGACAACACTCCTTTGAATGACTAGTAAATGAGATAATGATTATTAAAATATTTATAAAGTACATTAAAAGTGGTAGACTGCATAAGAGCACTTATCTGAGAAACTGACTCACAGAACACAATAAATCATGTCTTTATATTAAACTTGCGAAATATGTAATAAACCTTTCACAAGTTGCTATTTTACTTGATATCTCACATTATTATTTTCCGTAAAAGATGGGGAACAAATGGGAGAGTATACTGACTGTAGTCCGATTAGAACTATGGCTTTGTTCAAGCTAAAATGACAGTTTTAAATCAGGGAGAAAATGGGACTTTAGGCAATTAAAAAGATCTTAGTTGGGCACAAATGCACATCTGGTGTTCATAGCAGGTTTATTTTTCACTTTCTAGTAGTGGGAAAATACGGGTTTGAGCACACGTGTGCTCAAACCCGTATTTTCAGGTGTTTTGAAACCCGTACGGGTTTGAGCACAGGTGTGTTGAAACCCGTACGGGTTTGAGCACACCTTCTGTAGCATGGGGGGCTGACTGCACGTATTGCTACATGGAAGTAGTATAAAAGCATGAGTGAAACATGTCAACTAG
The DNA here is from genome assembly GCA_949752745.1 of Protula sp. h YS-2021. Classification (NCBI taxonomy): domain Eukaryota; kingdom Metazoa; phylum Annelida; class Polychaeta; order Sabellida; family Serpulidae; genus Protula; species Protula sp. h YS-2021. Next base: position 35,777,848 of record OX457024.1, on the reverse strand, counting down.
TCAACTAGTAATACATTGTGTGACGAGAAAAGACTTCACAATGTCAGCATTACTTCTTGACAGATGTATGACTATGGACGACGTCTTCAAAGTGAATTATACTAACTATGTGTTTTCAAAGCTTCCTACTTTTGAATGGGATTGGATGCAGCAAGTGAAAAATTTACATCTGCATTGGGAAGCTGTCGGAAAGACTATTCCAAGTGATTTCATCGACTCGTTTCTACGTGACTGTGAACATCTACATAAACTATCAACTTATAACATTGATTTAACATTTATCATATCAACTTATGACATTGATTCAGCATTTATCAACGTGAATACAATTTGGGCAGTTGAGCTCATGCTAGTTGTAGCTGCAAGAATCATTTTACTTTATGATGATGATGTTCCATTGACGACGAATGTATCAGACCTTGTTCGATTCAACCATGGACGAGTTGAAGTGAATTCAAACGTTTGCAAGAAGTTTGAAAAGCTTGACTCAGCAACCAGTTGGGTATAAAAGGGAGTGAACTCTGCAGAGTGAAGTCAAAAAAAAAACATGGAAGAAGACAGAGCTATGGAAAAAATATTTAAGGATTGGTACGCTACATGGATGTTTTCACGCATTCGAGTAGAAAATCCAGCACTATGGTGGGAAGACATTAACAAAAAATGGTCAAGTGCACATGTTATAGTTTCTTCATATATTCTTTTCAATGGATTTAAGGATGAATGTGAAGAATTGAATCTTCCTTACCAACGGTTTAATATACAGGAAGCTATGCAAAAAACAGAACATGAATGGTTGCCTGAAGTAAAAGAACTCGTTAGAAAGTGGTTCATAGCCTATTGGGGTGAGGAATCAAATATGATTGGTTAAAAATTCTGTAACGTCTTCAAGCAACTCTGATTGGTTAAAAAATTCAATAACGTCTTCAAGCAACTCATAATATAATTGGTTAACGCTTTTATGACGTCATATGGTATATGACATATAAAAGGAATGAACTCTAGTATTACTCAACAGTCACAACCATGAACGCAACCATGAACACATCATTTGAAATCAGTCATAACTTACAAGTCTGTGTAGAAGAAGGAGCATATGGAAGCTTTGCACGTCTTTTACGTGGGCCAAGATGGATTGTTCTCTCAACTCTTATGTGGGATAAAATAAGAGTCAATAGTTACCACATGCGAGATGAAGGATATGAACTCAAACTTTCTGACGATAAACATATTACAGTCATTAAGTTTGCTGAAAAGAGATATGTCAGTTTTCACTGGATTCGAGAAGTGAACAGTAAAGTGTACAACAACTACATCAACCTAAATGATGAGGAATGGAATACATTTTTAGATATTATACCAAAAGTTGCAGAGCTGTTGAAAGGAAAATGTCATGAAACATTGAAAATACAGCTTTTTCATCAACGTATGAAAGAAAGCGAGCTGAAGAAAGAGGATCTGAGAGAAGTGAGAAATTGTAACAAACACGCGTACAACCAACTTGCTTACATTTGTGAGTACTGTGGTGGATCTGAGTTCTTTGGAGACAAGTGTCATTGTCATAAATACAATTGTAAAGACTGTGAACCAGACAATTTCTGTAAGGTGTGTGGTGAACTTAAGGTAGAACCACATGGAATCGTATCGCATAATGGAATTTGAATTTAAAAAACGTTATGCTCATTGGATGTACATTAGTTTACAGCGAGAAAAGTCTTTTGTTTTAACACTCATTTTTCTTTGAATGAAAAACTTGATTCTGTGTTTATATACTTTAATACATACTGGAAAAAAGCACGGCTTAACTTACCGATTCATCAAGTGTTGGTGGAATTTACACAAAAGTGTAACAGCCTTGGTGTACCACATGAACAATTTATGTTAGGACTAGCATTACAAAAGGCTGATTATGATTGGCTACCAGACATTCGTTTTTTAGTAGCAGAAATGTGTTTAGTTACGCATGCGCCAGTGGACACTTCTACACAATAAAAGGGTACAACACAGTCACTCCTCATCATTTTAAAACGAACCGCTGAGGAGTGAACGTCAACATGAATTCAGGAGAAATAAAAGTTAGTGAGGAACCAGCTACTAGACAAGAAAGTGTAAACAATATACTACAACACTTAAAACAATCCGTTCTTATCCCAACTGCACAAGGTGTGAAAGTGAGTGGTGAACCAGCCTTCACGCAAGAAAGTGCTACACCACAACAACAAAACTTAAAAGTTCTCATCCCAATTGGGAATGGAAAAGGTGTGAAAGTGTGTCGATACAAGCAAAAACTCTATGTAAATATCCGCGACTATATTACCACAAAAGATGGACGTACTTATGCTAGCAAACGAGGTATACTGCTTACACCAGCTGAGTGGAAGCAACTACGGAAGAGTAGTAGGGAAATAGACAGTCTAATAAAAGAACATTTAAAGTAATATGCTTGTTATAGAAACATGAGTTATAGAAAGTGTAATAAAAGAACTTTCAAAGTAAAATGGTTGTTATAGAAACAGTTATACATATAAACATGAGTTATAGTTAAGCTGTAGTTAAGCATAGGTATAATGTTTTTAATGCTATTGTAAAATAAATGGTTTAATTGTTACTGAATGTGTTTTTATACCATGGCTAAATGGAAAGATTATTTAAATCAAATTTATTTTGATCCAAGTCATCCTGGTGCTTTTGCTGGGCCTTATAAATTATATCAACTTCTGAAGCAAACAGGAAAAGCAACTTCATATAATAACGTTAAAAAATGGATTCGTGATCAAGACGCCTTTACACTCTTACAACCCGTCAAGTACAAATTTAAACGACAGCGTATTATAACACAAGGTATAGATGACTTATGGGATACAGATTTAGCTGACGTTACCAATCTTTCTCCACACAACGAAAGCATTCGTTTTCTGCTAGTCGTCATTGATGTTTTTTCTAAATATTTGTGGATTGAACCATTACCAAATAAAAAACATGACTCTGTGGTACAAGCCTTTAAAACCATTTTCCAGAAAACAGACAGACGACCTAAGTTGTTACGGTCAGATAAAGGGACAGAATTCACCAACCGGTGGGTGAAAGAATTTCTGAAAAAACAAGGTATTCATGTCTACACAACTAAAAATGAAACCAAAGCGAATTATGCTGAACGTGTCATACGTACCGTAAAAGGTTTGATGTACCGTTATTTTCTTCAAAATCAAACATACAAGTACACTGACATCTTGCAACAACTTGTAGCTAATTACAATAATAGACCTCATACCTCACTACATGGCTTATCACCTGCTGGTGTAAATAAAACAAACGAAGCCAAAGTATGGAAACGTATGTACATGGACACTATTAAATTTTCTAAAAAAGTTAAACCATATAAATTTAAAATAAAAGCTCAAGTACGTATTTCTCATATGAAATATGTATTTCAACGTGACTATCAACAGAAGTGGACTGAAGAAGTCTTTATCATTACGCATCGGTGTCGAAAACAGGGTATTAACTTGTACAGACTTAAAGACTTTATGGATGAGCCTATAGATGGTCATTTTTATGAAGAAGAATTACAATCCGTTTCAAAAGACGCTGATTCATTATTTAAAGTGGAAAAAGTTTTAAAAACACGTAAAAGAAAAGGACAAACAGAACACTTTGTGAAGTGGATGGGCTGGCCGAAAAAATTCAACAGTTGGATAAAAGACCAAGACATACAGTGGTTTTAACATGCAATTCAAACACCCGTTTACATGTTTATGTTCTGGACCCACTGGAAGTGGAAAAACATCTCTAGTGAAAGCTATTATTGAGCATAAACTCATTTATCCACCACCACAACATATTTTATGGTTATATGGTGCAGACCAACCTTTATACAAGTCTATGCGTCAGGTAATATTTCATAAAGGTATACCAGAAGACATTGAAGACCGATTTGATCCTAAAACAACTAATCTCTTGGTTATTGATGACTTAATGACACAGTGTCATAGCGATGAACGTATGACGCGTTTGTTTAGCGTGGCTAGCAGTCATAATAATTTGAGCATTCTGTTTATTGTGCACAATTTGTTTCATCAAGGAAAAGAAATGCGAAATATTAGTTTGAACTCTAATTATATTATTTTGTTTAAGAATCCAAGAGATAATCAACAAATTACAACATTAGCACGTCAAATGTATCCAGGCAAATCACAATTTTTAATTGAAGCGTTTCAAGACGCTACAACCAAACCTTTTGGTTATTTGCTTATTGACTTAAAACCAAAAACAGAAGAACACCTTCGCATTCGTACTGGTATTTTACCACATGACATACCTTTCGTTTATGTAAATAAGGCTATGTCTATAGCACAGTAGTCATTTCTAGCTTTTACATTGAATGAAGCAACATGTCAAAGCGACTAAAATCAAATCAACCATTCCTTCATTTGCTTGCACGCAGTGGACCACAGCGACGTAAAGTTTTACTTAAACAAGCGACAAAAGAAGAATTGACTAGTTTGTTTGAAATTTGTCTCAACATTTTAAAAGGGCATATACCATTAAATCCGCAAGCTTATAAAAAGCTGAAACGTCATAAACACTTGTTGAGAACACTGAGTAACAAAAAAGTATCTCTTAAACATAAAAAGAAGCTAATTAATCAAAAAGGTGGTTTTATTGGGACTTTAGCAACGTTTGCCCTACCCCTATTAGCACAGCTTATACGACGATGAAACACACAGAGAAAATGGTGTTGATTCCAGAATCTGAATATTTTATGTTGTTAGAACTTAAAAAGTCTCAGTCTAAGGAGAGTGATTTGAAAAGTAAAATAAAACATGTATTGAAAGCTGAAAGGAATCATGAATCTGCTAAAAAGATGTCACAGCTTGTGGGAGAATATATACGCTACAAACAAAAACGTGGTACACCTCCAGATAAGAAAACAAATATAGTACAGTATTTTCCACCTACATATCATCAAAAGGTGACTTTAGTATTAAAAGAATTGAAAGACAATGGAATACAGTGGACTGAACAGAAAGAACTTGTGTTAAGTACGGGTGAAGTCATTTCTAATTCAAATATTGTTGACTTATTGAAAGAAGCACTGGTGGGGTCACGAAAGAAAGAACGTGAAAGTCTACCAGTTGGATGGAAAGAGTTTATTGAGGCTATAGCAAAAAGTAACATTCCCTTAACCATTTTTACAAAACGTACAACCATACAAGATATTAAAAAAGCCCGTCAACATGAGCTGGAATGGGAAATGTATTAAATTACCTTCATTACGTTTTATGAAAACCTTCCAAAAAGTACGGTGCTTAAGTGGGTGTTGTGGAGGTACAGTAGATGAAACTATAAGTGTAGAAATTAATGTTTTACCTAAGCACAAACGGTCATTTTCAATTTAGACGTCATGGAATCAACAAGTTTTTACATTACTTTACCAAGCAATGCAAGCAAAGATATTTATCCAAATAATACAGCTTCCACTTTTCAAATACGTATGCCAAAAACAATTTATTTAAGAAACAAATTTGAAGTAGCATTAGCAGAAATTCAATACCCTCATACATGGCCTACATTTAAAAAAGATGGAGATTATTCCTTTTGGTATGGTACAGAAGAGTTAATTAAAATTCATATTCCTCGAGGTCATTATAGTACAATGGAAGAATTAGTAGATATGTTGAATAGGCAGTTGCTTATAGAAACCAATACAACAGCGATTACAGCATTGAAAATAAAATTCAAATACAACACCATCACACGACGCACCCGAATAATTGTAAAAAATGGATATCAACTCGGTCTAAGTCAAGGTTTAGCTGACGTGTTAGGATTTCGCGACACAGGTTTATTTACATCTGACGCGGACAGTGAACAAATGTACCAATCAGACTATACCTCTAATATTACACGTGGATTTTACACTTTGTATGTGTATTGTAGTATTTGTGATCCTCAAGTTGTTGGTGATTATTATGTCCCTTTATTACGTGCAGTAGCTGTTCAAGGAAAAAATGGTGAAATAATCACTAAAACTTATGGGGAACCACATTATGTTTCTGTAAATAGCAACAAGTTCGATACTATTGAAATCAATATCAAGAACGACACAGGGGAAAACGTAGCATTTGAGAGTGGTAAAGTCATTTGTAAACTTCATTTTAGACAAAAAGCGATATGAAGCCTTATATTCACAATCCAAATATTTATCGAAACCATTTTCAATACCAAGTTGGGCGGGCACTACCTGGTTTTCGAGGCACTCGAATGCAATATGGACAAGGTATTGGTTCTTTTCTGAGTGCATTGGCTAGAAAGGCTGTACCACTACTTGCATCTGGCGCAAAAATGGTTGCTCCTCATTTGAAAAAAAGCATTAAGAGGAATTGCTAAAGATGTTACTGGAAAAGTAGCTCAGGAAGCGACAACACGACTCGTAGGTGCTATACCAAATGGTAAAAGGCGTAAGCACGCACGCAAACCTGTTAGTAAACGAAAAAGAGTGAAAGCGTCAACATCAAAAGATATTTTTTAAAAACATGTCACTTATTCATGATCAGTCCTGTGAATGTAGTACTTCACCTTTAGAATGGTTTCACATTTTACCAACACAAACAGCAGTTGAAAAAACATCTGATGTAGAATACCAACCCGTTACTGCTCTTAGACCAAGTGCACCAGTAGAGTTCTACATACCAGCAACAACAGAAGAATATCTAGACTTAAAAAATTCAAAACTTCACGTTACCTTTAGAATTGTAAAGAAATCAGGAGCTGGTTGTGGACCGGATGATGAAGTGGCTCCTATTAACGATATATTTAATGCATTATGGAGCAATGTGGAACTGTTTCTGAATGATCGTCTTATTTCACATAGCAACAACACTCATGGATATACAAGCATTATTTCACACCTCATTCATGACTCAGAAGAAAGTCTCAAATCAGAGCGAACGCTACAGCTCATTTACAAAGATACAGCAGGACAAATAGATTCTTTAAATGTGAAGAAGGCTAATCCATTACAGTATATTCCTGGCTTCACCATAGGAGAGAATGGACAACCCATTGCTGATCCACCTGGGAACCATGGCTTACACACACGCTACAAATACACACGTAATAGTCAACCGGTGAGCGTCATAGGCTCATTACGCATTGATATGTTTGAGCAAGAAAGGTACCTTCCAAACGGCATCAATGTAAAACTGCGTTTCCACAGACAAAAGGATAGTTACATGTTGATGACACCGGCAGACAACTATAGAGTTGATTTGATGGAATGTTTCCTCATGGTACGAAAAGTACGAGCAAGCCCAGGTGTGCAATTAGGTCATGCTGATGCACTATTGAAAATGCCAGCTAAATTCCCTATCACACGTAAGGAATGTAAAGTGGTTGCTGTGCCGGCTGGATTTCGCACATTTGTGAAAGACAACATATTTCTAGGACAATTACCGAAGCGAGTTGTTATAAGTATGGTGGAAAGTTCAGCTTTTTCTGGAAGAGGAGATAAGAATCCTTACAATTTTCTACATAACAACATTAACTTTATTCAACTGTATACGGATGGTGAGCCTGTAGCTACCAAAGCTCTCCAACCGAATATGAGTGAAAAAGATTATTTGCAATGCTATGAAACATTGTTTCGAGGATTTGATAGGTTGGATGGAGGTAAGAGCTGTATTATTAAGCGTGAAGACTGGGATAAAGGTTATGCACTCTTTGCCTTTGACTTAACACCAGATTATGATGAAAATGACCACTATGGTATTATAAAACATGGTAATTTAAGGTTGGAAATGAATTTTGCTGAAGGATTGCAGCATCCGACAAATATTATCATTTATGCGGAGTTTGATAATATTGTTGAAATAACGGGAAGTCGAAATATTCAGTTTGACTACACATGAATACGTGGCAGATTGAAGCTATTTTAAAACATGACTGTATGACTAAGGATATTTTTCATGGTGTATTTGCTATTGATCAGTTACCTACATGGCAACCGGGGGCTTATGTTATTAACACGGATGAACAGCATAAGCCCGGACAACATTGGCTGGCGGTGTATAATAAAGAGTATTTTGATTCCTATGGTATAGCACCTACAGATAAACGTATAGTTCAATTTTTAGGAAAAAACTTTGTAATGAATAGTATACCATTACAACAACCATTGTCAAATGCATGTGGATTTTACTGTGTGTATTATATTTTACAACGGGCTCGAGGTGTGAATGTAGAAAACATTCTAGAGGTACTCAGAAACAGTGACAGTGATTTTATTGTAAAACATATGATTTATGATCGTTATAAACCTTTGTTTTATTAAGTATTTGTTTAGTAAACCTTTGTTTTATTAAGCGATGTTAGTTATGCATTTGTTAAGTATTTGTTAAGTATTGTAAAGTAAACTTTTTTTTTTATAAAGTATTTGTTAAGTATTTTGTTAGTTAAGTATTAGTTAAGTATTAGTTAAATATTGTTAAAAATGAATTGTTATTCAAGTGTTTGTTGGTTAAATAAAATTAAAAAAAATTATGGACTTTTATTTCAAACACATAAATAAAACACATTCAAATATACATTCAACTTTATTTACATATATTGTTTAACATATGAATGAATACATTAAATACATTAAATACATTAAACATTAATAAGTGCGATATAGCAAAAAATTACACTTCTGACACATACAAGAAAATTATGTTTGTTCTTTACAGTTTTTATCATAGCTGAGCACTTCATACAAGTTAGTTTTCACATTCTGAATAAATCACATCATCTATGAATGGTAGTGTGTTCATAAATGTTGTCCACTCCTCTTCATTCAGATTGATGTATGTGCTATACACGTTATGATTGACTCGATGAATCCTGTGAAAAGTGATAATCTGTCGGCCCACATATCTAGTAGCTTTCACATTCTTCTCATTACTCAGTATGAGTTCACATCCTTCTGTTATAAGGTGTGCATGTTTTCTAATTGTTTCCCACTGCTGAAGCGAATAGGTAATACATTTAGCTCCTCGTTTTAAACATATGAAATAGTGTCCTTCTACATCCTTATCCACTGTTATAGTGATAAGCATTTTGAGTGTATGTGTATGTGTAGTTGCGTAAACAGTAGCTTATATACTTACTGCTTACGTCATCATAACGTCACACAATTATGTCACAATGTCCATAAGCCAATGTACTTACACCATCATTCAACACATACCTCTTATCATCAAATGGAGACAGTGCTACCTTTACAAGTCGTTCTGCATAAACTTGATGTTCATGACTTCGTAACGTATTGCTTGTTGCTATAGTCTGACATTTCTGAAACAGAGCTCTTTTATAGTCTTCATGCCTCATTTTTCTGATATATGCCCGACTAATACCTTTAGCAGTTTTCTTTTCTACTCCAGAATATGAAAAACTGTACATTTTGGATCGCAGACCTACAAACTCTTCTATAGGAAGACCTGCAGTTTCATCCTTCATTTTTCCAATCACTTTTTTGTTGGTAGTGGAATGAAGGAAATGGGATGTAGGGTAATCACTTGTATCAAAGTAAGACACATCTTCTAACATATCTTGATACAAGTCACTTGTTTCAATACAGTAACACAAACTGTCTGTATCCGTGAACAACAGTTTTGCTGTGGGGTACTTAGCTTTTATGTACAAATAATGAAAGTCATACATTAACGTTTTGCTGAGATCTAAGATGCTGAATCCAACATAAATCGGTTTGTTCAACAATAGTTCAGCCTGTTTCAAGTGAACTGCAGTTAAATGTTCGTTAAAAATTTTGAAACGATGGAATGTTGGTTTTGCTACGAGCTTCCTAAAGCGTTTCTCATTATTCACCAGTTCCAATTGAATACGTTTCCGCACATTTTCCATTGTTTTTCCAAATATAGAATTGTTCATAAGTTTGTAGAAATCCTTCTCAAACGGATTTTTAGCTTCTTTACGCTTTTCTGTATTCAGGGTAATGTATGGTTCTAACCATTTACTCTGAGTGAACATGATGGCTCGATGAATTTTTGTTAAGGTTAAACCTAATGATAAATACTGCTGTAAATTCCGGTAATGTAGAACATATCTTGTTTTGGAATAAAGAGTAGGGACCAGTTTCTCACATGGTTTCCCCTTCAAGTTTAATTCGTTCTTGAGTTCTTTACTGTAAGGAGACAGTTCCTCTTCTTCAACACATAGTCGCTGTACAGCTACTGGGTAGTCACTGTGAAGAGCATGAAGGTTATCTGGATAGTCTAAGTCCACTTCCAATATATACCCTGTGTCTCCGTCTTTCGGTATACACATGACATTAATAGAATCCAAGTCTTCTACCCATGTAAAATTTCCTTCTGGAAGGGGCTGACTCATTGCCCAACCGTATAAATTATTTGCATCTAGATACATAATGTAGCTGTCTGGTTGGGTGGAATCATAAGTACTTAAATATTTATTATTTGCCTTGGCGTACTTGTGACTTATCATTGATATTCCACCACGAATGCCTTGCTCTATCATTTGATACATATCAATGTCATTGATAACAGATAATGCAACATCTGTATGTCGGAGCATAGCGTCCCATGACAGGCCGGGAGCTGTATAATAATGTGCTGGATCCAATTCGTAAGTGGTTAGACACACTTGTCGAAAATTTTCAAACACGTCAGCTAATAACATGACGTCTGTTTTTAAATACAAATCATGGTAGTCTCCTAATGTATAGCAATTAAATGTCTCCCATACATTCTGCGCATGTTTATAGTCGTCTTCACTGATACCTTCCTCAGTCAATGTACTGTAAAATACGTCCTGTGGAGGAAGGCTGCATACATGAAATTTATCAGGTCCATCCACAAAATCATATGGGTATACTCCCTTTCTCAACAACAAATCTTGTTGATGACTGTTTTCAATGGTTGATGTCATAATATGGAATTTCGTTTTACCTTCGTTTGCTAAGTTGTTCACCAGCTTTTGCAGGGAGGCTCCCATAAATTGAAAAGAGTCAATGAACCGTAAATTATCTAATGAAAAGGATATGTATTTTTCAGTGGTGTTTGGAATAACACGTAGTTTACTTTCCTTAAACTGTCCAATCTTCTCCATAATGAAATGGCTGTCATACCCACGTAAGTTGTGAAATACAACTGGTATGATGAATGAATCCTCCTGACCCTGACTCTTTTTCATTAAATGGTATTGTAAATTACAGTTACTGTGAGCAGCACCGCGGTAGAGTCCAGTGACATGGTCATGATCTCGCACTCGGTCAGATCCTAAGGTAGCATGACAAATAAAACAAGTGGTTGCAGTTTCAAAATCATGAATGTTTTCTGGTGTCATTTCCAAAGGTTTCACATTCATCAAAATATCTGTGATCCGATCTTTTTCCTCCATCAATTTCTGTAAGAATACATCAACAACATTGTCTCCTCGATACAGTACTGGTCGTCTTGAATATTGAGCATCAGTACTAACAACAACGTAAGCAAAACTGTTTGCTTTATGATGTTGATACTTGACACCATCCTCCTCTCTTTCTGTAAAGCATTCAAAATCTGCGTATATGATAAATGGTATCTTTTGCTGCTTAGCAATGCCTTTGAATTGAATGACTAAATCTTCTTCCTTCTCAGGAAAGGTCAATCGTTGTGTTTGATTTTTCATGCAGACTGCCTTATGCTTATCCAACAAATCTTCTCGAGTAAATGCATGGAGGCAGTTGAAACAATAATACATACGTCCTTTATATTTCGTACGTGTATGCATAAGCATATTAAAATCCCGAATCAAACAATAGTGGCTGCGCTCTCCCTTGCTGATGAGTAATAAATTAATTTGTGTCTCGTAATTATATTTACTCAAATAAATTGGTACTACATTGTTTTTGTCATACCCAAACACATTTATAGATAAGCTGTTGTTCTTCTCAAAGGTTGGTACTTCACGTATAGGTGTTGGAAAGGAGATATTGCTCACGTTGAGTTCTTTCTCATAGTTCGTATAATTCTGCATCCTGTTTGCATTTTTATGTTTCACATGAAGATGTGCCAAGACTGACCATAAAAAACACTTTTGGTCCTTGTTTTTAATGTTTACAATGGCTCGTGTTCTCACCAATGGTTGGGGTAATGGTAAATAAGAAGACCCTACCAGTGGATCATATGTAGCGGTATGCACTTCAATATTGTTCACTTTATCTAAATGCCAACCTGAACCCTCACGCTCAAATTCTTGAAACTTTGTATGTAGTGTTTGAAATACTTCAGGTAATGCATTTTGAATTTCCTCAGGTTGTAGTGCAGTATATGTTTTACTCCCTTGATAAATTTTATAGGTTTTTTCTAACATATTCCCTTCATCGTTTTTCACCATTTTCCTATATACTGCGTGTAGAGTGACATACCATTTTATTCCTCCTCTTATATCTTCCTTTAAATAATGTGCAATGTCAGGTTCCAATTCCTTCAAAGCCATTAAAATATCATGATCATTTTTAGGCTGAAACACCTTTTCTCTCGCATGGTTTTGCATACTTTTTCGATACCCACGACCCACTTGTGAGACGCGTTGCTGTTTGTTCCTCATACTACATACTAATCGATGCTGTCCGAGAAGCTTGCTACTGTTAAACATTTTACCACAATCTGTGCACATTAGAGTAAGGCGTTGGTGATTAGCTTGATGATGTTGTTGTAGCTTCTGACGAGAGCTAAAATGTCGACTGCATATGCAGCAATGATGTTTCATGATACTTCTCTGCCTTGTCTTATGGTCTTGTTTTATTTCATTGTCTGTATTTTCTTGTGTTATATCATTGTCTGTATTTTCTTCCGTCATCTCATCGTCTGTATTTTCTTTGTAATGTAATAAATGTGCACGCAATTTACCTCCTGGTGCTTGATATATACGTCTTTTAGCACATGGGTCTATGTCTTCAATTGATGAAGTATCAGTTTGTGCAGCACGCTCTTTAAACTTAGTATCAGTAATTGGTAAATGCTCCTCCTGTGCTACATGCTCCATTACATCAAGTTCCTCCTCCACTACCGCACTATCCATAACATTAAGTTCCTGTTCAGTAATGGGTAAGGGAGACCAAACATACTCATCCTCCTCCTCCAGTGATGTATGTACCAATACATCAAGTTCCTGTTCAGTGATGGGTAAGGGAGACCAATCATACTCATCCTCCTCCTCCTCCTCCTCCTCCTGTGCTGCACGCTCCATAACATTAGTTTCCCTTAACTTGTTGAGAGCATTCTCAATACCGATAAAATCCACCTCTGCTGTTGCACCAATAGCAATCAATCGATTAATTTCAACTAAATAGTCATCCATTCTAACTGTTCGTACACTTCATCCAGTTCAGCTAAAATTTGTTTTCGTTGTCTGTAACAGTGTAATTCATACACCAATATACATGGAATGATAAAAAGCATTGTCTCTCTCTAGAACTGAAGAATGTGGTCACCCCACTTTAACATTTGCTTTTGATGTAGAACTACACATTTATCTGGTGTTCGACAGTATGCACATCGTTGTACTCCATCACGTAAACATTGTACATTCCATTTATGTGCACACTCTAAGCAACAGTAGTGAAGGCATGCCATTGTATATACTCGGCTCCATCCCATAACACCATTACATATGAAACACTTTTCACTCAAGTATATCTCACACTGCTTAGCCCATTCAGGATATTCGTCTCTTTCTTGTTTACATGGTATTCCCATACCAAGAATGATATGATAAATAAAGGCGTATCGGTACTCTCCTTTCTGTATATGTCTTAGTCTTCTCCTAATTCTGTCCAGTTACTCATAGACTTTCTAATATATTTAAGTTTTCTATTCTTAAACTTGAGTGTAGTGTAATACGTCCGGATTGGTTGAACTTCACTCTGTCGATTAATGTAAGCTGATATTAATGCATTTTCCTCTGTAGCATTTTCCTCTGTAGCATTATTTTCCTCTGTAGCATTATATTTTTTTTCCTCCGTTAAATCCACTACATTAATGACGTTTTTTGATTCTTTACGTCTCCTAATTTCTTTATTTATTAAGTCATATTCTCCATAATAATATTTTGTAACCACAGTGTTATCCATAATTATCATATGCTTTGTTACATACCTTTATATATGTATGAAAGGTCAAGGTTAAAAAAAAAAATATGTGACCTTAACAAAATGAGGTCAAGGTTAAAAGTACGCGTTCACTTTAACGAAATTAAAATAAGGTTAAAAGTGCATGTGTACTTTGACGAAGTGTCTTGAGGAAATGAGGTCAAGGTTAAAAGTACATGTGTCCTTGAGGAAATGGGGTTAAGGTTAAAAAGTATATGTGTATTTTGATGAAGTGTCCTTGACGAAATGGGGTCAAGGTTAAAAGTGCATGTGTACTTTAACGAAGTGTCCTTGACGAAATGGGGTCAAGATTAAAAGTATATGTGTACTTTAACGAAGTATCCTTAACGAAATGGGATGAAGGTTAAAAGTATATGTATACTTTAACAAAGTGTCCTTAACGAAATGAGGCTAAGGTTAAAGGTACATGTGAACTTTGACGGAGTGTCTTTAATGAAATGATTTTTAGGTTAAAGGTGCATGTACACTTTATACAAAGTGTCCTTAACGAAATGAGGCTAAGGTTAAAAGTACATGTATACTTTGACGGAGTGTCCTTAATGAAATGATTTTTAGGTTAAAGGTGCATGTATACTTTAATGAAGTGTCCTTAGCGAAATGAGGTTAAGGTTATAGTTTTCTTAAAGAAATTAGGTTAAAATATATAAAAAAATTCTAAGCATATAGACATCATGAATATAACATTCATAAATACTTGGTCTTCCTGAATATTATGTTGAAAAGACGGTTGAAATTGGTTTAATAGTTTTAAAGTTATGTATGATTGAAATATTTAGGTAAATGACGTCATACATAACGTTAAACCTTAAGAGGGTTTGATGAAAATGTTTTTTAAACCACTTCCAGAAAAGTGATTTTTTTTTTTTTTTTTTTTTTTTTTTTCTTTCTTTCTTTTTAAATTTATGTTTATTTATTTTTATTTTATTCATTTTATTTTATTTATTTTTTATTGATTTATTTATTTTTTTTTTTTAATAAACATTTATTCGTCTTTTACCATAAGCCCTTTCACACACACATAAAAAACCTTTCATTCAATTTCGTAACAAGCGCTCATTTCACATATTAGGGGCCCTAAAAAGGGCCATTATGTTATTTTTTCCTATTGTTGCTGCTGCTGGAGCCAGCTTTCGAGGGTTTGAATAGTCAGCTGGTTTCCCTGCTGACTACTCTCCGCTCCAGCTGGCCCCAGATAGGTTACTGTTGGCAAATCTGGAACCTTCATTTTCTTCTCCGGCGGCTCTGCTAACAGTCGATTTAATGTCGGCTGTGCTGGTGTTAATGGTGGCGGTGACAGCGTCGGTGGGTCGGTTTGAGTACCGACCGACACCACCGATTTCTTGGCCATGAGCTGCAGCTTCTGCAGTCTTATACTTATTTTATACAGCTCACACTGGATGTTGAAAAATTCGTGTTCCATGGTTATCCATCCCTCCTACTGTTTCGTCTTTTTATACGCTAAGTTCATACGTAAAGGCAAACCATGCTGACATGGGGTTGAACACCGTGATGAGGGTTTAGATTTGTGTTTCTCATATTTTATTTTTCACTTATAACTTAAAAGGTTTATAGTTTTTCTTATTTTTAAAAATGGAATGTGAAACAAAAAGATACTATTTATTACTACATTTATTAAAATAACTAAAAAAAAAGTTTTTCTATATGAAATTTAACGTTATTTCATTAAAAAATTGAAAAAATTAACACTTTAACTGTTTAAATAAGCTTTTTTTTTTCTATATAATTATTTTTTTTTATGTTCAGTTTTAATGAAGACTATGTATGAAACTCTAAATAATTATACATAAAAAGACAGAAAAAAAGATGTTTTAAAGGATTTTAATATATGATATTTGTTAATGAATTAAAACAGAAATTCTGGCTTCTACTTAATTTCTTTCTAATACATTTATTCTTTCACTTTTTTAAAAAATAAAAAAAGGAAAAGATGGCAATAAAACTATAATTATGATGTAGTATGATTAAGGGTCAGTAAATGGTATGTGGTTGCTATAGTTCAACAAAGCAGACGGTTGATCAAAAGAGCGCGAAGTAATTATGTTCGTATGACGAAACAGTTCAGAGAGGTAATGACAGCGTCATAAGTCCCACTCACTTTCACACAACTTTTTTTTTTCTCAAACATTTACAATGACTTTCAAACTGCTTTTAAAACACTTTCACACATTTTTTTTTCTCAAACTGTTTTTAAAACAAAATAGATTTAGCTTATTTGTAAGAGTGGATGGCTCTTATAAGAGCCGGTTGGATTTTTGCTTATTTTTTTTAGAGTGCTATTCTCATTTGCCTGGTCTCAAAAATTTGAAATTTCGTGTTGGTTCGGCACATGGGGCAGGTCATTTGTCCAGTTTCATAACATCTATGGCACCATTGGTGAGTACATTCTATGCAGAGGTCATGATAACATGTTTCTGTGAAGGCTCTGCTTTGTCCCATTTTCTTAAACCAAATAAAACACCGTGTTGTGTACTTCTCCAGCCATGCGTTGAACCAGTCTGGATATTCTTCCCTTTCTTGTGTGCAAGGCATTTTATATCCTAGCAGGAAATGGAAGTAAAATGCCATTCTGTAGTCTCCTGTTTCTATGGCTTGTAGACGAAGTCTTTTCTGGTGAAAAAACCGCATTCCTATATTCATTTCAATAAGCTCTCCATTCTCATTCAAGTAATATGTTGTCACCCACTGTCTTGATAATGCACGATCTCCCTGACTTCTTATAAAAGAAGCCATAATAGCTCTGTCAGAATCTTCTTCCTCATTGCCTGTTAAATCAATCTGGTCTCCCTCTTGATGAGCCATTTTTCTCAAACACCTCAAACAGGTTTTTTTTTTTATATATTCATATGGTTCCCCCCTCCCCCCTCTCAAACCACCCTTTCCAACCTGATTCGTTCTCGTAACTACAAAACTATTGGTTCTCTGAAATAAGTATTATTCATTAGTGACCTCAACCTGTCTTAACCGGCCTTAACCTTTATTGAGCACCCCCACCCTGAAAGCAGCCTCATTTACATACGACCTCAACCCGTTCCGAGCGGCCTTGACCTTGCCTACAGTAAGTCTGAATGTAACCACAATTTTATTTGTCCGTGAAATGGCATGACGATTGGTTCTTAATTACGTTACGTCACTGTGCCTCTTGCTCTGTACTTTGAAATGTGCAACAATTTGTGTTAAGCAACGCTGCTCCCTTTTCTATTTTATTTATATATTCTTTCTTTTCGTAAAAAAAAATGTTGTTTTTATACTTACATAACGTTTTAATACTCGTATAACTTTAAAAAAATACTTTTATTCACTCACACATACACATACACACATACATACAATTTTTTAAAGACACATGTTGCTTATTTTGTAATAATAGAAGCCCTTAAAAGGGCTTTAATTTTTCGTCTGGATTGATTAGCAAACCCGCCCAAAGAGCTGGTTTTCTTCAATCCAGTCTTCTATACCGCCTAACGCCATTTCAATAGCGAAAAATATTTTCCATAAGTCATACGCATTCTCATCCGGCCATTCTAAAACACACTGCAAAAACACTGTGTTCCGAACACCGAGTGAAAAAAACTTATGAAACAAACCGACTCTGTCAAGGCGTAAAGACATGATTGTTGCTTCACTTTCTCTTTTTTTTTTTCCTTATATATATATTTTTTACTTATTTCATTGGTCTGTAAAAGTCTTCCTTGATTGGCTTCACTTAAAGTGTCCTTCACCTTCTATGGTCTTGAATACATGACCTGAAATGTGGGGGTGGAGAGAGAGGGAAGGAATGATTGGTTTCACTTAGTGTCCTTCACCTTCAGCAATATTCAATACAAGACATGAATTGTGAGAGTGGAGAGAGGGGAAAAGTACTTGAACTGGAAGATAAAATTATACATTTTTTTTTTTTTTTTTTTTTTTTCACACACACACATACACACATAAAAACAGGTTTAGCTTATTTTTAAGAAATAGTGGCTCTGAAAAGAGCCGAGGGTGTTGGTTGTAATAGTTTTTAGTAGTAGCTCTTTGAACCCTCCAAGAACTTGCATTTACATTGCCACTTGTAGTACTGATCCATGGTAAAAGGGCGGCCAACACACTTGAATGGGTGCGAGTTAAAACCACCCAAATTTTTTAGTTTAACTCCACACCAGTAGCAATCCGTGCAGTCAGCCCCCCATGCTACAGATGAGTAACTGTACCATAGGAGACCACCACACTTCCTGCAACAAAACCGGCGTGGAGCATTATGACCCACGGGACAGTTGTGTGGCTCACCCTCATACCGTAGGATAACCCAGCACTTGTAGCACTCAATGCGATTCATTTTGACTAATGCCTCACTTTCACTTTTTTCTTATATACCTCTCTTTTTCTCTCATTTCATTCGTCTATAAAAGTCTTCTATGATAGGCTTAACTTTATTCTTCATATATAGTGACCTTAACCTTTACTGATCTTTAGTTATCTTAACGTTGAGTGTCCTTGACCTTCGTTTTATTTATTTTTTATTTGTTTATATATATATTTTTTTTGTTTCTTTTATTTGTTTATTTGTTTGTTTCTTACAACTTCCAAAAAAAAAAAAAAAAAAAAAAAAAAAAAAAAAAAACACCTGTGTTCATACCCGAGCGGGTTTGAAAACAGGTGTGCTCAAACCCGTACGGGTTTCAACACACCTGTGCTCAAACCCGTACGGGTTTCAAAACACCTGAAAATACGGGTTTGAGCACACGTGTGCTCAAACCCGTATTTTCCCACTACTCTTTCTCTTTATACTGTTATGTTTTTCTTGATAGGATTTCTAGCAGATAATGAACAGTAAACAATTAAAAATGTGATAGTGATGCAAAATTATTTCCGGAGATTGATGATTAAATTTAAAAAAGGTGTACTTAAGTACTGGCCAGGAAACATGACACTGTGAGTGATGTCATCGCACGGTGGTACAGTTATTGCTTGCCAATCATTGACCATATCAATATACCTTTGGCCATCCTTATCACCCACACCTGAAGCGTTCTGTTATATAAACATCAATATTCTAGCAACATTTATGTCATAACCATAAGCTCGACGGAAAAGGATATTTATGTCATAACCATAAGCTCAACGGAAAAGGATAGCTTAAAAACATTAGGATCCCATAATTTTATATAATATATATCCACTGCACAGACATTTGTGGCTTGATAGAAGGATAAATACGCAAAAAGGTTGGCACAGTCACTTCTTTTTTAACATTTTAATCCTGCATCAGTATTGTCCACCACAGGTGTGGTTGTTTATTAAGCAAGAGGGCATTCTCAGTTTTTCTTATGTTTCTCTTTAAAAGTGTTACTTGTTAATAGTTAAGGAACGAGCGCTAGAGTAGATATAACGGGCATTGTTTTGGTACATGTATATTGTAATCCGATTGGTCGATCCCAAAGTCATTACTTTTCAGTGCTGATGGGGAGGCAAAGTGGCCAGAATGCTGCTGGTATTTGTAAAAAAAAATACGCCAGTTAAATCCTGTAGCAAAGTATGCATATGTCAAGTCAACGAGAAGATATTACTTGCTCGTTACTTAATGGTCAACAGTTTCTTACAGTTCCATAATAAGCAGATATTGACTTATATCGAGCCAACGTGAATTTATTAATAGTAAGTGTCTGGTCAATAAAATCTTCATGTTCACCAGAAATAAGGCAACACATGCTTTGTTGCATGAGTTAACTGGCGTTTTTATTGCATCTTATGTGATATTTATCAGCTTTTGCGTTCTGGTCAACATTGAAAAAATATTGACTTGGAAAAAGACAAATCATATCGCAGCACTAAACGAAGCCATGTGATAATGCTTCCTGTTCAAGTAAAACAGAACTGTATCTGTAAATGTAGAAAGTTGAGCTTGGTATTAATTAAACAAAACGCAACAACAAAAAAGTTTTCAACCTATAGTTTGGTAGTAGGACGAACCAACGATGGGAAAATTATTATGGTATAATTTTAAAATAACCAGCATTGCTGCATGGCTTGGGTAATTGCTGTTATCCAATTTGTTGATAAAATAAAAATAAAATAAATAAAATAAATTCATTAAAAGCCGAGGGAAATTGCAGTTATTTGTAATCCAAACTCTGGTTAAGTCATATAACAACGCACATATTGACTTATTTCAAATCAACTTTAATATATTATTATCAATATTATAAACTAGTAATTAGTATGGGCCATTTAAAATGTTGATCTTCATTCCGTTATAACAACATAACTACATAAGAAATATAACAACATAAGAAATAAAAATTAAAACCACATTCGAGTTAGGACTGATCCGAAAACCCTGCCGTAGCCTCGCGTTTCAGGTGTGTGCTACCAATAATGCAGGATGAGGGAGGCCCAACGTTCGTGTGGTTTAATCACGATACTGAGCAGGACTGAACAACAACGGAAATTGTTCTTCATTATCCCACAATTTTCATTTTACGTAAGATTTATCGTCCAGTTCTCCTCCAATCAAATATTCTGATCAGTCACATAATAAATAATACTCAGTTCGTACACAACCTAAATCTGCTAATTGCTGACCAATGGCAGAATGAACAGATGAGCATGTGACAAACCACGAATATACAGCGGTAACGCGTAGTGGCAAAGAGTTATAAAAACTCTAGGACACTTAGGATAAAAGGAGTGGCTTGCTTTGTCCCTATATTTTGTTTAAATATCTACCTGTTGTGAGCTCTAAATGGATACCGCATTTGGTTCTAGAAGAGCATTTCAATTCTTGCCTGTAATATTTTTTGGGAATTGCTACGATGACATCGCTGAAGGCTGCACTGAATCCGAAAGTTTTCTCTGCGAAAATGGTTAATTCGACAGAAAAAGCGCTTAATTGGATAACTCACTCATAAAATTCAGCTTCATTCAAAGGGAGCACTATTTTTTATAAAATGCGATCTGACGTAATGACTGAGCTTGAAAATTAAAAAAAAAAACTCTTTTAATTCGAAAAAATTAGTAGATGCTTCGGTCATTTATAAAATATCGCTGACAATCACTTGAAAGAGAAGGTCCTTTTCGGTTCACCACAATAATTTATGGCAGCGTGCCTCCCTTTGGTTGAAAAAGCAATATAAATGGGCTTGCATTTAGACGAAATATTTAGCGTTGCCTTGGTGCATTGACTGCTGGTTTTCTAGCCGTTAGGGTTACTTCTTAACGAATTCGGAATAGGTTAGGTGTCATGGGCAAGGCTGATGTTATGTTGTTGTCTCAGTACTCTGTAAAACTGAAGACTGTAAAACTGTATTGTAATCTGGCTACTTCTCAGTACTCGACGGCCTACAACATATAAAACGGAACCTCGGGAATAGAATACTCGGCCTCAGTACTCGACGGCATAAAACGGAACCTCGGGAATAGAATACTCGGCCTCAGTACTCGACGATATAAAATGGAACCTCGGGAATAGAATACTCGGCCTCAGTACTCGACGGTATAAAACGGAACCTCGGGAATAGAATACTCGGCCTCAGTACTCGACGGTATAAAACGGAACCTCGGGAATAGAATACTCGGCCTCAGTACTAGACGGCCTGCAACATATAAAACGGAACCTCGGGAATAGAATACTCGGCCTCAGTACTCGACGGCCTACAACATATAAAAAAACCTCGGGGATAGAATAAATGGTGGGACTGTACTGAATGAAAATTATTAAAATGTACTAGAATGAGGTTATTGAAATGGGTGATACTTTCGGGACGATCCTGTCCGACGCTACGTTTGAAGGCTTTTACCAAGTAGCATAACACTAGCCTTACTTAAATGTAATTTAGCAAAAACAACGGTGATTATTTTATGATAAAGGCAGAATACGAGTAAATTATTATAAGTTCTTAGCAAATTTTGTAAACTGGGAAACACATGCCATAAGACTCGAAACCACGGAAAATTCTGTTATGCAGGAAGTGGGACCAAAAGTTCCTCCGACTGAATCAGGAAGGAAACAAAACCATGATTGTTTTTCAACCTTTTGTACAATAATTATAATCTACACTTACACAAATGATTGAATGTTATTTTCAGTCTGAACGATATCCAATTCATTTTAGAAACACTGGCAAACCATGGACCATCCTCTGCTAAAGAAGATCATAAAAAGACAGCTTCATATAAAAATAAAGAATGTCTTGAGCGTGATGGGCATATTTAAAATTTCCGAAAATTGCTGTTTTTGTACTGGATTTTGATTTTTAGATACAGGGATATTACGCGTAGAACAAAGAAAATTTGTCTCCTCAAATTTTCGGTTCTAAAATTTGAGTTTGGCAATGTTTTTTTTTTTATATTAATAGATCGTACGCGTGATCAGTATCACGTAGATCAAGTAATTTCCAATACTTTCAGGCCTGTTTCGCCAGTGCAAATTAAAAATAAAAACTGCAAACGTATCCTGCTAACGACATCGTATATATTACAGATGCTGAAGCTGTTTGTTTTAGCACTCGTGGCGTACCTTCCTGCGTCTTTATCGCAAGGTAAAATGAGCACTTGATAACTTATCACGCTGGCCCTGCTATTTACATACACTCTAAAACTTTCGCAGATAACGAATTAATACGACAAGAGGTGAAATTGCTGGTTGAGTGTCATTAAGGAGAAAACACACAATTTTTTTTTTGCTTCAGTTGTATCCTTTATAAGGTCCGGTCTTGTGGTTACTGCAAAGTACGGCATAGTAGAGATGAGTGGCCAAAACGATAACTATAAGATGTGTATTTATACAATCTTTGAATTTTCTTCCATATAACCAGTCATTTCATATAATGACTAATTTAGTTTTGTTATCAATGAAGCATAGAATTTTCTCGATTGCCTACATTTCGTCTCTTTAGGTCGCTTAATAACCATTATTTTTTTGCTAATTATTCCTCAATCACACACAGATAAATAACTGCTACAGTCAGTCTAATTCATTTAACGGTGTCTTCTCACTACTTTAATTATATGTATGGAAATTACTTTGTGTCTCTTTTGCTTGTTCCACAGTTCTTAGCCGAAGATTTTTACATGACATCTAAAGCTTATTACTATTACTATCCTTTTGATGACAACTAGAGCTAAACATTTTATAATTTCTGTGAAAACTTCGTGCCGGTTGTTCTTTTGAAAAACATTTGTAATTTGCTTTTGAAATAACCCACTTCAATAGTCAGCGAACATCATGTGCAGTTTATGTCAATTTATGCATTAGAAACAACTTAAAGCTATCATTAGGTGATATTCCATAAGTTTTATTAGCATGTTGAAAATAAAATGTTAAATTAATTCAATGAAATGCTATTGAATTACCTTAGATAAATAGCTTGATTACTGAAAGAATAGTTGGAAGAATAAAATCAAACTGAAACAGACTTTATAATTCATGTTTATTTAAATACAAAAATTTATTAAATATATTGCAAATTTCCTTTGAGTGATAACGAAAAGTGAATGAACAGGAAGATAAATTTTGCTAAATGTGAAAATATAAGTACTTTTTTAATAGGCTTGATAACTCAGAGTGGCAACACAGCACAACTTTGCCGAACCCTTTCCGAAACATACTTATTTAGTTTGTTGAAATTATAGCAGAAATCAAGAAAAACAAGAGATTCTAAAATGTTGACATATTTATTATGATACATTGAAAGTTATCATCCTGTTACTTATTGTGCTTTCAAAGAATGCCCCGAAGCAATGTGTATGATGTACTGCGAACACGGATTTGAGCAAGATGAAAATGGTTGCGATCTCTGTTCATGCAAACCTCCACCCCATGAAGTGTACAGCGACGCATGTCAGGTAAATAATTGATTGTAGTCTGAATTTTTTATCAATTAAGAAGGAAAGAAAGAAGCTGAATCAGTGATAATTTATCACTAATCATTTCTTTTCTACTATAGAAATATCTTGTGTACTGTTATTTTATCCCATGTCCTTTTTATTTCTGTGAACATTGAAGTTTTAAGAAATCATTAAAATAAAAAATTCCAAATGCAGATATCTGAACCAAAAGCAATATTGGTTATATGTATTGACAAACGTGACTTGTTGGTCTGCTGGGAAGATAAGCAGTTCAAATCATTTGGAGTGAAAATCATGTATGTTTATTGACTTTAATTTATGAGGAAATTATCTTTATTTATTTTATCATATATAATTAGTAGAGTAATTATCGTCTTTTAGGACGTGACTTGTGACAATGGTTTAGTGTGTAAAACATTCTCACTGACGTCATCAAAACATCTAGTTTCAAGATGTGTTGGTAATTATTTTCCATCTATTTTCAATGTCAAGTATACGATTAAGTAAGTAAGTGTTGTCTGATTATAACATAAAAGCTAAGATACACTAAATAAGATATGCTGTTGGTCAACGAACTTTGTTACCATCATTTGACTAAAGAAAATTTTACATTTCATGTTAAATATTTTGGTAATTCATTTCACTTGCTATTATAATTAACTCATTACGTGTGATGTATATTGTGGTTTGTTTCATATTGCACAAAGAAGTTACTGTATAGTAAATATAAGTTAGACAAAATTGCTTTTCATAAATACTTTTCCGAATTTTAACCGATATGCAAAATTACTTTATAAACCATCAAATAATAGAAATAGTTAATATCACCATATATTTGTTATCTGGGTAACAGACCCGTATATACCAAACCGCTGCCAGCTGCCAATGGACGTAGGACCATGCAAGAAGAGTGTGGAGAAGTGGTACTACAACACAGAATCAAGTCAATGTGAGAAATTTCTGTTTGGAGGCTGCAAGGGAAATGATAATCGATATGACACGGAAACTGACTGTCGCCTTATGTGTGTACCAGGTACAAAAACAAGATGCGCTTTGCATAGTTTTGTGAAGAAAATAACAAAGAGGCCAATAGAATTGCTTTGTTAATTTTTTTTAATTGCATGTAAAAAGATGAAAAGTATCAGTGGTACCAATAGAAAATATCTGAAAAATTTTAATTTCAGTTGCTTATAAAATTTGTCATAGCTTAAATATCTTCTAGAGGTAAGACCATTTTACCTTAATCCTATGGAATCCTTAATGCAGAAGTTTAGTGTTTTTTCTAGATATTGATAGATGTTTTTCACTTTATAAACAAAACTTATTAGTTGATAGGTAGTTGTTAATGTCTTTGAAATAACATTCAATGTTATACATGAAATTGCTAGTGAAGAACGTTACTCCTGCTTGATAGAAATCGAGCCCAGAGAACCTGGAGAGTGCCCAACGTACAAGTGCGAGGTGTGTAAGTCCGGATACAAGCAGGACCAGTACGGGTGTGACACGTGCGAATGCGCGGATCCAACAGTGGACTGCCCTAACTTTAATTGCTTCATGGCGTGTGAGCACGGTTTCGTGAAGGTAACTAAAACCTACCGATCGTACTTTTAATTGTTGTCTTCAAAATGCATATGAAGTTCATATCACTTAAATTAAATCATAATGATATGCGCGTAAAATGAATTTCATATCAATATGTGATGTTTTATGATTTAACACGATTATATGGACTATAACATAGCACAAATCAAAATATATTAAAATATAAGAAACTTTATTTACTAAAACCAGCATCTAAATTTATTTTCTTCCTCAAAAATGGAATACTTTAAATTAAATAAATGCTCATCTCGATTTTCTCAACACTTAAAAAAATATATTCCAAGCGACAGGCGTCCTGTATTTTGTATGATTAGGATACGCGTGGTTGTGACGCATGTAGTTGTGCACCAGTGCCCGAAACATATGCGGAACCTTGTGAAAGGCAGAACCAGTGCATGTTATACTGCAAGCACGGCCTCAAGAAAGATGAGAATGGCTGCGACATTTGTGAATGTCGTGATAAGCCACCTTGCGCAGATATTCAATGTACAATGCAATGTGACTTTGGATTCGCCAAGGGATGGGACGGTTGCAATTTGTGCGAATGCGCCAAAAGCCCTTGTAGTGTAAGTAGCAGATGTGTACCTTGAGTATTTAATCGCTGTTTCTTATTTTATCATTTCATTAAACCGTTTTAATTATGTCACTTTAATATGGACAACATATTATGATCAAATTAGTTTGTTAATCGAGTTCTAGGTTGAAGTCAAATGGATTTAATGTGCCTAAATGGTTCAAAAGATATCAAAATTAATAAATTACTACATAGGTCATGAGACCATCCCCAAGAAAATGTAAAATTCTATTACAGACAAAAAAAGTAAACGGAAAAGCAAGTTGTTCTGTGAAAGCTTAAATAACAGTATATATGTAAACAGTGGAGTAATTTGGAAATAGTATCAAGAGTGGTATTGAACTAAAGTAGCAAATTGTTTGGGGTAGTCCTATTAGCGGAGGTCTGCTTAATGAAAGGCTCCTAAAAATGAAACTCGGTTCTATCTGTAATGTGGTCCTATTTGCAAGTTTTAGTGCAAGAGAATTAAAACCTTAAGAATTAAGACATTTCATTATCACATGCAACACTGTAATTTTTCATTGAATAAAAAGTGTTTCTATAGAAAGCTCTCAGTAAAGTCTTTAGTAAAGATGTTTTTAAACAGCACCAATAAGGCTTAAAATCATGACCAGCACACATATTTTTCAAAAAATCTGTGCGTACTAAATCCTTCTATTTACAGGTTGTCAATTGTCCGGATGAACAATACTGTAAGCCAGAATTAAACGGCAATTTCTGGGAACCAACTTGCATTGGTTCGTCGTCATTCAAGATTATTAATGAGAAGTCATCGGATTTTGTCAAAATGTGATATAAATAAATTATTAAATTATTGTGAATTAATCTGTTCTTGTTGTTGGTGTATGTTAAATAACGTGTATGACAAGACATACACAGGCATGCGAAACACCGCACAAAACGATAAGCAGTTACCAAAGCAGTGCAAATTACTTTATTTTACATTGTAATAAACACATTAGTATTAATGTTGGAAATGAACTGGCAACTTGATATATTTGTAAATACATATTATTGGCAAATAGTAGCTCTAAATAGAGAATAGTACTTCTAGTTATAATAAATGTAATTTTGTTTTATTTTTATAGCATTTCATGAAACAAAACCTTGGTGCATTGGTAAACCTCATTGTATGATATTTTGCCCTCATGGTTTTAACACTGACCAGTATGGTTGTGCTTCTTGCTCGTGCCTGGATGGGCCACCAGCTTGTCTGCGAATGGAATGTGCTGCTGAAAAACCTTGTCCACACGGCCATAAATATGACAACAATGGTTGTAAAACATGCGAGTGCTTACCTAATCCATGTGAGGTACTTACACGGAGATTATACTTCTTTGCAGCCTTTTTCATTATCAATACTTACAAAACTTGCTCTTAAAGACGAAGATTCAAGGCAACCTTGAAATTCCTCCTTAAAGAGACATGTTATGGAAAATTTCGGAGAAAAATATATCCAGAATTTTATTTTTACAGGAAAAGAAGTGTACAGATCTTGGCTACGATGCCTGCGAAGCAATGAAAATCCACAAAAATTGTGAAACCTGCCCGGCATCTGCTAAATGCCTGTGTAAATACATATCAAAGATCCTTTGTGGCAGTAAAAATGCCACTTTTAGCCTTACGTGCTTTGATACTCGTAAAAAAATTAAAGATGAATGTACAAAAACGTGCTAAGAAGGTAACGTTATATTTCTTTCCTTATAAATGATGAAATTAAATAAATCCAGCAGACTTTTTACGTAGATAAAATCCCAAGCGTCTCTGCAAAAATTGACAATATTTCATCTTTAGGTATGTAATTCAGTGTATTTTTTGGCTATTTATAGTGTGGCGAAATGTCAGACAAGTAAAGATCCAGTTAGAATATGCTCATGACCCTGTCGAGGATCACATCAACTTCAAAAATCTACACGGGTAGGACAGTCTTTAGGAGATTTTGTTATTTTATTAAACAACTAACTGCATTTTGACTTATAAACATATGCTGTTACGTTAACTTTGTTTTGTGGAAATAATTTTCTGATAGTGACGATTTACTGCATATTTCTGCTGCAAAACTTGGAGTTTATTTTTGAAGAGTGAATCGCATGAAATCAAAATACATGACTCATTTATCTAAGCACGAGCAGCTTGTCGCGTCGAATAGGATAAAATGTATAACAAAGAAATAAGGCAAAAGAAAATCAAAGACATGCTCTCTCCATGTTGTTTGACTTGAATTGTTATGACATCTTATGTTATCATTTTTTATATATAATTTTTAGAATTTTAAGAAAACACGTTGTTGATTTGATGGGTGTTGGCAAAGATGATGTCAAAGCCTTCAAGGTAGGTGCTAAGTCTGTTCTACATGATATACAGTAAGAACTATCACTATACTTTATAAATAACGTATTTTGATTTTACTCTTACCGGGCATTTTATTTAGGTAGAATGTATATTGCCACCTACTATTATAATTGCAGGTATGGGAGGCGAATGGACGCACCGTTGTTGTGGAGTATTACGTCATTTCATTTGGCGAGAAGGATATAGTGAAAGCAACAAAAGAATTTATCAACGAGATTGAAAACCAGGTAAATGTTGTAAATTCACACGTTATTTAGTTTGAACAGCTTGAATTAATAACAGCGAAAAAGATGAAACGTATAGCAGAACAATAGTATAAAAAGTTCCATGTGATTGAACGTTTTTCATACGGAAAACTTACCAATTATGTGAATCCAAAGACCAGTTGCAATATTAAAACCTCCAATTGCAAATGTTTAGTGATAACCTGTCGACGGTACAATGTGCTACAAAGGTGAAATATATTCTAAAATTTTGGGCTCGCACTCTTGGTGATCACATGATCATATGATCAAATTGTGTTGAAAATCTTTTTTGCGTGATCTGGAATGTGTGATTACAGAAAGAGAGTACTGTGTCTCTATTAATCCGTGTCCTGAAAACCGTTAACGACGGATCGGGTTAGCGGACGTCTTTGTATCTGTATCAGAAAGCTAGTCTTTACAGACAGGTTTTACAGTACCTGTTTTTATCGGTGTTTTAAAGGTGGTCACTACAAACAAGTTTAGTGTACGTATTTTTCATCCCACCTTGTATGCACCATGTTTTTGTAAACCGCTCCTCTCCGCCCTATAATATGGGTGCGGCTCTCGCCGCAAAGTTAACCCGTTCAACCACATATATCTTTACACATAGTACCCAAATTATCGTTACCGCCATGATAAACTCTGTCTTGGTATCATCCTTGGTGGTTACTGACAGCGTTTATTAGATGTGGTTTCACGCGGGTCTGTGAGGTGATTGCAACAGAGAGATTTTAATGTTCATCTTCTGATCCGGATTTGGAAGGTGATCACTACAAACACTTTCCACTGAACGTGTTTTATCATGATATGGAAGCTGGTCATTACAGAAAGGTTTTGCTGTATGCCTTTGTTAATTGCACATGGAAGTTGATCGTTATAGAGGGTTTTCAAGTACGCCTTTCAATCCATGTCCTGGAAGAAGATAGTTACGGACACGCTCTGCTGTGCGTCTTTGTATCCGGATCTGAAAGGTGTTCGTTAAAACAGAATTTACTTTGTCTTTTATATAGGTCTGGAACATGATCACTGAATGTTTTCTTTACGTCTTTTTTCAAGGGTCTAAAAGGCTTTAATGTAAGTATTTTTATTCGGGCCCGGAAAATGGTGACTAGAAACAGGTTGGGTGGATGGAATTAAGCAACTGCAAACAGGTGTTACTGTACGTCTTTTTGTCCAGATCTGCACATTGGTCACTGGTCACCAACCTTATCCTTCATAAAGATTTTTTTTCTTTTTTGCAAACTGCCTCCCCAATCGCCCTCTAATACGGGTGCAGCTCTGATCGCAGTCTGAACATACCTTTTCTACCTGGTCTCAAAAGTGTTCATCGCAGAACAATTTAATTTTTACCAATTTTAGCAATCGATTTTATTTCTTTTATCTGCGCCAGTATTCAATAACGTGGCACAAACTTATACTCGAACTAAGTCTAAAACTTTCAAGCTTGCTTGGACATTTGTTCAAAGTGCGAGTTTATGCTTTTCAGCATCAAAACTCTGCGAAGCACTAGACCCTAGTGAATGAGCGAAGCTTGCACTTTGCTCAAATTTAGAGTTTGAGCACTAGTTTGAAGCTGGGGCCACGTTACTGAAAACGGACACTGAGTCTGGAAGGTGGTCACTACTGACAGATTTTACTGTTCGTCCTTTTGCCCCAATCAGAAGGTGGTCACTACAAACAAGTTGAATTAATGCTTTTTTATCGGTCTGGAAGTAGGTAATCACAGAGTGGTTTTAGTATCTTCTTATCCGGATCTCTAAAGTGGTCGCTATACACAGTTTTGACTATGCGTCTTTGATCCGGGTGTGCAACGATAACCCTTTTGCCAAAATATACCCTAATGCCCAAATTGTAGCTCCAATCATGATCTACTCTGACTTAATACGGTCTCATTACTCACTTTCATATTGGGAAATAACTGGATGCAAGCCGGGTCCGTATTTTGTAGACGAATGACTCCGATTTTCACTGCCACCATTCTTTAGTTCCTAGTAAACTTTTTAAAGCTGAGGCGTCATATAAGTTAAATAAGTTTCTTTTAGCTAATAGATATTCACACATTTAAGGTCAGCTTTAGTATCAACACTTTGAACCATACATTGTTTAAATAAACCAGTCTCGGACCTTCGACCAAACAAAACATTAAATCCAAAGCAACGCAATACGGACATGCTTTATATCACGTAAATATCTCTTTCAAAGGCATAGGAAACTGACTAAAACAGCCATGAGCTCATCGGTCCATTGCTCCTTCTTTGTTTTTCGTTCATGCGATGATGGAAATGGCAATGAAAAACATCGTTAAAACCTACATACAGCATTACAACCCATGACACAATATGGAACAACTAAATGTACCTCGCAAACCGACAATGATACGTAATGAACTCTTTCCTAATATCTGTAACTTTCCAAAAATTGTATATTCCGTGTATATATTTTTTTGAAACCGTATCAAATACATGTGGCAATTACGTATCCTAACCGTGACGCTATTCTAAATATGTGTTCTAGTGAATATAACAGTTATAACGGTAAAATAATTCCTGTCCACACTACAGTGTGGGTCGTTTATTACCCGAATCTCACTGCGGCTAAGAATTTGCCAGGCTTCTTTGCCCCCTTCTCATATACCCTCGTTTGAATGACCAACTTGAGGATACCATCAGAATATACACAACGTTGGTACGCTCTCACTGTCTCTCACATCAAAGTCGTAGTTTTAATTGTTTCAAAGCACCCAATTAGTAAAACAGATAAAACCACCATGCTGGAGAAATTTTGAGCAATGGATGTGATTTAAAAATAACTGTGATTACCAAACGTTGCAATCTGCAAGTTTTTTTCAAAATTGTAAGAAAAAGGGCACCTTTGAGATCATTTAGAGCTTCCTTTACGACACGAATAAAGAACTTCTATCTCTCTTTCTCAACAGTATATTTGAGCAGTTATATGGCTTTCTGCCAGACTTCGGCTGGAGATTTCATCGATTTCACCAGCAACTGATAAAAATAAATGGTTTATAGTTGCTTATGATAATACTTCAGCAACATTTTGCTACTGTAGGAGCTTTACACAACGTACGAAGAGACACGCTTCGTACCCCAGCAACACACAGTATCACACGAGTACTACAGCAAGCACAGTTTCCCAGGCGAGGTGTATTATGACGATGAGGATACTGACTCTGCACAGACAGCAATCATTGTAGCTGTGGCGCTAAGCCTTGTTGTTGCGGCTGCAGTTATCGTCGTTGTTATATGTGTGGTAGGTACTCTTACTAGAGCTAATACACTCTAATGTATATACATGCAGCTATGATTGGTATGGATTTTGTTTATTTTACTGTGTGACTAGTGAGTTCCAAATTTTGGAATTTAGTTTGGTTTATTTTAATTTTATGTTAATTTTAATTAATTCTGTAATTCAATAAAAACATGATTTTCAACAAATTTTTGGTTAATGCAATTGTACTTCAAAATATGTGGTTTGCTTTTACATTTGAACACAAAGGTTACCAATACGTTTTATATATTATATTATATATTATTTATATTATATATTCAGCTCTTGTCAACTGTTTAATAACATTTTTGCAGCTCACTAGAACTAAACGAAAAAACAAAGGTCGGAGTAACAAGCTGATCTACAAAAAAGTGCCACACACCAATGCTCCAGAAGTACAATCGCCAGAAAAGAAAGTGCCTGTAGATGAAGTAGTTACGGCATAAGAATAGATGCGCCGGAATCCTTTATCATACTGTTTGTAAAGAATCACAATGGAAGAAAATACATATAGTATATTTAAGGCACTGCAGTTGCGTTCCTGTGACGAATATATTGAAAAATGTAAAAAGCAGATTTAATACGTAGCAAACGAAACTATATATTCTTCTGTTAGGGACAGCTGTTAAGGACTGAGCTACAGGATTAAATTGTGTAATTTTAGTTGACTTCAGTGTATCTTTGCTGGAATGACCTAGATACAAACTTTTCATAAATTGCCGGCTTTACACACTCATTTGTAACGTAGTTTTAACTTTTGACATATTAAATTTAACTTATATTTTTCTTGCGGTAAATTTGGTCACATTTGAAAATTGTAAACTTTATGATAAAAAAGTAAAAGTGAAATTCTTCTTTGCACTTCCATAAAAAAGATAACCACACTGATTTTGAAATACCGTGTACAGAATAGCTGTCAGAGAAATATGAAAGAGCCATCAATTTTACCCTTCATTCTCTATTTGAGATCATATCAAGTCGTTCTATCTATAGAGCTATTATTGTAATCAACGTTTTACAACTTCTAAAGAGTGCAAATATTAAATTTCCAGTAAATTTGGTGATTAAAAATTTACAAACACGGTTTTGATTTTAAATCAATTTATTCATTGGCGTGGTTGCCTGGTTTATAAAATTTTTACAGAGTTTGCGTTACGATCAAATTGTCTCAACAGGGTGTCAACTACAGAAGGTGTTCAGATACCTCGTGTTGTGCTTTCATTATAATCTCACAATTGTATTCTAAAGCGCCTAAGACATTAAAAAGAACTTTGTTTCAAGTATATTTTTACCAATAAAGTTATGAAAAGGCTAGTTTTTTTTAACTTCGTGTGCAATATTGCGAGATGTGTAGTTCGAATGTGTCTTAAAGGTGCTAGCGCACTACGTAAAAACTACATAAATATTTGCAATATTTTTATTTTTTCCGATTCCCAGTGGCTGGTCATAGAGAAATATTTAAAATTCAGCTGTATTAATAACATACGATCTTTACTGCTGAAAGGTCCGTATCCTAAGAACGATATCTTAATAAATAATATCACTTTGGAAGATCAAGCTATTTAATCTGTAATTTGCAAGCCAACGTGTTAAATAAGAAATATTAACACAACTAGAAAATAACATGTTTGTTACTTGTTTGTTACTTGCTCCATTCAAGAAATGTCTTTTTTGCCATGGTGATTTTGGCTTGTTTGGGCTGAAGGGAATGTAAAAAGACTTTGAGATCAGCGAAAAAGGTAAAAGGCAAAGGATATTGGTGTATGTTTGCCTAGAGTCGATTATGGTCGAGCGTCGTATATCCAAGCATTATGCAAAACCATGGAAAAATGAAAACAAAGTAAATGAACATAAAATTTATTTTATAAATAGAAAAATGGGTCATTTACAAAATAAACCGTTGTATATTGCTTTGGCAATTTTCAATAGTGTGTTAGTTTATTATATATTTCTGATATCAGTGCAAATATTATATCTGCACTGATCGCACTTCAGAAAAACAGTAAAATTACTATAGAAAATGTATAAGTAAAATTTGGTGTCACCTGCATTCCTTCAAAATTAGATTGTAAATAAAAAGTATTGTTATACTTTCCAGCAAGCCCTCCCTTCTTTCATCAAACTTACATAATTGCTCAAGTGGAATTATAAGGCCAGGGAAAGATTCTGTTTTTCAGCCCGATAAAACTGACCGGGACGGCCGATGGCTATTAAATTTACTTAAAAATTGGACGCAGCAGAGTTTGAAGTGTTTTGGTAATTAGATGACATTGTATTATCAAAATTCGTCTTTTCAAAATCGTTTTGAAGTATCTGAATTGTTTCTTGTGTGAAGATACTAGCGCCAAAGGCGCAAATGCATAAAGTTTAAAATAAATATATCCACTAAAAGTAATTTACTATGCCTTCTAAGTTTATCTTTCTCCTTTTTAATTTTAAACCCTGCCGAACAATCATTTTCATTTCTAATTGAAAATTTTAGACCAGGCAGGGTCACTTCTATTCTTTATGATTTTAGCGACCCGGTTGGGGATGAGAAAAAAGGTAATTTTTTCCTCGCCTAACATGCAAGACTATGGCACTAAATCAACTGGTTTCAGGTAGATGACAAAAATACACATTTTCGAGTACACCTAATGGTATTTTAGCAAGAAAAAGTGTGTCACATACAACTTAGTGTGACCTAATTTCCAGAAAACCCAGGGCTTTAACTAAAAAACCCTTTTCCCTTATACTTTCAGCTAGCCGTGTATTCTTTAATCAATACTGTATAATTTGCAAGGAAGTTGGACTAGTGTAACATTGCACAGCTGGGGCTTCAATACAAAAACAAGTTGTACACGCAACATCATAGTATTAAATTTAAGATGAAATCAATTGTATCTTGAATTTTTTAAACATTTTTTATCTTAAACGTCAAAGAGACCTCACTCCAGGGCGCTAGTAGCACGGTCAAATGCATAGGAACCAATTCAATAAATGTTTAATTTAGTAATTAAGACAAATAACATTCCTTACGATCGGAACTGCTAAATGGCCCGCTTTTTATTTGCTGCAGTCTGGTAATACACTATCTGTGAATTGTTACACAATAAAAGCAAAAATATATAATATCAACTATTGTAGCAGGTATAAGTACATTATGGCTTGATACTAAACACTAACAGAACTCAAATATAACACAAAAAAGACTGATAAGAAATTACGCATGATATTCTATACTATAAGGGTCACCGGATACCACAATCTAACATAGATTTACATTTATTCACATATTAAAATTAATACTACATCGAAAAATTACAGACTATCTGAACTATGAATTTTCTGTCTTATATCTGTTCTCGGATGTCTTTTTCGGCTGTTCTTGTGTATAATATGCGCTACTGGATTTTACAAACAATAACATAATTACATAACATAATAATCATATTTTAAAAATATAAGTACATATGTGCATTTATTATGAAACATACTTTACTTTGTGAAAAACAATATAAGTACAGAATATTACAGCGATTATATCTGAGACATAAATTATGTTGCAAGGCACCGTTTCATGTCCAAATACGATTAAACCATAAAGAAATGCACTGCTGTTATGTCCAAAGGAACTGCGGCTGTCCTGAGGTCACACTTCCGTTTCCGTATATAATTACGGGCCTATAAAGAAAAATGGGAAAAAATCCCATTAGCTTTATTCAAGGAAGTGTTAAGTTACCGTGATATCACACAAAATATTTGTTTTAAATACTAACTAGTAGAACATCAATGAACCTTTTACAACACTCGAATCTAGAATTTATAACAATAACACAAAAATCATAGAGTATGGATGAATAAGTATACAATTGGCGCAAACCTACCGCTGAAATGAACCAGCATAAGGATCAGTAACATCGCTTGTAGCTTTACTGCCTTTGCCGCTGTCCCTGTAACACAAAACTTCTGTTGGTGCTCTGGATGGATTATTTCGGGATAGTGTTTTCACCGACCCCTCAAACGACCCATTTTTTACTTAAAATTAATACTATGAATGGATCGCTTTACATCGTATTTGTTCTATTCATGTTGAAATAGTCTATCAACGTTTTGGATAAAGTTTGGTAAACTCTTTAAGTAGAACCGGAAAGTATTGTCCACTCAAACACTGAAGGACTTTGCCCATGGTGTTTTTCGCCAATTTATTGTTTTCCTATGAAAAGATTTTCCAACACTGGTATGATCAATGTCTGTTGAATTGTTTGTCTTGCTTAGATACTTTATTTGACCAAGGACCAAAGAGCAAACTCATTGAGAAATGGAGATAAAATATGGTTA
This sequence comes from Protula sp. h YS-2021, assembly GCA_949752745.1. Taxonomy (NCBI): domain Eukaryota; kingdom Metazoa; phylum Annelida; class Polychaeta; order Sabellida; family Serpulidae; genus Protula; species Protula sp. h YS-2021. The sequence goes on along the minus strand of OX457024.1, from coordinate 35,741,454 downwards.
AAATATGTAATTAGATCATCATATAAAAGATATAGAATTAAAACAATATTATAATAAATCCATTAAAACAATATTATGATAAAACCAACGCGTTTCTTGCACTTGCACTTGTATTTCTTTTAGCGTAAATTGGCTTGTTATTATTATCAAAATGTCAACGGGTATATTCATTGCTGGAAGTTAAGATGGCGACCAATCGAACATAACGAATACTGGTTGTTTCGCTGTGTTTTGGGTGCATCTATATTTCCAATGGAAAACTTCTTTAATTCATGTCTTACTTGCACTGCAATTAATTCTGCAGTCAAAGTAAGATACTGTTGCAAAAATTTCCGGCGTTACTGCGTTACTGATACACGAGTAATTAAAAGGAAAGAGCGAAACAAATATGTATTCTCTTATATATTACATTCTACACTCATTTGTGGTGTTTACTGTTGCGTCGTTACGTTGTTATGACGATGTCAGGTACGCCTTTCAGTAGTGCGTAGCGTCACGTTTTTTGATACTGGAAGGAGGGTGAGTACGGCTGACAGCACCTGCAATTCTTCTCTACCAGTCAAAATTTCCCTTGTGCGCGCACTGGCAACCATGAAAGAAATGGATGGGGGGAGGGATGGGATCTACCCAGGTTAGCATTATATCAATTTGTGACGTCACAATTATTTGTTAGGGGTCATGAAAGATTAATAAAAACTGACATAGGGTGGTTGGATCCTGGAACTCGTGGTTTTGCTCTATCAATATGTTGCTTATTTTACAATAGTTTCTTTAATGGCGTTTTTTATCGCCTTTGGGCAGATTTCCCAAATTACAATAGCTAATCAATAAAACTATTGTGTCAAATCCAATTTTATTTAAAGGCAGGCTTTAATTATGAAATGGATAAGAAAAATTGCACATGGATTTCTTTTGTGTGAGGTATAGTGGACTAATAATTACAGAATACTGTGAACAGGTTTAGTATACCTGCTGAATTGAAGTACCTTAACCTGACACATGTAGTTAACAATCATTCCTTAAAATATTTTTACCAGATTGCATTCTCATGAAGTTTAAAGGCCGTCACTTTCTGCCGTTCTGTTGTTCTAGCATGAAACAAGTAGTAATTAGTAAAGCTCATTTATAAAAGTCGTAGTGATGAGCAAAAAATTTTCTGAGCTCTTCAATGAAGAGATTTAAACTAGCTATTATCTACAACGAATGAATATTTTTCATTATCTAAAGCTGCCAACACAACTGTAACGCTCTCAACAAAATGTATATGTTGAGATTTATAATTTAAACAATATCACATAGTCTATCTTTCATCTCAAGATAACTGACCAGGAAGATCGGTTATTTGGTTCAAGTTTTTGAAGTTTAAATTACACAAGTCCCCACATCATCCAATTACATCTCATTATGTTAAAGGTTTTCTTAATGATCTATAAATAAAATGGAAACCGCTGTGAAATACCATTTTCATATACCTTCGCCAAATATTGATATCAAAATTCAAACAATAATTCATAGCAAAATTCAAATTATGAGATTAATAATTGATTTTTATCGATATGAAGAAAGAATCTTAGATAATCAGAATTGCACTTTTTCATTTATATTTTTGATATCGCAAATGATATCAAAATATCACAGCCAATCTAAAAATTAATTGACGAATTGTTAAATTTTATTAAAATATTGGTAACATTTGGAAATTGATAGCGCCTCAGCCATTTTAGTTTCATTTTAATATAGGGCCGTATGGTCGATTCTCAACTGTAGGAACAGCGCCGTGTCATTTATTATATTGATATGTACGAATTTAGTGATTCAACATGGTTACTTTTCCTGACCTTGCTGAACAGAATAAGGGTCATATGAACTAATCATAATATTATCACATTGTAACTCTACGACTTTGAAGTATTTTAACCATTTGTTATGACTGATATAATGGTGTGTTCATAAGCAGGAATTCAGGTGTTACTGTTATACTGTTGCCTCTGTAGTTTGTAATGCTGTGATTAACAGCACAATAACGGTATTATTAAAAGGTTATAGCTGTTTCCAACTGAGTTTTTTAAAATAGATACTAGAAAAACGTATTGGGGTGTTCAATAAAATTCTGCAGGTAGTGATCCTAACATATACACGAAGTAAAATAAAACAAAAGACAGAAAAATGGTAAAGCTAGCAGTTAACAAATTAAATGAAAAACCAAAAGGGCTAAGCAAAACTGTTCGAAACCAAAATGAACGAAAAAAATCTGTAAAATATTCATGTATATATCTGATTAACATTCCTTCTTTGTTAGAGGCAAGCCTGGATACATTTTTTATTAATTCTAGAAATACTCTTAGGCTTGCATTGCATTTATATACAGTAAATCGTCTATGTTGTTCTATCTCAATTACTGCTATTTTCCATACTGATCTGGAAAAGTTGAAGAATGATAATAAATCTGTAGTTGTCCTTGAATATATTGCAAATTAAAACAGAAGCACAAACCTTCGTGAGATATACACACAGAGGAAAACAACAACCACCGCTACTACACAGACCGCCACAACTATTCCAACGATTGCTGGAACACCGAATCCATCACCTTTGTCCTCTTTCTCTGTGACATGCAAGCAACGGCATACAAAAAATCACCAGCCAGTTATCACTTAAAATATAACATAATAGAAATGGAAAGAAAAATGGATTCCATGTCACTGTGCTTGAAAATATTTATTTCATAGATACTGGGACCTTAAAGTTTAAAATATGTATTTAGAGTAAAACCTGGTTAATCCAGACAGCATTGAGACTCACAAACCTTGCTCAGATTAGCAAGGTATCTGGATTACTCAAGTTATGCAATAATGGCCTGATCTGTCTACTAAGTAAATCATTGTTGGCAATGTATGCAATTTGCATCCCCACGATATCTCCTCGGTGTTTTGTGTATAATATTTGCACAGGTGGAAAAATAATCCCCAATCCTCAGCTTCCTATATTCTATGAGGTCATCATTAAATCACATCACGAAATGATTTAAATTCAATTGAACGATCAATTTAAGTGACTAAACTTGAACTGAAAACAGAGAATTATCCCGGCATCAGGAATTTAGGGCCCATTAAAATTACTTGAATTGGAAGTACAATGAATTCTGTATGAAAAATACAAAAGAAAACTTTATTTGCGATTGAGCTCCTTCTTGATGTTATTTTTTAATTACTTGAAATTGTGCAACATGTTACCACGGTAAATGTTTATTCGTGTACCATGATTGGTGGTTGGGGGGGGGGGGGGGTTCTCCGTTATTTACTATTCACCTACAAGTGCGTAAACTTGAATCCCAATTCTGATTTAATTGACTTGGATAAAGAAGTATTACGATATGCAAAAAGAAATGGAAAGGCATTCATAGATATTCATATATATATATATATATATATATATATATATATATATATATATATATATATATATATATATATATATATATATAAAGAGAGAGAGAGAGAGAGAGGAAAGAGAGAGAGAGAGAGAGAGAGAGAGAGAGAGAGAGAGGGAGAGAGAGAGAGAGAGAAAGCGAGAGAATCAAGCATTCCTCAAGGCAAAGGATGTTGAAAATACTCCCGTAACGTTTGAATATATTACAGAGCTTTTATTATGGTAAGCGTTTTCTGTTATCTGACTACAAGGTAAAGATAATGGGGACTCTTGGAGATTCTAACGCATAGGTGTAAACTCATAAGCGATATAAACAGCAAAATCGCAAAGCAAACAAAATCAAAACAAAAAATGTGCTAACTCACAAAATGAAAACCTAGCTGTTTTGGTACAACAGTTCATGTGTGCTGCATGGTATCCCGACATTTGATCTAGGGACATTTGATCTAGCAACATTTGATCTAAATCTGCAGGGTACGGCAATTGGTCTAGATTTTTTCGTGTTTTATTGCCAGAGAAAAAATACAGCAACTGAAAGTTTTCAACTTCTTATTCGCCTTCTATGCCACGACGCAAAATGACCAAGATTTCAATAAAAAACAGTAACTTTAAAAGATTTTCCACTCAGCATAAAAAAAAACTGCATCACAGTTCCATCAATGCCACGGGGTGAATAACGGTCTGTCTGACTAGCGTGCTAAAGGTGCTTTTACTTGGACATAATCTCCACCTATTGTAAAACCTTAAACCGGATAAGGATGGCATGTCACTACGACCAGAGAGTGAATGGTAACAAGAACAGCGACGACGTCTTACGCGGCTTAGGCCACAATATTAGATTGAAAACGATCAACCTAAAGCATGAAGAAGGTGGTGATTAGTGTAAAAACTATCTATTATGATACTTATCAGTCCCAGTAAGACAAAATATCGCTAGATCAAATGTCGCTAGATCAAATGTCGCTAGATCATAAGTCGTGGATTCGTGCTTCATTATGTCAAGTCATGTGCCTACCTGTTTCATCCACTTTTGTCGTTGTATCTCTCGGCTCAGTCATTGTGATGTCATCTTGTCCAGTAACAGCAGTGCTTTGGTCAGCTGGTGGCACACCGACAGTGGTGAAATCTTGTGGTGATAATGTAGTAATGGAAAGTTCAACTGCTGATGCGCTGACTAGCGTTGCATTACAGCATTCTTGCAAGTCATTATCAATTTCATCCTGAAATGTAACTTAAAACTGAACAACTATATATTCAACTCCTATAAAAGCAAAAAAAACAAAAAAAATACACGAAAAATAAGAACAGCAAAAGGCAACAAGCGTGTACATGTCTGCTTTCAAAATATTTCAATAAATTAATGAATTAAATGTAATATAAGTCTTGTACATATATAATTGGCTTTGTCAGATATCTGCGGCTGTAGCTATAAACTATACGCCGACCGACTACAAAACTACCAAGCAAATTTACCAGCGCATCCATAATCATTTGTTCCAGCACTGATTGTTCTATCGCATTCAGGATACTCTCCTCCAACGAAAGACCGCTATCAACCAAACCACCATCTGCAAGAGTTACGCCAACATGATGTTACATTTCCTATAATCAATGCCGATTTCATAGATTTTAAATCGTGAAATACATCCTTAGTAGATTAGTTATTTCACATAATATATCAATTACAAGCAAGTTCAAATGGAAGGACGGACAGGCGAAGTCATTCACAAACAATTTAACCCCTCCCCCGCCCTGTCCTTAATGGGACACGGGGTTATAATAATATACGAACCAAATGCTTGTCTCTTTCTTCTTGCCGTACCATAGGCAAATGTACACAAGTCGTTATCCGGAAGCGATGTTGCATAAAGCGCCACTCGGACGTGTGCTACACCGGCAATGATCACTTCTTCAGGTTGTGTACTACTTATGATTTGCGCTTCTCCCAGAAAATTTCTGCTACCGGCTCTACTCAAGATAAATACACACTTTGTTGAAAACGTTGATTGCATGGCTGAGTGTTTTGAATATGTAAGTAATCTGATACATTGTCCAAATCATCGCCTTGTTATGACGATGAACATTTAACGTAGATATCATTCGCTAACCGTAATATTCCGGATCATCAGCAGAATCAAACGTTTGCATACCGTGGCAACGAAAATTTAAGAATTATCCACATTAAAAACATATTCATTGGAATATTCGAAATTATTTTCAAATAACACGCAATTGCAAGAACCAGGTCAAAAAGATACGAAAATCGCATCGGGAGCTATATACACAAAATCTTCACAATAAGGGTAGCCAGTACACACAAATCATAAGAGCACAGTCTTATAATACACACATTCAATTGGCACCTACGTACGCTCTTGTTTTTGCAAACAGAAATACATTTCTCTCCAACTAAACCCATAATCCCCCCCCCCCCCCAAAAAAACAAACATTTTCCAGTTTTCTACGAACGCAGTCAATAGCAATAGGTTTTCACTGTACGTCTTTTTCCGGCTCTGGAATATGGTCACTAAAGGGGCTGTACGTTTTCTTTTGTCCAATTCTGAAATGAGGATGCTAAAACAGGTTTTACAGTGTGACGTTTTAGTCTGCGTGTTGAAGCTGATGACTACATCAGGTTTACTGTATATTTTTACCCGAATCTGGGAGGTGGTCACTACAAACAGGTTCGATATTACATCTTTTTATCCTGGTCTTGAAGGTGGTCGTTACAAATAGGTTTTACTGCATTCCTTTCTATCCGGGTATAGAAAGTGGCCGCTACATCGCCACTCCCTGCTTCAATGGTGACTTTCTGTTTGCCACCCCTCACCCATTCCCCGGCCGCGGTCATCTAATGTAGGCAACATGACTCACCTCAGTTACAGAGAGAGAGAGAGAGAGAGAGAGAGAGAGAGAGAGAGAGAGAGAGAGAGAGAGAGAGAGAGAGAGAGAGAGAGAGAGAGAGAGAGAGAGAGTTGTGGTAAGAAATGGTGAGCTGCTTGTCTTAATAAAAGATATCAGATGACCTACTTTTAAACTGAAATATACTTTTAGGTAGTGCAAACAATACTGAGCGTTACATAATAACTCCCATGTATAGAATAGCTTGGCAACCAAATGAAAGCAAGTTTGCTGCGAAAACTCTACAGCTCGACGTTTTGAAGCCTGTAAATATGATCATAACATTCTATGATCAATCGTTTTATTTCTGAAATGTGATTAACGCAATAAGGGAATTCATATCCCTCCCTCATGTTCCGAAATCCTGACACGCCTCTGAGCAAAACAAGTGTGACAATTGAGGGGTTGTTTCCTCAAACATTTCTCACAAACCCAATGTGTCGTATTTCTCAGCATAAACATACAATTTAGGTGCCTGCTATAGCAAAAAAAGACATTATTAAGCACCACAAAGGGAGACTGATATCTGACTGAGAGACATGTTACGTAGTAGTTGTAAGTGAGTAACGCACAAAAAGGTCAATTACAGGCCTATGGATAGATCGTTTCGTTGTCAATGTTGTCAAGTATGTCTAAATAATGTAAGAACATTAAAAAATCTTTTGGACAGCACTGCAAGAACATTAAAAAAATCTTCTGGACAACACAGTTTATAACCATGCATATTCAACAAAAAGTTGACAATACGGCAAAGGTGGGTAGGATCGGGGCGGAGGGGGTGGTACGAAATTCAGCGACAGCAAAACATATCTCGGAACTTTTTATGCAATTACGTCATACGTCTTTCTGACTTTTCTGAGTTTTATATTTAACAAAAACCGTTCAATTTAGCCAAGAATAACCAATTTTTTATTCGATCCGACTTTCTGCTATCGAGATATTTGCTTCAGAGCTGATAAACTGTTTACGTAATGACGTCATATGTTTTTTTCGTTCCGTCAACTTCGGGCTAAATTTGACAAATCTTTGGATCCACAATGCAACAATCTCACCAGTTTTAACTCTCTTCGATGCTCAGCGACTGAGAGATGTTACATATCAATTAAAAGATGAAACAGTTGTCCGACCTACTCAAGGGAAAACACAAAAAGTTTCGAGTCGTTCCGATTTTGCATTTCGAAATATATTGCACACTAGATTTTGTAAAACTATATACATATTTTACGTAATGACGTAATATACCTTCGTTCTACTCGCGAAGAAGTGACAGTAACGGGAGTTTTCGAAAAGAAGCTCCCCCATATAAAAGCCGCGGGGCTCTTATTAGGAAACTGTTTCCCAATAGAAGCCCCGGGGCTTCTATTTGGAGTTAACACAAAGACCTGAAAAAATCGTTTCCTAATAAAAGCCCCCTCCTTCCCTGCAAGTCTTTTTAGAACTCGTGTTTACTCGCATGCAGACACGGTGCACTTAATCCTTACATTAGAGGCAGCCTCAAGACATGTTCTGCTTCGTTGCTTAATCCTGTGCTTTGCACAAGGCAACAGACACCCCCTCCCCAATGCCACCTTTACTCCGGAGTATTACTGGAACTATAACGGGCCGAGTACTGAAACGGGCGGCGTGATGTTGCCCCTCCTTCCCTGCAAGTCTTTTTAGAACTCGTTTGTACTCGCAATGCAAGCAATGCAGACACGGTGTACTTAATCCTTTGATGTGAAGCAAAGCCCTAGACACGTTCTGCGTCGTTGCTTAATCCTGTGCTTCGCACAAGGCATCCCCGCCCCCCCCCCCCCACTTTACCAGACTTTTTAGCTACTGTTGTTTTTGTGCGTTTTGTTATTTTTTGCGGATATCCGCAGCATGTAGTGCTTTAATAAGAAATTGCTTATAAATTTTCTTTTTTTCCAATAAAAACTTATCGACAACCCCCCTCCCCCATCTGAAAATTAGAAGCCCCGGGGCTCTAATTAGGAAACTGTTTCCTGATAGAAGCCCCGGGGCTTCTATTTGGTTTCTAAATGAGCGCCTGAAATTGGGCAGTTTCCAAGTAGAAGCCCTGGGCTTATTTCGGAAACCCCCGGTATCTTTTGAACCTAAGAAGGAACAACTGGACCAACTTTTTTATGTTCAGCGGCTGAGAATATTTTCACACAAGATTTTTGCGTGATGACATCATATACTGTGGCATGCATAAAAAATTTGTCTACCCAAGAAATGAATAGACCAAGGATAAGTCGATCGCTCTTTCCGTTCTGGAGATATCCTGCGCACAATAGTTTGTTCACGACAGATTTACGCAAAAACACACAAATGAGAGTGGGAGTGAGAGAGAGAGAAAGAGGGAGAGAACACACGTACAAACACTTCATGTCTCAACTTGGTCGTTGAAACATAGTTAACAAAAGCATAAAAATAATACACAACAAATACTTACCCAGTAGTTACAAGCGCTCCGGGACAACACGAGTTGATATCCAATCTGCAAGCTCTATTTATTACGGTAGCTAGAGCTGTTCTTAGCCTTGTCCATATGGCGGACCACTGTATAGGCAAAAGACTTAGTATAAAAAATCTACTATAAATTAATTTCTTAATTTAATCTCTTAATTTACTAAGTATATGAAAGGTAAATGTTGCAAAGTTACAGTTAATGCATCGTTTAGGTGTGTGAGTGATTTTTGTATCTTTACAAATTTATCATTGGTAATAGTATCTATAGTTTGTGTCTCACTTGTTTCCATGATGTTTTGTACCGAATTACAATACTCCAGATTAAGTTAAAGATAATTAGTCAAATTTAAAAAAAGACGCCAATGAATATCTTACATGAGAAAGCAGAGCTCGTATCGTTAGTTCCACACTTTTCGACAGCTGTTGTCGGCTTACTAAATGAAAAGAGTGAAAAAAGTACCATGAATGCTAAAGAGTACAAAGCAAGAAATAGAAGGGAAATAAGTTACATAATCACCTGAACCCTATTTATGTTTGTTTCAATAATATGAAAAAAAATTTGCTACAATAAACTGAGTATAAAATTACCTTGGCATCGAGTTCCCTGCCAATCTGATGTGCATTCGCACGTGCAATCCCCATTCACTATCCTGGTGGTTGCTCCATTTTCACAAGAACAATCATCGGGTATTTCTAGAACAGTAAAAAGATTTTATATCAAGCAAGCTCAGTTATATCCCTCGTTGGATTTTTTATACTTACATATAATTAAAACTTTCTAAATTTTGTATCATAGCATTCAACCTTTAGTTGTTATTTTCACGCGACATCTGAACAATACCAAAATATTCAACACGTCATACAATTATGGTGGTGAAATGTCTCAGCACAATTTATTTATTTTATATTGTGCAAATAAGCCAGTTAATAAGGCCTCACCAATGCACATTGGTGAGGGTTCAAGCAGACCAGTTGTCCCACAGCTAACCATGTCTACACTTCTGGCATAACCTTCTGCACAGGAAACAGAACATGTCTCTTCAAATCCCGCTTCGTCGCCGCTCGGGCAGATGACGCTGCCATTCCCAATATGAGGCGTTGTACACGTAATAGCTGTAAAAATAACAACAAAGTCATAATAACATATTAGATCCCTAAATTTCACATTTAAATTTTATTTTGAGCTTTCTCTGCAACCATCTTCATATATAAAGATATATATGGTTGCTATAATTAAATTGAAAAGCTTTAACTGCTTGAAATGAGCGTATCAACTACAATAAGTTGCTTTACATTTTTTCACATCATTAGAGGAAAAAATGGCGGGTTTACCTATACATGATGGCTCTGGGCTAAACAGTCCGGTTCCCACACATATGCTTGTTTGCGCATTGGGATCGAAACCCCGTTCACAGGAAATGTCACACTCTTCCTGATAAGCGGCATTGACATTTTGACAGAGGATGTTGCCGTTACTGATTGATGGTATGTCACAAGTGATAGCTGATAACATGAAAGCGATCAATATAGAACATAGTTAACTAGTGTAAACCTCAAATATCTATATCTAAGACATTTAAGCAAATACGGTAGATTATGCAATTAAATACTTTAATCAGTTTCGCTTCAATATGTCAACAGCAAATGTACTGCTTATACATGTAACGTGTACAATTTTTAAAAGTAAAATACATAATAACGTTTTAAAAGATATAATTTAGTGTGAGTAGAATACAAAAAAGAAAGGATTTAATACAAAATAAAAAACCAAACATTTTAATAATAATTTTATCAGTCATATTTGATATAAAGTAGGATACCCAAACATGCGGGCACTGGGGAGAGATTGCCGTCCTCTGTGCACGTGGTTATCTCATCGCTTCCCTGATAGCCTTCGTCACAGGTCACATTACACTTTTCTGCATATGCGGCATTCTCGTCCTGGCAGTTTATCATGCCATTATTTATGCTAATGACCTCGCAGGTTATCGCTGCAAATCGGATATAGCAAGACAACAAATTGGTAATGCGCTACTGAATCGTGCAAAATCACTTATTACACTATTAAATGCACTTAAACAAGGTATTACATTTAAAATAAAAGAAAGTGATTAGACGAAAGAATGTATTGACTACAGTGAAAAGTACACACAGTTATCAAATCAGTAAAAACAGTATAAAAGCATAAGCAATAAAGTCTTTCTTCTTGATAATAAAAGAAATCTACAGGAAACGGGTAACAACAAAGTTATCAAAGTAATAATCAAAGTACCGTCACATGTCGCTCGGGGCTCTAGTTCACCACTATCACCACAGTCTGTTGTTTGCGTGCTTGAGACAAAACCAGTTTCACATATCACCTGGCACTCTTCTTCAAACACTGCGTGACTATTATTTTGGCACGTAATTTCACCATTGCTAACATTTGGAACTTCACAGGTTATTTCTGAATAGGTAATTTAGTGGAAAATATGTTATTATGACTCGAAATGGTCTATAAACAAAACATTTTTCACAGCAATAGGAGAACACTTGCAATCTTCCTAGGTAGTTGAACGGCTGGTAATTAATTATAACATACAATACAGTGAATTAAAATTTGTAAATATTACAAATGATAATGAAATGTTTCATTCTTAGTTTACTAAAAGAGGAACTGAGACACTTGTGTTTACCAATGCAGGCTGGTTCTGGATTGAAAATCCCAGTGCCACTGCAGGTGCTCGTTTGTACATTGGGGTCATAACCTCTATCACAAGAAACGTCGCATTCCTGGCCAAAATCTGCATTGGCCTGTTGGCAGTCGACGTTACCGTTGCTTACGATGGGTATATCGCAGGTAATTGCTGAATAAAAACACAAAAGTAAATTAAGTTAGCATCAACTATGGAAGCTATTAAAGAAAACTGGGGACTTTCAGCAATTTCCCAAATTTATCCATAGACATGTTTATACATATATAGATTGTAGAATTACAAATAAAAGTAAACACTATCTATATTTTTCGAAAAATTCCATACTCGAAATTTTGAATAGTGCAGTTTTAACTTGTAAATTTCTTGAAAGATTTCAACTTTGAAAATGTCTTGTTGTAACGCTTAGGAAATAGAGAGGAGAACAGGGCTACAAAAATAGGTAGGCTCCATAAACAATACTAATCACAGTATAAATAAGCAACCTTGACATGTAGGTACAGGTGATAAATTGCCGTCGTCTGTGCACGTGGTAATTTCATCATCGCTCTTAAAACCGTCGTCACACAGTATCACACACTGTTCCGCATATGCGGCAGACTCGTTCTTCTGGCATCTTATCATGCCATTATCTATACTAATGACTTCACATGTCACAGCTGAATTCAAAACAAACACAGATAATGGCTACAAAATGACCGGTTTTCGTGGGATGGGGCGATTTATGAAAATTGGAAAAGAAAAATTGGAAAGTTTTGTGTAGAATTTCAGGTGATACAAACCATGATTTATGTAAAACTATGTACAAGCATTCAAGCCGTGAACATTTTGATTATTGTTATTTAATAAGAAAAATAAATGATAAAAAATTAACAAACCATCGCATGTTGGAGTTGGTTCTAGTTCGGCAGAACCACCACAAGTTATAGCTTGGGTGCTTTCATCAAAACCAGTTTCGCAAGCTACTTGGCACTCCTCTCCAAACACCGCATAGCTGTTATTTTGGCATGTGATATCACCGTTATCCAGGTCAGGAACTTGGCACGTTATTGCTAAACACGTAATTGAAACACATCAGGGCAATTACAAAGTTCTGATGGACATAATGGGCGAATGCATCAACCTGCGTGAAGTCTTGTTGCGCAAACTTAAGCTTACGGAAACCATATCTATGAAAAGTGAAGAAATGAAATGTTTTATATTCATGTTGCGCGTCATGTTAGTCGTAGAAAAAAGATAGAAAAAATGGTGAGTGTAGAATAATTGCAAGCAATGAACCATGAGAATATGGTACCGAATTTGATGGCGAAAAATGAATATTTACCGAGGCAGGATGGTTCTGGATTGAAACGTCCTGTTCTAATGCAAGTGATTGTTTGTTCACTTGGTTCAAACGCAGCGTCACACGAAACGTTACATTCTTCCTCGTAAGCAGCACTGACATCTTGACAACTCACCTCACCGTTGCTTATAACGGGCATATCGCAGGTAATAGCTAATGAAACACAATGGTTGCTTGCATATCAATAAAGTGAAAATATAAGAAAAAATATATAGTATTTTCCTTCACTCATACAATTATAATTACTGGATAAATTTAAAGTTATGGTTCCTAGATAAATGTGACAGAGGGGAATTTTAATCACAGCAAGTATTTTATACCAAAATAAACTACCATTGCATGCAGGCATGGGAGAGAGATTGCCGTCTCCTGCACACGTAGTTTTCTCCTCACTGCTCTCATACCCTTCATCACAAATCACGTTACACTGTTCCTCATACGCCGCAGAGCCGTTACTCTCACAGCTTATCATGCCATTATCTATGCTGATGACGTCGCATGTTACAGCTGGAAAACACAGCAATGAGACTGTCAGACACGACACGGCTTTAGTTTGAAATCATAGACATGTTACAGCACACAGAAGTGAGATTTTCATACAGGACACGGCCTTTAATGTAAGATCACAGACTAAAGGAATAGTATGTCGTGATAATTCCCAAAGTCGCATCAGTTCCTACTTTTTGTACGGAATATATCAAGAAGTATCAAGTATCAAGCTTATTGAGAATTGTAGTTATTCATACCATCACAGGCAGGATGAGGTTGGAATTCACCAGTATCCTGACAACTGGTGACTTGAGCATTGCTGACGAAGCCCTCCTCACATGTCACATCACACTGTTCTCTGTAAGCCGCTTCCCCATCGTCGTCACAAGTAATGTTTCCATTTGTTATGACGGGTATTGGGCAGGTTATCACTAATCGAAAATAGTAAAATTGTATTAATTTAAGAGTCATGGATAAGCTATATTAATTATAGTAAAAGTATTATTGTATGGAATCTCTCAGGTATGGCATCAGACATCCAATTACCCCAAATTCGGCAAGCCTAAAACTCAACTGTTTTGCTCAGGGCAACTCGTTATTATTTTATTTTATTTCTTGCACCATAACTCGAAATAACCCGTCCAACGATGTTCGAATTAGGAAAATATAGCTATATTTTAAGTAGAACCTATGGCTGATTGATAAAAAGGAGGATAAGCTGTAACAATTCCAAGTTTTTATTACGTATGCAGGCTGGTACAGGTTCCATTTGTCCTGACGTGGTACACGTTGTCCTTGTTGTGTTTGGCCGGTATGGAGTCTCGCAGAGAACACTACATTCCTGTTGGTACACTGGTTCTCCTTCCCCATCACACTCAATACCGCCGTTTGATATTCTCGGCAGTGAACACGTGGTATCTAAACAACAAGTGAAACCTTCCCGTAAAACACCATATGAACATATTCTAAACTATAAATATATCTTAAAAATATTAGAAAGATACATTTCAATACTATAACTCTTTTCAACTAAAACACTTTAGGGAATCCAAAGATATGATGTAAGCCGAAGGTCTAATAATTCCAATTACTCGAAAGATTTTAAACATTTACATGTAAAAATCAACGTACCACACATCACTACAGGCTCGGACAATTCTCTTGAAGCATTAACGCCATTACTTAATTCATACGCAGACGCCACCAGAGACACGTCAAAAGCTATGTACTCTGTCATGTGAATATCAAAGTATCCCTGGCTGAGAGAATGGTTCGTTAGAATGTACGTGTTGTTTGAAGCTTGATACGAAGCTTCTTCCACATTCAGCATTGCGGTATCAGGCAAGTCTTTTACTGTTAACTGTAGATACTCTGAACCATCGACATCCATCAAACTACTTGTAAACATCACCTTCAGAACAGAAATCATGCGTTTGATACTGCTTAATTCATGTATTTAAATAAAATGCTAAGATAGTTTAGTTTAGTAATGTAGCTAGAAAATATGAAACAATAGTTTAAGAATGAGCTCCAAACTTTAACGTATGTTTCCTGACACCTATCAGGTGATTCACACACGCAATTGATTGTTTCCTATGATGTGGTTGATTTGAATAATAGATTCTCACAAAGATTCTCTCGCCTGTGTCACCTCGTAGCGATACTCGGTATTGGCGCTATGTGAGTGATACCTTATTTCATTGCTTCTATGGGGTGTCTGAAGCAATTATCTGACTGCCACGAACATTGCATAGATAATTTGCTTGTTATTAACACTTGACAAGCCTTTGGCTTGCAAGGGTTATATGAATTTGTGCGAGCAAAATTCGTCCTTTTTTTCTTCTTGACACTTTTTCCGATTTTTTCTTCTTCTCAGACACTATGGGCCCTACGACCATGAAACTTGGGATTTATGAAGAGCTTGATCTGAACATGTGCATGTCACTTTTTATTTTCGTCTTTGATTTCGTTTCTTTGTTAAAACGCCATGTGAAAAGAGTGTATTTTTTGCAAGTAAATGCGTAGCATTTAACCCACATCACGTACAGTGCTCAGTGAGCTATGTGCGAGCTCTCACTGCGTGAATAGATAACACGGCGTATTCTAGATCAGTCAATAAAACCTTAAGTCAACAACAACCAAACACTACTCGGCTTATAAGACGTATTCAAGCTGTGTTGTTTGCAATATATTATTCAAGAAATAACCCATTGAAGGAAGTATTTTTGCGTTTTAATTTTTGTCAAGTGTTAACATTTCGCTAGCGAAGTGAAGTTCTAGTTTATTAGGAGACACCCGATATTCTACTATAATCTGGGATAAAATATTGTCACGTAGCGCCTGCTTAATCTCCTTACTTCACTCTCACACAGAATCATAGTTTACTAATCCGTATCTTGGATTTAAAGCATTCTTTGATTAGTTACAAGTCCCCTAAATGAAAGTTATTTTTAGTTTACCTACCTCTATCCTAACTTTTTAGTTACTTAATCTTAGTTTCTTTACCGACAACTTAAACTTAAAGCAACTTCAATTTATTTATCATTATCATAAAAGTTTAAAATCATAAATTTTACCCGTATCCGCTCATCTGCATAACAAGATCGGTCAATACTCAGAAGTGGCATATCAGCTACAGCTTCAAGGAAGATGTTCAACACACTGATTCGCGAGGAATTGGTACCGTTATTAGTAATAGTGCCTGTGAGGTCTATTGCTAAATTGCCTGACATATCCTCAGGTGGAGTTAACACAAACGTACCAAAATCACTCTGAAATGCAGAGCATGTTAATTATAATGTTTATAACTGTCATTAAAATAGCTTATAGTAATGTGACATATATGGATTATATTGTATGAGAACAGTATTTTATCATTATTTTGTCACGTTGAAATCTTAAGAACAGCTGAGCCTCTGTAACTGTGTGTTTATAAGCTGTTATTAAGAAAGATTGTGGGGATGGGGGTGGGGAGGTTGATTTTTACCTTTCTGAAGCATCAGTCCAAAGAGAGTTTCAAAATAGAACAAAAAGCTTGGAATGATAAAAAGTCAACAGACGGCGTTGATGAAAAATTCTAGCTAAAAAATCAAGAGCATCCTTATATGATTGCTTGCACATGATATAAGGACAAGGGTTACCTGAGGAATTGTGAAAGTATCGTCTACAGGAGAGCTGCTATTTATGGTAACACCTTCAGGAATATCTGTCAACTGCAAGCAATCAAAGTTAAAATACACAATAAAAGAATACATTTTCACCATAAGCGTCATATCGCAAAAAATAAAATAAAATAATAATAAAAAAAGCACAAACGCATTTTGTAATTCAAACGCTTTACAATTGGACCCCTTCAAAGCAAACACAATACATTTTTATAAATTTCAAGTGCCATTTCGCAGAAAAGTAGTTGTTTTATTTTCACTACCTGTATGGATAAAACAGCATCTCCTGAAACCTCCATACTTGGCCGAAGAGACATGCTTACAGTAACAGGTTCATCTTCGACGCCTGCTGAAGTACTAATTTCAAGTATCGGCGGCTCTAGAGGAGGATCCTCTGGAAGAAATAGGTGAATGTGATAATAGTTGCTTCACCACAATGCTTATCGCCTCAGTTGTGACAGGAAACCAGTAGGTATTTTGCTTATCAGTACTTATGATGAAGTGGCTAAGGTGTGTTCGCATAATTGCTCAAGATAAGATTTAAAGCACTTGAATTTCAGAATTTGGCACATGCAAAATGTGATGAAATATGCAAGATGTAGGTCTAGGCAAGCTCTTGTCATGAAGGCATCTTCATTGATAATTAATGACACGACAGCACCGTTTTAAAATGATAACTAGCTTAACCATAGCCGCTTCTGTTCGATAAATTACATAATGCTATTATTTTTTTAAATTGCGGGCACAACGGTACCGTAGTCAGCTCATATCTGGCGTAAAAAAGTCGTTTAATTGATAAGCAGCGCATCGGTAATGTTCGTGAATTGATTACTGGCAACATTGGTTCCTTTTTTAAATGATAACACGCACAGGGGTACCTTTTTTCAATTTGAACTAAGAAACATATTATAAGTGCCGACATCATACGTTTGCGTTCGCTTATAAGTAATAGCGTATCAGCACAATGAACAATTTATTTCACAATGTTAATGTATCATGAACAACGCTAAACGTTTATCTAAACGTTGAGAAAGAATGCTAAATACAGTTACAACAACACAATAAAAAGATATAGGAACAATCCTGATGAAAAACGGATATGCTAAGGTATGTTTCACTATTTCGCGTTTGATTTCACAAACCTTCTGAGCAATCGGATCCATAAGCTCCAGGCTCGCATATACAGAATCCAAATTCAGAACAATTTCCGCGACCACTGCATTCGTTATCCCCACAAAACGCTCCTGTAAAGGCATTAAAAAAATTGATTAGGACAGGGTGATCGCAATCTTTATTATGTGTTTACTTTAAATTCCAAAGGATGATTTACCGCGTTGCGCTAGATTGATTTAAATGTGGTAACAAGTAATCCATGTGCTTCCTATCTCCGGACGCATTCAAAACTGGGGCATTTAGCGCCACTAAACTGTACGTGACCCTCAACCATCAAAGATTTGAAACAAAAGTTAAAACGACCATCTGGTAAACTACTAACATGATCAGCCCGCATTTCGTTCTGTTTTCAGCTGGTTATTAAGGAGTTCGTTACAAAGACAAAGAATGTGTTGACCTGTTGATGCCACCACAGTGACGTCATATATAGGTTCATCTCTCAAATCACGCCTGTTACCGACATTGTCTACGGCTGATGCTACCAGCTGAACTTGCCCATCTAAGCCAGGTGGCACCGCAATGAAGTTATCCACAACATCGCTGTAGATTACTTGATATATAGGACCTGTAACTAAAATGTATTATAATAGATTATACGTAAACATCGGTTTTTTTGGCATTGCGACAGATTATACAGCCTGAACAATGCAAACAGCGCGCTGAGCTGAGTGAGGGTATTCGGATGAGATCAAACGGAAATGTAAAGATGTTACTACATGTCTGTGTGTTTTCCAGATATGTACGTTACAAAACGTCATGCCAGAAATCTCTGGACCAACAGCATTGCGAACTTCCATGCGCAATGTCAATGAAACATTGTTTTCAGGTGTGAGCGAGGACAATGATGTTGTTCGCGGTAGCGATTTGTGACCCCTCTCCGTTCCAAAAAAAAAAGCAAAAAAATCCCGAAATGATCAGACTAAGACAGACCATAATTTGTGTTTTTACGATAATTACCATCATTAGTGTAATTATAAATATCCACATGTCTGACGCCAGATGAATTGTCAAACTTCGTCAGCTCAATAATAGATCCAGTGTCAAATTGATTGTTGATACTGATATTAACATGGGGTAAGTCATTATCTATGGTGTTGAATATGGGCGGCGTGGCAATGGGTTCATTTGTGTCAAACACGATGCTTGCTACAGCATCGATCACTGTGCCTGTGTTTGCATCTCGTTTCGCCTTCACTTGGAATGAGACAAACCCCTGACCCGTCGTGCCATTGTTTGGGGGAAGAAAGCCCACGCTGGCATCCAGAGGTGCATCACCTAGAATATGCACGTGTTAAAATAAAAAAATTCACAACTGAACAAAGATCAACTTTTTACAATAAACCATAACAAAGAGATTTTTTTAATTAAATACTGGGCTATTCAAAATTAGATATATCTTTAACAAAACTTTGAATAGCAAAAAGGAGATTTATTATTTAAAAGCCTAGCAGCTGCAAAAAAGTGAAAGTATAATATTGAAAATTTTTAATTTTAAGCAATAATTATAATTGCTACTGATCATTTTTACCTGTCAATGCATCGATTGTTTGGATCAACCATGTTGCTTTTCCGTTAATTATGTCAACACCAAACTGAACATCCAGAAAATATCCGCGGCCTTCACTAAAATCCAGTCTGTCTTGAAAAACTGCACGAGTATAATCAAGATCTTGAGTAAAATTGCCGAATCCGAAAGAACCTAATTTAAATGTACGCCAGTCTAAGTCATCATCTAGTTGGTGGCTGATGTGAACTCGCTGCGCTGGAGCTGTTGCATTTTCATCATTTTCAAATCTGGAAGAATGCCATGAATGAAAATAATAGTGCAAAGGAAGTGCAATAGCCAGTCAAATGGAGTAAAAGTTAAAGGATATTGTCTATACTTTAACTGGTAAAAGAAACTCTTTACTATCCCCAAATTAAATGATCAACCTATGATCTACCCTCTTTTCATCAGTTTCTATACGCAATTGCTCATCTTAAAAGAAAAGCAGCAATCATTACTCAAATAACCACCCAGGATTTTTTAACGGTATGGAAGTAGAAAACTGAATACCTAATTGTGTAAGGCAGGGTTTGTTCAATAGAAATGAAGTGTGCATCGCCGTATCCTTCTGGTCCTATCATGTCATTCTGGGAAAATCCAAATCATACAGGATTCAGTATAAATGACTTCGGTATATTAAGGTTTTTAAACACATATTTCAAGGGGAACAAATATTTAATGCAAAAGCTTACACTGACAGTCAAGATGAAACTTGAAAAACGCTTAAACTTAATTATCTAAATATGAGAGTAAATACGAATGCGGCAGTGCGTTAAAACAGATAATGATGCCAAATCACCAAGAACGCTACAGGTTAGGTTGTGTTTTAACCAAATATACGACCATTGGTCATGGCATTGAGTTCTATACAAAACATTAAAAAAATCACACTAGAAGTTAAATAGTTTGGAATATTAATACATCATAATGCTTAAAAATGATACAAAATTAAGTTTCCGTGAATATTCTGTGCTATAACTATATAGCACTATAATAAGTTTAAATTTTCTGATACGCTGTTTGTTTATATCGTTTAATTAAGAAATTTATATGAAAATAGAAATGCAATAGCAAATTGCTTATAATTTTCATATAAAAGTTTCTTGATATTGCAAAGGTTTGCTAAAACCACAGCAACTAAGTAAGGTACAGCTCCAAAAAGCAAATACAAGTTTACTCTATTTTCGTAAATACCTTCATATGATCAGGTCATTTGGAATAATTATTTAAAATGGCTGTATTTTTTCGTTTAAGCCTCACTTTGACGATAAACGAAATAATAATGGTTTCCGCGAATACACTAGTGTCGGGAATATCCATGCTGGCGCTGCTTGGTATTTTCAGGCAAATGATGCCCTATATGTTGTGTTTTATCGATAATAACTTTACACCACACACCAACGATAACAAACAGGAGTGGTCTAGCGACACAATAAACAGTGCTTACATAAGCAACCAATATTTCAACAAGTCATCGTCAGACCTTAAACGGACACAATAATCAGTCAATCTCAAACAATTTCAAAGTTTGCGCATTTTTTTTATTTTTCAAGAAATCCAAAAATAACGCATTGTCGGACAGCTGCACTACTTGGTCTTTCTGTGTGCAAAAGAAAACTAAAATCTGTTGAATGGTGTCGGAGATATGACGCGTATAAATTCCATATAATGAGGTCAAGCGCAAAAAATTTCAAAGTTTCCGCATTGAATTGAAATCTCTTGAATGGTGCCGGAGATATAGCGAGTACAAAAATCGAAGACTTACAGACGGACGGACGGACGCACGGGCTGACAGATTTCAATCTTATAGACCCCTCCGGGTTCATTCAGTTGGGGTTTAAAAGCAAATGCAAGGAAATAAGCCAGATGTTTTTAAAAACTTACTCTATTTTCGCAAATAACATCATATTTATTTTGAAATAATTGTGTGGCGTATTTCACGAAGTGGACTCTTGGTAACAAGACACTCTTTTTGGCTCGGTTCAAATGTATGAATGTACTAACCGCCAGTTTTTTAAAATAAAAGAAAGCAATGAACTGGAACTGCCAAACTTAAATGAGCTGTTAAGTTACTTTTATTTTCTCATAAAATTCTTTCAAATAAATAGGATATATACTGGAGCGGTGTTTCTGAATTGAGCATTTTATAGGTGGGGGTCTTTATCAGGCACGTAAACGGACTTCACAAAAATGAAGTTTTTTAGGTTTTAATTTAAAAATAAAGTTTTTAAAGGTTTTTCTGATGAAAATAAGGTTTTTAAAGGTTTTAAAGTATGGTATGTTTCTTCTAGCCACAAGAGCGCTAAAATTTTCAATTAGATCGCTTCACTGGGCAGCAGGTTACTTAACATTAATAAATTCCTCAAATACAAGTACAAAACTTATTATATTTGCTTGAAGAAAACATTTTGTTTTTCGTACAGTCCTAATGCACATACGTTTTACATGCAAAAATAAAATGAAATAAGGTGTTACATGCATGCATAAATTTAGCTATTGAAAATTTGCTTATAAGAATTGAAGAAAAATCCATAAGGTTTTGAAAATCGACGAAAATAAAGGGTGTTTAAATGTTTTAAAGGTTTTTTTGAGTGAAATAAAGGTTTGTGATATAAATAAAATTTTTTAAGGTTTTGAAGGTTTTGTTTACACGCTTGCTTTATTCATTGCGATCCTCAGCCAAATGTCCTTATTGCTTAGAAAACTAACAGCCTGCACCTTCCCCGGTTTTGTTTATTGCGCTGACTTAGCATTCGCATTAATCCGCTAAAGGTTTTGATTTATACAAATATTGGCAACATAGAAAGTTTTATACTTTTCCAAGTGTATCACTAACGCACTGCTCCTCTAATTAAATGATTTACTAGTGCTTTTGGTTAAAGCTGTACAAGTTTGTCAAGTGAATATCTTAAAAGTAAGTAAAGGTAGAATAGCTTGTCCACACTAGATACGTGCTGATTGCTCTTATAGCTAGAATATTTATTATGCTGTTTTACATCAAACAAACATTGCATTATACTCACCGGATCTATCGACTGTACCCAGTCAATAAAAGACTGATAGGCATCTTGTATTGCAGGCCAGAATTTCTGTATCAGTTCTTTCAATGCGTCCAGTATACTTTCGGCACTCCCGATTATATTACCCAGGGTTAAGGAAAGCCACGTAGATATACCGGTCTTGTTCCGACCAAAAATGATGTTTCTAAATTTTATAATAGCTTGCCGTCCATATCCTGTAAAACAGGTTTGATAAACAAACGTTTCTGGACACATATATTTTGTTTTTGAAAACATCATATTTCAATCTCCTGTGTGTATTTTTACTTAACAGGGTTATATGATTTTGAACCTGCGTTGGATTTTATTGTGGCATTGGCGGAGATAACAACCACTAAATTCGTGTGGACTTACCTGCTGCACCGGTACCACTGAAGCGGAGCATCTGTCGAGGGAAGTTAGCCAATACTCCATTCAGCACTGATTTATAGCCCAATTCAATACCATCAATTCTCTCCCCATCTAATGTCTGGGTTGTGAGGTAACCCGCCGCACCTCCGAATATTCCTATGCCGGTTGTAGCCAGTATTCCCAAACCACCTTAGGTGTAGATGGTATTTTTTTGACCAAGTTAAGTAAACAATGCAATAATCAGTTTGGTGGTTGATACAATTCTTTCAATTATTTGTTTTTACAACTCAAACAATGTGGTTTTCTTTGCACATTTGCTGATAGGTGATTTTCACAAAACATCTTTTTAACATAAAATATTCGCAAATCAGTGAAATATTATTCCATGGTTATGGTTACCACAAACAGCATGGGTATCGATAAATAAAAAACATCATACGATATAAGACATTTAAAACAGGTTTTTACCTCCTACAGTGGCTCCGACTGTGACTCCTGCGCCTGTTATCCCACCGCTGACAAAAGAACCCACCAAGCCACCAATTGAAATCTGTCGGTAACAGTTCATTGAATTTGTTAAATACTGTCTCAACTGTCATGAGCTACTTCAGAATTTTCAGTACTTTATCGTGGTGCTTTATTTTTATGAGGAGGTTAAAAGCACTGAAAGCATTAAACATGTTTAAAGCTCGCACCACTCTCCATACAACATCCAATACATTTTATCTCTTGGACTGAGCTTAAAGCCTAAACTCGCGGTAATTATGTTATAACTCTTCAATAGCAAAACACTTCAGTCGATTTCGTGCTTCAACACGACTGCTGCTGCGTAGCAGTGTGAAACATGGGGTAGTGCTTACTGATTCACTTGGGTTGGAGATTGTAGTCGCAACGTAGATAACAGTGTTTGTCAATGCGCCAATCACGGCCCCAGCCCCTATAACGGCAGGCACGA
Source organism: Protula sp. h YS-2021 (assembly GCA_949752745.1). Lineage (NCBI taxonomy): Eukaryota > Metazoa > Annelida > Polychaeta > Sabellida > Serpulidae > Protula > Protula sp. h YS-2021. The sequence continues at coordinate 35,717,898 of OX457024.1, read as the reverse complement.
GCTCTCCACTGGGATCTTGGTACAACACCGGACTATTCAAACTGTATGTGTATAGATTTGTGCTCTTTCCAGCAATACCTTGATATAAAAATATCGAACACTGATATTTTAAATGATATATAATTCTAAAAATGAAAAAGTGACAATAATATCTTGAGTTAAACATATTGTTAATGTTAGGGCATATCTTTCTTGTTAGACGAAACTACGAACACTGGCGTGTTTATAGGAGGTTTTTTAATAATATGAATGAAAACGAATCATATTTAAATAAAATTAGCGTATTAGGACGTACATTATTTTGTGATACTTAAGGAACTAATTTTACCTAATCTGTCTGGGCTTAAAAATCTGCCATAGTCAGCACTGTACATACGACTTCTCATCCAGTAGAATCCACTTTCACTTCCTGGATATAAATATTAGGTTGCATTATGTAATTGTGCACAAAAGTCGCAAAGAATGAAATGCTTCAAAATACTTAGTTTTACTCTTTTAAAAACTGTAACGTTCTTATGTTTGCGTTGAATTGCATTTTTGCTCCACAACTGAAATATAATAAATCTTTTATGTATTTTTCACTTAAATTAAATCGTATCTTATTCACTCATACATGATAAAATACCAACCAAACTTGAGGCATACCTAGAGGTTGACTAAGTACACCCCATTGTCCAACATATTTAAACTCGTTTGATACACGTTCTTGTTGGATGGTTATTTCACCAAATGGGTCGTAAGAATACGCCGCCTGGATGGCTCCCATGTCATCAAGTATGGAAACAACTGAGCTGCAGAGAAAATAATAAAGTGAAAGAGGTTCTGATTTATTATCTTCGGTGTGTCTGCGGGATCTTAAGCATAATGAGAAATGTACCTGGGTTGCAATATAACTGTCACTTATTTCTTCTGCGATGGCACATATAAATTCTGCACATTATGTAAAACAAAACTCTGCTGGCTGCCTATGAGTACGTACAACACTTGCTACAGATTGCCAACAAACGTACCCCACACCGTCAAACAGGAAATACATGACGTCACCATCAGTTACCCTGGCATGCAGGCCGTATTCCGCGCTGTGTACAAAGAAAGTTCTCTCACCGCTGCTGCTTTCCTATGAAAATAACATAAACTGTTATTCGTATAGAAGTGTATCATAGAAATATATACAGCGTGTTACAGACACCCAGTTTACTCAGTGGTAAAGAAAGTCTGCAATCCAACTTTAAAATCAAAACAGTTTTATTTTTTGTAGATAAATCAATAAAAGGTATAGGTAGTTGTATTCGTAATCGAAAATTATATTATCAGTCGTAAATACTGGCGATCGTAGCCACGTGACATTGGTAAAGTATTGCCAAATATCAAATATCGCCTTTACTCTATACAGCCCCATGCTCAAATCATAAAAATCATTTTACTATTTCTCTTTTCCTCTAAATATGCTCAGACAGTTACGTCAGAATCCAAGAAATAAGACAAGCTTTGGAAATGATCAAAAGTTGCCTTAATTCTATGTTAGTCCTTTTTCACGTTTGTCTTTAATGGAGGTGATTTCCACCGAGACTGGTGAAAAGTACTCTTGAAAGCTCGAGATGAGACAGAGTACCATACATTGCACCTTCTTAAGAATAGTGAAACTGTGTCAAAATAGTATTCAGTCCCGTACGGTTAGTTTCGTCCTGACGGTTGTGACAGTAATATTACAGCAGTATAACACAAGTACCTTTAGAATGACATCTTGACCATAAGTACCATAAGGATCCATGTAATACGTGATATTGCCAGTATGCGAACATGTCTGTGAGTGCAGGCTTTCTATGGCGTCATATTTATATGTGCAGCTAAAAATAAAATATGCAGCGGTTTATCTTGGTGACTTTACTTGGGGTCCTGTAGATTACTGGCTATCATAATCGGTGCACTGCACTATACTAAATTGTGTAGTATACTGTAACAGACTAGTTATTATACTATATACAGGCTGTTGTAAGTATCTCTTTCACTTAAATTAGGAAATATAAAAGAATCTTTAAGAAAACATCGCAAAGCCTTGACCAAGAGATACTAATTAAAATTATATCAGGCAAGCAAAATCATAGAATGTTTTCTGCGAGACAATTTGCGAAACAACTGCAGCAAGTGAAAAACGAAAGATTTAACTTTCGTTTACAGACTCGACAATTTTGAAAGGGGCATTTTTTATGGCTTTGAAATTTTTATAAAAGAAAAAGATTATAGCTTTACTACTGACTTGAAACCTCCATCTCCCCACCCCCTTCCATCCTTAGTTCCACGCAATTGTGTGTCAATTTTTTTCAAAACTGAGGCCTTATAATGTTTTATGACCCAAAATTTTCCACTTTATTCAAAGGAACATGTAAGATCAAGATGGAAACCTTTCTAGAAAAAAGAACATAGCTCTGCCACAAAATCTACTAAACAGCATCGCTCACGTCATCTGCAGCATATAAAAACGAATCATGCGGAAGGTCTAAACTGCGAAATATGCAAAGTGTGTAGTATATTTAACTATAGCTATATGTTCACCTGTCGCCGCTGTGCTTGACACCTGTGAGCTTGTTTTCACTGTCGTAGAAGAACTCTCGCGTCTCCCCAGTGTCCTCGTCGAACTCCTTCACCAAATTACCATTCCTGTCGTGACTCAGCGTTTTCTTGTTTACTTTTGTGTATTGGTTGAGTTCGTTTACAGCGTAGCCAAAATCAGCGCCATTTTTCTCCATCTTGATCCGATTGCCGTTTTTGTCGTAGCTCACTTGAATCGTTGAATCAGGGGATTCCCAGAGAATAAGCTGCGATGCTTTGTCATAGCGCATTTTCCATTCGCCCTCTTCCGTCATGATTGACACCGGCCTTCCTAATCTATCGTAGGTGTAATTGAACGATGACGAAATGGTGCCGTTTGGTAGGGTGTTGACAATGCTCTTTAGTCTGTTGTTATTCGGGAAGTAAGTGTATGACGTCACAGCACCATTTCCGTACACCCGCCTCGAAAGTAAGTCCGTATTTGTATACTCAAACTATAAATAAAACAAAATCAAATTTGACAAATTTGAAAAGAAAACAATGATTGTGAAAATTTGTCCTTTCTATTCTGGCTCATATTTTTACGATACTTATTTTGTTAAGAATGACCATGTAGTTGGATTCTGCTGAGTTGCAGCTTACATTAGAACCCTGTGTCACCATACATTTTACCAATACTAAATATTCGTTGTACTTATTTTCATAACATCAAACTTGAAAGGCATATGGCAGAGACTACATCCATTTTCACACAAAAATTAGCATGAACAGATAAAGCTTTAAAGATATCTTTATACTTTTTAAATAGCAAAGCAATAACTTATTTTTTGGCATATCTCGTCATATTTTTGCAGGGTGACTTTCCAGTTGGACTACGGCCCAGTTGGACTACAATTTGCTGATCCGAGCTGGACTACGATTTTTGTTAAAAGTTGGCTTACGATTTTTGTTAGGAGGCCGGTACGGGTGGTGGGGAAGTAATCTATTTACAGGACAGCAGAAGCACTAACCGTGGCTATTGTTGTTTGCACTGGCTGCTGCAGCACCACTCTGGATAAGCGGAGACGCTCATCATATTCATACTCTACGTCATAGGAACCGTCTCCAGACGACAGTGACGTCCTCTTTGACTTGTCATTGTATCCATACGCCAGCGTAAAACTACTGTCATAGGTGACCTGTCTCGGCAAGCCGTCATTATCGTAGCTCATCTCAACAGAGCTATCGGCATTCGTAGCCTCGGTTAATCTGCCCTCAGAGTCGTAACTGTAGATCGTAAGACTATCGTCCCTTTCTTTACTTTCCTGAAAGTACACAGTAAAAAAATCGAAATGTGGTATGTAAACACTATCACTGGTTCAACATAGAAGTTTTTAAAATAATAATATGCAGTTGTCTTTGTAACAAGTTTTCGTCGAGGGCGCAGACCCCAACCGAACACCGTGATTGACTAAACGATAACAATATTAATCACTGGAATATAGGAATCAGCAGCCGATAGCAATGATTTGAAGGACAAAACATTACTTGAACTGATAGAGAAGAGTACTTTGATATCTACTGGCCCCACAAAGGAAACTCAACAAATAGAAGTCCTACATCACTGTTATCTAAAAACACACAACTTCTGACAAGTCGCCATTGTGGCAATTTTTGACCAATTTAAAAAATAATACGACAAATTCAATATATATTCACTGTGCAAGGTAGCATATGCCTAGGATAAATAGTTTCGGAGAACTCGCGTGAAAAGCACCCACATCTTACTGTACAGTTATGTAAAAAAACAATTTTTGACAATTCACCATTTTGGCAATTTTTGGCCGATGTGAAAAATTACACGGCACTGCACAACTTCAATATATATATATATATATATATATATATATATATATATATATATATATATATATATATATATATATATATATATATATATATATATATATATATATATATATATATATATTCACTGTGCAAGGTAGAATATGATTAGGATAAATAGTTTCGGAGAATTCGAGTGAAAGCCATCTACGTGTTACATTGCAGTTATCTAAAAAATTGGCAAGTTTTGATAAGTCGACATTTTAGCAATTTTTTCCGATTTGAAAAATAATACAACGTTGCACAACTGCAATATGTATATTTTCATTGTGCAAGGTTGCATATGCCTAGGATAAATAGTTTCGGAGAACTTGCGTGGAAACAAAACAACATTCAAAGTGTGACACACGGACGGACGGCAATACGGACGGACGGACAGAGGGCAATCCTATAGACCGCCCGGGCTCGCTCGGTTGGGGCCTAAAAAGTAGTTTTTTAAACTGGTGAACTGACCGACAGAAACTAAACAAAGTTTCAGTACTCACCAAGAGGCCATCGGCACTGAATTGGTACGATATCTCTTGTCCGGATCTTGTTCGGTGGGTTTTGAGATACCCATATGTGGAGTAGGAGAACGCTTCCGTGGAGCCATCGGGGTACGTGATTTGTTCCGGTTGACCCTCGTCATTGTAGGTAGCTGTCATCTTATTGTTTCTTGCATCCGAGTACGAGGAGACGCGCCCCGAGTCGTCGAGGGTCAGCGAAGACACAGCGCCTTCGCCGTTTATTGTGTAATACGTATCTGCGGCCTCGTCGTATGACCGATGGATGACCAACTGTACCAAAATAGTAATTGAAATGACCATGGAGTCTCAATCAACTATTTTTAACTAAATATCAATAGCTCTTTTCAAGTTAATTTTTATGCTGATTTTTTCAAAACTCCCCAAAAAATCATAAATTACTCACAAATTTCACAAATCATTTTTGAAATTAGTTCGCTTGGGTTATTATTTTTATTGAAATGTCTGCTATTGTTACATACCTGATCATTGGCCCTTGTCACCACACCAGCTGAGCTTCTCTCTATTGTATATCGCCCCACACCCTCGCCCTCTATGGCTATTACATTGGTGTTGACATCGAAAGTGTAGTGCGTTTCGCTCATCTCCGGCCATTGTTGCACGCTAACCTGACCGTCATCACTATATGTGTATGTCCAGCGTGACGTCACCTGGCCGTTGGCAAGGATGCCTTCTATTCTACTCAGCAGCCGTTGGTTATTGTACTCGTACTCTACCAAGTCGCCTACAGCACAAGACATTTTTTTTGTAAGCTGGGGATCCAGTACCAGAAACATTGGTCCAAAAATAAGTCTTTCTGACGTCATTGCGACGTTGTGTGGCCGCAGTTTTTGAAAGTTGGGAATTGGTCATTTCTAGGTCGGTTTGTAAGGAATTACATGTTGGTCCGATGTCACACTGGAGTCACTCTTTAGTATACATTTGACTAAAAAAACATGGCAGGCTAATGAGGGTGCCCATACCAATTGACCATCGGTTAACTGACCACCGGCCAGTTGACCACCTGACAAATGATCACCGGTCACATGACCACCTACGAAATGAAAAACCGACCATTTGACCACCATCGGAATTTGCAGTCAATATTTTTTGGGAGGGAGGTGGTCAAATGTCCTACAACCGCTAACGAGTGCCCTTAGTAAAGTACTCACTTTCTCAATACATTGAAATTCTGCTGCAAAATACATGAGAGCACTTTCCATGTGAAACGTGCCTTAAGAAAGGAAAACCACAAAAACCACTGTAGTCCACCAAATCACACTTTAGTTTATCCTTTTAGATCGGGTTCTGCAGAAATGTCTTTACGATGCCAATGTGACGTGACAATGCAGTTTGTGAACCACATCATGTCTCGACAACGTTTGGGAGCCAAGAAATAACCTATTGTATTGCTTTAACCACGTCACTACAGCGGCACTACGATGACGTCATGACGAAATCGCTTTTTCGACGTAGAAACAACGTCATTTTCCTGACTGCTTCACAACTAAGTCAGAACGACTTATCCAGCCGAGCAAATGTCTGCTGCGGAACAGTCTTTTTTGTCCCGAATTTTAGATTCAGCGGTTTGTAAAAGAGCTAGATGTACGAGAATATACGTTATAAAAGGCTCTGTGTTTTATTTAGCCGTAAGAAAATATAGCAGAGGCAACATGGTCGAAAACGCAGCTTGCCGCCAATGAAGTTTAATGAAAGTATGGGCGCACGTCTCAAGCCTTATAACATTTCGTGGAAAGTAATATTTAAGATGTACCATTTTTTTCCTTTAAATTTTCAAAATGCTGGTGCCATTTAGAACTTACCTGATGAGTATCTCACGGCGGTGAGATCGTGCTGGGTGTAAACATAACTCGCTGTTTCCGCATTTGCTGTGACGGAGATCAGTTGTGAGTCACTATAGTCATAAAACCTAGAAAAACATACCAACAGAAACAGATTAACTGATAGAACTTATTAAAATGATGCGCGAGTAGGAAATATTGATACATAGCTTCTTTCGTGTTAGTCGAATGTGCTAATTATTGCCAAGGTGAAAAATAAAGTTGTATGTTGAGCTTGTTGCTTTCTTACGTTGATGCGCCAATTGATTACGATCTGAAATAAGGAACTGAAGCGGCAGTTTGCTTCTTCTGAGCGATGTGGTACACTTGAACACGTATAACACTTTCTACATTGTTAGCATTTATATAAATTAAAAACTTTAAAACGACTAATGTAAATGATAACTCAGCACAATAAACGAAACTTGGGGGAGGGGGGAAGTGGGGGAGTGGGGTGGGGGCTCTTAGTAATTAAAACGATGTGGATGCTTGGATGAAGACCGCAAAAAATATAGACCCCCCCCCCTCCTCCCAAAAATAAAAGAAGAAGAAGAAGAAGAAGAAGAAGAAGAAGAAGAAGAAGAAGAAGAAGAAGAAGAAGAAGATGCAGCTTAATTCAGACACACAGCTCCTAGATAAGCGATTTACTTGAAAGAATATAACGGGAAAACAAAAGTAACTTGAAAGATTACTTAAGTCTGGCAATTCAAAATGTTCGCTTATTTCTTTTTTAAACATTTCGAACCGGGCCAAGAAGAGGAGGGTAAGTAAGGGAGTTAAGAATCTTGTAATACAGTACACCAGGAGATTTCAAAATTATAACGGTTAGAGAAACTAACCAACCAGCTATACGATCATAAAGCACCTGATCGCCAGTGTACAACACCTGTTCTTTTATGTAAAAAATGCAATTTCCCAAAGATAAAACACAGTATGTTGTTCCACATAAAAAAAAAATGCATGGTGTTTCATAATATTCCGGCATTACTTATTTTAAATACACACTGTTTTAACTGATAAAGCAGTTTATTCATGGAACTTGATGTAGAATCTGAGATAGAATTGCAGTACAAAATCAAAGCGGTAGAAGTGGACATGGTTTAGAAAATCAGAATGCTGCGAATTTAATGAATTAAAAAAAAAAAAACAGTGATCTTTTAGACTGCCGAAGTCTCCAGAGATTCCTCACGTTTTTCGCACTTAAAATGAAGTTAAGATTGGAGCGGTTTTCCTGAGCTCCTGCATGAATCTTTCACTTACACGAAAGTCCTGCTGGATCCGTGCATAAGAACAGCCTGGTTAATGAATCCTTCTTGGTTGTAGCTGAACTGAATAGAAGAGCCTGCGGAATGACGTAATGTGGTCACGTGGCCCAAATCGACGTCTCTATCAAAGTAAACAGTTTCTTCGCGGTATCGCATGGAGTTCAGTTGAAGAGAAGTTGCATTAAATGTGTAAAGGATCCCATCTCTCAAGTAGTGGTATTTCTTCCCTACAAATAACGCATTAATAATCAATATATGATCACAGCATTGTCAAAATAATAACTAAGATTCAAATTAAGTTTTTTAAAATATATAAAAAAATATACAAAACATAAAATAAGCTAAGGTTTTTTGCTGTTTTTCTTATAATTTTATATGTTTTTCGCTGAAAAAAATATTTAAAAAAAAAATAAATGAATAAATAAATAAACTGACCCCACAACTTTCATTCCCATTCGTAAAATCGAATCATTCTCATTCACAGGCAAACAATCAAGTCCAGCAAACAGTTAAGTTTTGTAGTTTGTGAAAGTGTTAACAACACAACACCAAAACAAAACAAACAAACCGTCGGTGGTGAGGTAGATCTTGCTATCAGCTGTCTCGCTGTGCGAGCGTTCGATTCGACGCTCCTCGCGCCTGTCGTACATCACCACGTCGTCGTCATGCACGGCCACTATTTCAAGCTCTCTGCAATGGCAACAGGGCAAAGGTTCGGTAATTCCTTTTTCTTTCTTTCTTTCTTTCTTTCTTTCTTTCTTTCTTTCTCTCTTTCTTTCTTTCTTTCTTTCTTTCTTGTTCTTATTCTTCTTCATGTTTCTTCTTCTTCTTCTTCTTCTTCTTCTTCTTTTTCTTCTTTTTTTATTTATTTGTGTAATAAAAATACACACAATATTTTCCTCAAAGTGTTTTAAAGTACAGCGGAACCCCGGAACTAACCACGCCGTGACTGGGATCAGTTCACTACTTGGCAACTTTTCTGTCGTTTCCCTATAGGTACGGTCAAGTATGAAAAAACACACACACGCGCAAATAGGATCATCCGGGAAATCAGACCACTGGTTCAGAAACACTGGTGGTCCTGTTTGCGGGATTCCGCTGTACTTCGTAAATTCTTGGCACCTCTTGCGTGCATTTACCTTACGAAACTTCTTCATAATGATAACACGATCTCAATGACAAAGCATAAAAAAGTGCGTTGATGCGATCGTGAACACCGATGCCATAAATAGGCAAACAGTAATAGTAAAACATAAAATGAGAAATCCTACATTAAGGGAAAAATCCATCCGTATCCAAAAGGCCCCTTGGTCTGGCGTTTTGATATGACTGAACTGTATTCACGAGTAATGGCAAGGTCTAGGACAAACTGCGATGTGCCTGTCGATGTATCCTGTATGCTAATTATCTTGTCACCTAGGGGAATATACAAGTAATTATGTACAACATAGCATTTTATTCTAGTATTAATTTTATGTTTATATTACTTTTTTGAGATACTGATTTGAAATGAAGTTCTTAAATAACGGTCGGGCTACTGAAGTGAACTTAAATTTTCAAAGTACGCAGTGTACGATTTTCTTGGGCTGTATGTGTGTATGTGTGTTTGTTTATGCCCAGCAAACAACCGACGTCTTTTTTGGTTGAAAAAAGGTTGGATTTTGGTCGCGACGACTTCACAACCATATTCTGACCTATTACCCCAAAACCCGACTTTATTCCGACGTCGAGGCGACGTCGGTTTTCTGACGTCATTCCGACGTTGCAAAAACGACCAAAAAAGCGATGAACATTATTATCGCTCACCGGAAATGGAAGTCATTTTGAAAAAGAGGAAGACAAAATGTAATTTTTACATGAAAATTTTAGAATTTTAATGGCGCGTCGGTATTTTTCTTCCTAAATTGTAAAAATGTACATGGAAAATGCTTTCATATGTATTTCACAACAGCAGTTGAATGATTAATTATCTATTACTTATATAACTCTAGTCAGTTTTAGGTCGGAATCCGACGTCGGTTCCAATTTCATATACAACCTAAAACCGACTTAATTCCGACGTCGGATTTAGGTCGGAACCCGACGCCATTCTGACGTTGAAAACCCGACGTCGGTTCCATTTCATATACAACCGAAACCGGCACGTCAGTCCGACGTCGGAAACGTCGGGTCACGATGTCGACCCAGCGTCATTCTGGCGTCTTAATGTTTGCTGGGTGTGTATCTGTATTTGCATGTATGTGAAGGGAGTTGAAGTGGAAGTGGATAGTGATATTTTTTGCATAGAAATCGGAAATTTTAATGCCCCTTGCTGGCTTTTGACCTCCTCCTATGGAACATCCAATGGTTGGCCACAGAAATGTCAAAATCATCACGTGACTTACCTGTCAAATAACCATTTGCAACATTCAGCAGATATCGCACCACTTTATCAGCAACGGCTGAACGGTGGCTAGCCAGACTCATAGTTGTCACCACACTGCTTAAGCGTGTCTGCAAGCTACGCATCGTGTCACCAACCGCATTGAGGAAGTTACACCAGACGATATACCATACATCATCGGGTGTCGTGAGAGGTTTGAAATTATCTCGCATGTCCAGATAAATATTAGGCGAGTCGTCATTGGGTAGCTGCTGAACACTAATCTCCATTCTTCCAAGTTCAGGGACTTCATTCTTGGAGAAAATGTATAAGGGATCATCCATAAAGCTGTACTTTCGGTGAAGGATTGGCCTTATTACATAAATGTAGTTTACATGAATACGTTAAATAAGTCCGCAGTGTGAAAATAGCAATAAATTTTATATTTCAATGTGGTGTCAAAGAGCAAAATCTCGTACGATTTCTTGTATATTTCCTATAACTTTTATCGTAGTTACCTGCGCGAGTTGGAAATGCAGAACTCCATATGATGTCGGCGGCAGAATCCCGGCTGGCCCTTGTTGTGGAAGGGCTAATACCACGCCACCTGATTGGTCACTGAGCGCGCCCTCTGCTATCATCTGCAAGGCCCCAGGCCCAGTCGTGGCGATGTTTATCAGTGGAGTCTGCAGATCTGCATCCCCTGTACGAACACAAAAAGCACCATATACAGCAAGGACACTACATAAGCATAATATTAAAACTAGAAGCTCATTCCGCCAGCGAAATGTTAAACACTTGACAAAAATTAAAACGCAAAAATACTTCCTTCAATGGGTTATTTCTTGAATAATGTATTGCAAACAACACAGCTTGAATGTGTCTTAGAAGCCGAGTAGTGTTTGGTTGTTGTTGACTTAAAGTTTTATTGACTGATCAGGCATACGCCTTTTAGCACTTGACAAGCCTTTGGCTTGCAAGGGTTATATGAATTTGTGCGAGCAAAATTCGTCCTTTTTTTTTTCTTCTTGACAGTTTTTCCGATTTTTTGTGTCTTCTTCTTCTCTGACACTATGGGCCCTACGACCATGAAACTTGGGACTTATGAAGAGCTTGATCTGAACATGTGCATGTCACTTTTTATTTTCGTCTTTGATTTCATTTTCTTTGTTAAAACGCCATGTGAAAAGAGTGTATTTTTTGCAAGTAAATGCGTAGCATTTAACCCACATCACACACAGTTGCACAGTGAGCTTTGTGCGAGCTCTCACTGCGTAAATAGCTAACACGGGGTATGCTAGATCAGTCAATAAAACCTTAAGTCAACAGAAACCAAACACTACTCGGCTTATAAGACGTATTCAAGCTGTGTTGTTTGCAATATATTATTCAAGAAATAACCCATTGAAGGAAGTATTTTTGCGTTTTAATTTTTGTCAAGTGTTTAACATTTCGCTAGCGGAATGAGCTTCTCGTTATCTATTTATGCAGTGAGAGCTCGCACAAAGCTCAAATGTGTATTTGAGCTGTCGTTAAATGCTACGCATTTATTTGCAAAAAATACACTCTTTTCACATGGCGTTTTAACAAAGAAAACGTAATCAAAGACGAAAATAAAAAGTGACATGCACATGTTCAGATCAAGCTCTTCATAAGTCCCAAGTTTCATGGTCGTAGGGCCCATAGTGTCAGAGAAGAAGAAGACACAAAAAATCGGAAAAACTGTCAAGAAGAAAAAAAAAAGGACGAATTTTGCTCGCACAAATTCATATAACCCTTGCAAGCCAAAGGCTTGTCAAGTGTTAACTAGTCATAAATATCACAAAGACTACCAAAATCCTATAAAACTAGTCACACATACGAGACAGACTACAAAAATCATATAAAACTAGAACCTTACTTCGCTAGCGAAATGTTAAACACTTGACAAAAATTAAAACGCAAAAATACTTCCTTCAATGGGTTATTTCTTGAATAATATATTGCAAACAACACAGCTTGAACACGTCTTATAAGCCGAGTAGTGTTTGGTTTCTGTTGACTTAAGGTTTTATTGACTGATCTAGCATACGCCGTGTTATCTATTTACGCAGTGAGAGCTCGCACACAACTCACTGTGCAACTGTGTGTGATGTGGGTTAAATGCTACGCATTTACTTGCAAAAAATACACTCTTTTCACATGGCGTTTTAGCAAAGAAAACGAAATAAAAGGCGAAAATAAAAAGTGACATGCACATGTTCAGATCAAGCTCTTCATAAGTCCCCAGTTTCATGGTCGTAGGGCCCATAGTGTCAGAGAAGAAGAAGACACAAAAAATCGGAAACACTGTCAAGAAGAAAAAAAAAGGACGAATTTTGCTCGCACAAATTCATATAACCCTTGCAAGCCAAAGGCTTGTCAAGTGTTAATTAAAATCCTTTGAAACTAGTCACAAATATTATAGAGACCACTAACAATTTTATAAAACTGACACAACTATCACTAAGTTCACTAAAACTCTTACTGAACTTCGTGACAGTATTGGCAGTTTTGTAAAAAAAAAATTAGTAGTGTTTGTGATATCCGTGACTAGTTTTAAAGGATTTCAATTTTATATGATTTTAGTATATAAGATTTAATCAAAACGAGATTCAGATACAATTTTTCAAATGATCATATGGATAAAAACAACATGCTTTAATGTATGAATAAATATATTACCAGTATTTATGTAGTTAAACTGCAGAGGCACAACTGAACCAACGGCTAAAGTGCGCACGGAATCCATAGAAAAGGTTATTGAACCCCTTCTTCCGTAGATTAAGCGAACCGCGTTTTCGAGGGTTGTTACGTCACCAGAATGGGTGCGGAGCTCCAGGGACATAGCGACACCGGGAAAGACCGACCTCATGTCGAACTCGGCATATAATCGCGTGGAGCTGAAGTAATAGACATTGAGAGTGGTGGCCTCTTGAAATTGTGTGTACAGCCTGGCAGTCATGCCTCGCTCCAGAAGGGTCCCTTCCACGAAGAGCGTAGCGCGCCCGCTGTTTGATATCTCAGGCGGAACGACTCTGCGGATTGCCAGTTCTGCAATAGTAGCTAAAAGATTAACGGTGGATGGTACTTGCCCATTGTTTGTAACAAGTACAAAATAACTACCGCCGTAGGTATTCTCAATGATGACTTCCTGTTTTGCAAATTCTGTCAGCAAAGAAAAGCCGTCGAATTGGAAAGCAGTGGCCGGTTCGTCGTACCTCACGTACAGATCAGTTAGCGACGCTTCATCGGGAGAATCAAGAACCAATAAAAGTGTTTCGTCCGCGGGTACATCCGGTATGACGTAGGCCTTGCTCTGGCCCACTGCTAAAGAAATTCCAGTGAGTGGAAGGCCGAGCAGAAGGGCAGGCAGGTCAATAAGCTGCGAAGAATTAGTTACTGCTACATTATTGCTTAAATTCGGGTCTTTGATATTGGTCCTGGTTCTGACTAGGGCGTGGTAATTATCTGGCACAAGCAGAGGTATCCTGGCCGCGAGGGATACATCTAGGGTTTGCTGGCTCTCAGAGTAGGACGGCAGGCTGATCAGGCCGCACACGGTGTCCCCCACCTGCCTGTCCATGATGTCCCACTGTTTGTCCGGGGACATGTAGACTGTGTCACACTTATAGCCTTCAGCGTTTTGTGAGCCGTTGTTTCTCAGACTCCACTCCACTGACACATCTAAAAAGAAATGCACATAAAAGAAATACTAGTCTTTCTATTAATTAATTACATTCTATTGCACAAGAAAATATCGCGCAAAACAGAGAGGTGCAAGCTGCTCAATTTACAATCGAAAAATCTTTTCAAAAATACCTCATGTTATATCAGCGGTGTCCAGTTATCGGTGACGTAAGCTTTGCAATAGGATAATTGACGTCGATTACCTTCGTCGTACGTCCATTGGTCGGCGGAGATGGCGATGTCGTCGGTCACCAGATCCGTGCTTACTGTCTCTCTCATTTGCACGGGCAGCACCAGCATGTTGTTGTCCTCATCTAACTCGTACACGTGATTGACAGTATCCAGAAGGACAATGAAGAAGTACTGGCCACTCGGCTGGTCAAACGGCGTAGTACCGTCAATGGTAAGTACCGCAGTATCGTTTACTTCTACAGTCTGTGTGTATTCAGCAGTAGCCAATTTAGCATCGAATGGGTCCAGGACATTGTTTGTACTTAAGTATAAGGCCGAGAAGAAACTGATAGCGAGGTTAGATTCACCGATGTTGGTGAAATTTAATTGAAGTTCAAATGGCTGACCGCCCGTGATATTGTAACTTTCTAAATTCATGTCCCAAGCCAGATCTGGTAGTGGTCCCTGGATGATGGCAATAGGTGTAGCTGATGCCACAAAAGCACCTTGGTCCGAGCCCTGTGTGATAAATCCGGCACGTTTTGTTGTATCCGCTACAATGTAAATATAAACCAAGTTCCCGAAGCTTCCGAATGGGACTGGGAAGAACTGAGAGACGGTGTAAGTGTCATCTACCAACGCTCCAGTTGTGAGAGTAAATGCGGACACTCTGAAGGCCTGGTTGACCACTTCATTGATACGAAGGCCCTGTGAGGCCGAAATATATATCGCGTCAGTCCACGACGAAGCGATGACGTCATCTTCTATCGTAACACTGTACTCTACTTGTGCTTGCTGTCCCTGGACCAACTGCTCTGAAATAGAATTGATTTGCATTTGCACAGTAATTAGTTCGGCATTGGGTACACTGATAAAAACTGGTGAAAACCCCACGTTGTTGCTTTCTCCATTTATCTCTTGAACGTCATTTCCTGCGTCCGTAGCGACGTGGACAGCATATTGGCCTGCTAATGTACTTGGCACGACAGCAGAAACGCTTCTTCTATATGTGAAACCGGTGACCAAAGTAGCGGTGACATCAATCGTTTGCAGCTCCAATGCTAAGCGTCCGTTGAGAGACTGGGATAAGTACACAATGTCTTGCCAAGTCGATTCCGATGCCATAGAGTTGCCAATGTTTTCAACAATCCAAGAGACACTGATAATCCTTGTCTCTGTATTGAATTGAGCTGTGACCTCTCTAACAATCATGTCAGGGCTTGGTGGTGAGGCAATACTTATCTGCACACCTCTGTCGTTGTTAGAATAATCACTTTCCAAAACCTGGCGTTCTAAGTTTGAGACAACAAGGAGGTCGAACTGACCAGCTATCGTCAATGGTATCACTATATTCAAAGTGGCCGAATATGAATCGCCTGGGGTAAGCAATTCTGCTCTACTTTCTTCACCAATCTTGAATTGGTCATTTGAGTTCCGGATGTAAACAAAATCCATCCATCGCATATTCCTAGTCTCTCTGTTGCCTCTGTTGAAGATTGTCCACGACACTTCTATCGTATCGCCGCCTTGAACTGATTGCGAATTTATGCTCAGCTGTTCAATAACTAAATCTGGTAATACCGAAGGCGCTTCTATGTTTTCGGATCTTTCGTTATTATTGTCATCCGTTTCGACGACAATTTGAGAGATATCAATTTGAGCTTTAAGAGTAAGTGGACCAAACCACGCAATCGGAATGGGCCCGTTCCAAGACACCTCGTACGTATCGCCTGGGGAGACTGGGGTCATCTTCCGCTCTGTCGTTAATGTATACTGTGCGTTTTCATTTTCAAGGAGAATTCTGTCGATCCAACCGGATTCGTGTGTACTTCCGGTCCCACTGTTTACAATCACGGCTCTGGCATTTAGATAAGCTGCGCTACTATTTTGCTGAATCTCATACGTCATAGACTGGATCACCAAATCCGGAAGAGACTGCGTCACAGTGATGGCAGTGGATACTTCATTATTCGCCAAAGTATTCTCCAGTTCAAACACACTCCTAAATGCGTTGACATGCGTACGGATCATGTAAGCGCCGCTCTTCCAAGTTGAGGGCACGGTGAGCTGCAGATGATGCTGATATTCTTCTGTGTCGTACAACTTCCTGTAGACGTTTCTCACAAATAACAGGTTGCTTTCTCCAGCGCCCTCCATAATCTAACCAACAATAAAACAGTTCTTCATTAGCAACAGAAACAACGTTCTTTTACTGTTGAATGCAGAGACAAGGCACACATTTTAACAACGCGCTTATCAGTGATTGGGAATACCCTGCCGAAGGTGATACAATTGGCAAGGTGGGTTTATTTCAAGTTTCACCATGGATCCAGATTTAATTTCAACCAATGAAACTCCTTAAAAGGCACACCTGGGTATTGTGCCACATTGTCTTCGAGATATTGCCTGCACAAAATAAGAATTTAAAAAAAAGTGATCCAGATCAAGATCCACTGAAATGAAATCTCTGAATGTACATTTAGGGATGGTGATATTTCCCAACAAATTCTGAGGTAAAGGTCAAGACACTCATGCATCGAGCATCGGATTCATACAGTCGAGACCACTAAAAGACATGTCTAGGTATTGTGGTTGCCACTTATTGCAAGTCGATATTTGACCCACCAAAAAGTGTTTGAGTCGAAAAAATGAAGCCAGATGCGGATCAAGAAAACTGAACCCACTGAAAAGCACAATTAAGATGGCGTTTGTTTCTAGTATCAGACATGAATTTGATATGCCCAGTAGCTTCCGAGATATGGTCAGGATCAATTCTGAGCGGAAAATATCAAAGTCCTGCAATAGATACAGATTCAAACAGGCAATTGAAACTCCCAAAGGGATACCTGCAGCACATGGTGGCTGACCTGCCCAGTGATCTCAAAGCTACTGCGATGGATTTCTATATACTCCTTGCGTTAAAACAAGGCCGAGTCCAGGACTTCAGAAAGGGCTTATGAAAAAGGACTTATGAATTTTTATCCTGATTCAAACGCATTCAAATCTGATTGTATAATATGTTAATTTATTTTTCAATTTCAAAACATGGCTGTGGGACTCACATTAACTAACATTTAAAAACATATGTGCATTGAATTTTTATTTGAATATTTCGCACCAAACCTTAATTAACCTCCTACCCAAGACATTATTCCGTGGACAGACGACTTGCCTGTCACGAATATTCTGGAATTAAGAAGACATTCAGTCTGCAAAACGCCACTTACCACTCTATCTGTCCAGGACGGCTCAAACGTGGGACCCGCCCCGTCGTTTCTCACCGTCACGTTGATGTGGACGGTGTCTCCCGTCGTCCATGTGGCTGGCGTAGTCACTGATATGACGGCTAAGTCTGCCGGGGGCGACAGCGTCACTTCTATGGCCTGTCAGGTATGAAATAGCGCCAGCTTTATAATTGTTACAAAACATTTTTGTGCCGGTTAAAGCGGAGTTCACGGGGTGTTTCTAGTAATATCAAGATCTCAGCTGACGGGGTCAGGGGTATATGTTCTGAAATGCACCCCCATAACAGGTGTTTTTAGATTACACTAGTAAAAAGTTAGTAAAGTAAGGATATGGTTTAAACCATCACCGATACAGTTCACAAAGAGAAGGTGTGTAAATAAAACCGTCGAACGTCAGAGACGTCGACAAAAACCCAGCTAAATTTTTCTCTTTTTCTCGGTCTAAAGACTGAAAGCAAAAGTTACTTGTTTTCGTTTTACATTGAAACTGACCAGTAAAGCGTGTATTTAATTGCCTGAACTATGTTGTTTACATTAATCTATTCCATTATTCAATTTGAATCTATGTCACTTTTAAAAATAAAATAAAGTTTATTCACTTTGGTTTACACGGCTGCGGGCGTATGCTTCATGATAAGTGGCACCCTCTAAGTAAAAGAAGGCGAAATTTTCCCTGGCGTGTAATGGGTTGAAACTAAACTTGGAATGTGATTGGTAAACTTTCGGAACCCTCCATTATCGACAGTGAATAGGCAAGCTATCCACCCCAGACATCTTGTCGCCATTTCGCCATACCGCTAAATGTCGCGCTTTGTCCTCATCAGCCAAGCGCCTACCATCGACAGAGTTGCTGCTTATATATACATCATTCTTTTCACACTTTATTCTTCAGCTACAGACATAGAACTGAGCACACAACACTCTTTCAGCCACCAAAATCCTGCAACTCAGTTTAGTTAGCAGCAATTTGTAGCACGCCAACATTCAAAATTGCACAGGAACGAACAACAGCAGGTCGAACAGCTATTGGAGAGCTTCGACAACGGGCAAAGAAAACGATCTTGGCAAGGCTGTAGAAGCGCATAATATTGACAATGCTGCCTGAAAGGCCTTAAAACTTCAAGCAGGAGTAAGAGAGATGAGACAGCCTAGGGCTATAAGTGATACGCTGCAATGCACAGTCCCTAAATGAGAAGCCGGTTCGGAATCCCTCGCCACAGTATAGACGACTTGGCAGCAGTGTGTGATACGGGTACAGCCATATAACCAAGGTGTTCTCGCATTCCGGCTAGCCCAAGTCATCTGAGGCGCGAATCCGGTACAGCCTGCACGCAGTGAAGTAAGCCGACATGTGTCAGCACCATCCCCTCACCTGTTGCATGAGATACGACTACGAATACAGGCAGTGGTTCTTCGCAGCCTCCTTTCGGGAGAAACAACCACACCGCCCCTACAAGCTACGACGCGTGCCAGACAGACATGCCGGA
This sequence comes from Protula sp. h YS-2021, assembly GCA_949752745.1. NCBI lineage: Eukaryota > Metazoa > Annelida > Polychaeta > Sabellida > Serpulidae > Protula > Protula sp. h YS-2021. The sequence goes on along the minus strand of OX457024.1, from coordinate 35,698,882 downwards.
ATTGCAACTTGGCCCGCTGCAGTTTTGCTCACAATTGCAGCACTTGCTCGGGGAACACCAGGAATATCCCCACCACCAAAAGCATCGCGCCACCTCTAGCCCGCTTTCAGCCAAAATTAAAAATCGGGAGCAATTTTTAGACAACGACCACGATTAGACGTGCTTTCAAGCGGTTTTAATATTATAAACGTTAAGAAGGACGATATTCATTCAATTCTGTGAGGCATCTAATAGCCCCGCTGCGGAGAGTAAATTTAAGGATAAACTGGAAACATAAATAAGGAAGGAACTGCAGCTAGGTCGCTACAGAGTTGTGCAGCAGAAACCAACAATTGTGTCTCCTGTCTCTGCGGTTCCGAAGAAAAGAGGACAGCACACTACTAGTCCACGACTGCTCGCAGCCTGCTGACAGATCATTCAGTTTCGCTTCGCCAACAAGCACACATTTACGTCCGTTGACGCAGCGGTAGCCATGCCGGGACAGAGATCCTATACGTGTAAGATCGACCTAAATTCCGCTTATCGTGACGTCAGCTTCCGCCCGTTCTCGCAACATTTTACAGAACCGAAGTGGAAGTTCGACGATAATGATCGACATGTGCCTCCCGTTATGGCTTCCCTTGGCGTTGGGATCTTCCACCGGATCACCCAAAGCGTTTACCGGATGCTCCATTGTCAGGGAATCAAATTATCCACTATCCCGATGGCTTATTCTTCATTACGCCAGAGCGTACGAAGACGCAATAAAAGCTATGAGATGCTCACCTACTTGTTACTTTCGCTAGGTTTCTCCATCAGCTGGGAGGAGTGCATTTCTCCCACCTACTGCCTCACCTTCATGGGAGTTACGATAAACACACTGGACTGCACCCTCTTAATCCCCCAGGGAAAGCTACCGGATACTCGAGATTTAATTAATCGCTGGGTGCACCACCCACAGCAAGCGCGATTCGAAACTCGAACTTCACAGCTTGCTTGGTAAGCTCCGCTGGACCGTATGCGTCGTTCACGTCGTACATCCCTCCCTGCGTGCTAGTGACGTCACTACGCCATCCGCACCACCGAGCACGTATCAACATTGATGCGCGCCGAAGGCTCGCAACCATCAGCATGCTTTGCAGCTCCTTCAACAGTAACACCCCCTTGAAGAAAGCAGTGACCGAAGCCGCCCTTATCGCTAAGAGATCAGCAATCGACTGGCTATACTGCAACTTGTCAGTGGATATTCCTCGCCTAGCTCAGAGCACAATAACAGCAAGGAATCAGCTGCCGTTTTCTATGCCATCAAGCGTCGTTGTTCCTCGCATGCCGCAAAGCACCGTCTTCAAAGACAATACTCTGTTGAACCGGGTTTCAACAAGAAAGACGTTTGATTTTGACGGATATTCTCGTGAAATCTGTATCAAGTAGCATTAAGCTGACCGTTTTTTTTTATATCAGCAGCCGTGCAAACAAGCTTGTACACACAATCTCGAGAGTTCTCAAAATCACTCATGCTACTTTCGCCCACCCGTACGTCCTCTCCACGAACTCACTCTGTACGTTCAGGAGCGGTCAGACGCTTAGCGATACTAGACCGACAGATAGTGGGAATGAGAGAGAGGCCATTGTAGGGAACGCAAATATCCCTCTTCGTCAGCGTCATCCCCCTCCATTTTGGTGTTAATTACTCAAACCTAAGGAACTACATCGTTCTGGGTAGACTTTGAAATTTTGGCATCTTAAGTACCTCCGCTTTGCGTTTTTTGTTGTTGTATTTTTATAGCTTGTTCGCTCGGGAAAAGTAGCAACGGAAAATACAGTTTATCCAAAACGTTTGTACTTTTATTTGAGTCCAATTGACTGAATTTTGACTGACTCTGTGGTAGACACGTGATTAAGTTATTCCGACATCGTGGCTGGATGGGAACAGGCGCTTATGACTCTTAGGCGTTAGCAAAGCTTTAGTAAATACTTGACCAATGGATGACATGCTTCATTCACTGTTAGTTCATGAAAATCATCTTCAAAAAATACATTTTAATTCAGATTACCACTGAATTTGATTTATGCAAAACTGATCAGTTTTATAAGGTAACTGCGCTAATGTTTTACTTGACGACATCGATACCGAGAAAGCGCCATTCCTTTTTAAATCCTAAAGGGACCTGTATTTGTCTTCAAGATAATTTTCACAAAGAATGAAAAGGGTTTGTTCATATACGGCGATAGAATGCTACATCTATGGTCCGTAATTTGTCTTGAAAAATGTTCAAAATAATCTTCGAGGGTATTCATCACAAGATAAAAATAGGAAGCTTACGTCTGAGACTTCTGTGTTGTCCTCCTCACTGGAATGCTCGTACACATTGCTGTACACATCTGTTTTAACGTGTATGTAGTAATCTCCACTCAGACGATTGCTTGTGCGCACGCGCGCAGTGTAGGCGTATTCAGCACCGGGGGACAGCACGCCAGTGTGCTCTATCACGTCTAGTTCTGTCCCTTCGTTATCACCTGATGCATTAAGAATACCAGGCATGTGCTTTGAATCTGCCTTGACATTTCTGCTGGGCGATGGCTTATTATTTTTCTTTTTTTTCGCCCAATTTTTGAAGTCTTACATGTTGAATATGTTGACATGAAGTACACTGGTCAAAAATTCTCACAAAAATATTGAAATTTGCTAAACTGTGCCCCTCAACGCCAGTATCTAAAACATAGTGCACTGAAAGAGTACCTAAAACCGGGCTGTCGTGAATTATGACGCTGTCATACCAGGTGTCTGCTTTTGTGACACCCGTTCCGATGTTCTTCACTGTAATGCGCACATTGATGATTTTTCCTATAGCCAAAATAAATAAATAAATAATAAAAGGCTTGTTTATGGCTTGTTTTACTTGATAGACTTCATACTTTTTTTTAATGTCACGTGCTAAAGTCAATGTGTTCATGCTACCAGCAATTGCAAGAATATTACACAACCCACAATTTTCGTCATTAAATTTGTTTGTTGTTTTCTGTGCATATTATTTCTTCAGAACGCAGTTGTGGCCATTCACTAGCCATGCAATCGTATTGTGTGACTATTTCGTCGGAATGAACATCGAGTATCATTTATTCAGTTCTTGTAGAAAGACTTTTTTGTTTTTGCTTCAGCGAATAAAATGACCAATTTTAAATTAAGAGTTAAAACTTCTAAGCGATTTAAAACTGGAGTATGAATAACTGTTAAAAGGGCATGTTCTATTTCATATACGCAAAATTTTGAGACCTTTTTATCTCTTCCGTGCGCAAAAACTTATGGTGTTAGCCTTCCACAACAACATCAATGAGCATATTTAACATGTTTCAGAGCCAGGAGTGAAGTACCAGTTTTATGTTAGAACTAACCCCCCCCCCCCCCCCCTCCTGGATTACGCCTTACCTGAAAACGTTGTCCTAGGCAACACGACCCGGTCAACTACTAGATTAGGCGGGGGCGTGAGACGTACGTCGATTCCCGTGATGGATATCTTTCTATTGTTCATTGTGTCAGCCTCTTCCAACTGTAAACAAAGGTAGATTCAAGGATTTAAAAAGAATCCAAAAATATTAAGTTTTAAGTTATCAATATATGAAATGGCTGTAAAAGGTTTCACTTTTTTTCATCAACATTTTTCGAAAATATTTATGAAATAATAATATAAAATCAGAAAAGAAACGCCACAGATATAACACTTGGAGCAATAAGCCTCATCTACGATACTTTTCCACTGAAGACTGACATGTTTTCTTTGGTCTTTAGTTATGTTTTTTTATTAAATGGAATTCTACATTTTAATTTAAATTGCTTTAAAGTTAACATCTTTCCTAAATGTCACCCAGTAGTTCAATGCCTCAATCTCACTCATAGTGCTGTTCATCTTTAGACAATCACTTTTAATATATAGCTTAGATGCTATTCTTACCCTATGGATATAATCAGTAACAATCATGACGTAATAGAGGCCGATTTCGTTGTCCTCCAACCCGATGCTGAATTCATCCGTATAGCCGTCGTTACTGTCCAGGGAGCGGCGCTGTAACTCGCGACCCGCGAATTTGGGCGTTTCAAACGTCGGCGACGTATCTGCTCTCAACATTTACAGTGATAACTTTCATGTCTGAGAACCATGGCTATAGATATTTTTTTTAAGTAATTGTAGCCGCTAAAAGAGGACACATTTTATAAAGTTACTTGCTTTTCCTTGAGAATGAGTTGTCAAAGATGTTGCTTATGAGTGAAAAGCTGATAGATCTGTATAGCTTGCTCATGCGCTATCAAAATCAAAACATAGTACCTAGATCAGTATTACCATTGTACTGAGTATCACCACTTTATTGCTTATTACCATTGTACTGAGTATTGTCATTGCGTTGAAAATTACCATTGCACTGAGTATTACCATCGTGCAGAGTCTCACCACTGCACTGAAAATTATCATTGCACTGAGTATAACCAGTGTACGGTGTATTACAACTTAAGTATTAGAAATGTGCTGAATATTACCAGTGCACAGAGTATTACCAATATACTGACCTATATAGAAGGCGTCGTACCACTGCTTCACGGAGATGCCGTTGCTGCCCTGGTATGCCGTGTTTGCACTTCCTTTATTCTCTACAGTATACTCAACACTAAACATAGTACCAGAATACGTGAAGTCGGGGACAATGATTGTGGTTACGGAAATATCCGGCAGAGGTCGCGTCACGAAGCCCCAAATGGGGCTAGGAGTCGTTTGGTTTTCGCCCGGTACGACGAATTCTATTTGCCAGAGAATTTGTTCGTTTTCCGGAAGGCGTTGGGTTGGAGTGTAATATGTGACACTTCTTGTGGCGTTAGGCATGGGCGGTCTGTCTTCCCCGAACACCCAAATATAGACCTGGTAACTTGTAGCGGCTGCAAACAAGACAAATAACAGAAAGTCACTGATACAATATGACTACCATAAATGTAGTACCGAGAATGCCAAATCACCGGTATAATGCTAATAGTGGAAAAATAATTTTAAATAATCGTAAACCCAAAATGAAAAACCAAAATATCGGTTGTAATGCTATACCGTGGTATAACGATTCAAGTCGTTGAAAGTACCCGTGATATGTATACCCCACACAATATCCGCCATATTAGCCATCATTATACCATACGTTACATGTCACACTACCCCGTACCTGACCGTCACAGTCACAGAACCCCTTATAGTATCAACCTACGTAACCTGTCACTTTGCCCGGTTACCATAATCATCAAAGTACCTAATAAAGTACCCGCCCCAGTCCTCCAAAGCATCCGTCAGAGACAGTTCTTGGCACAGTACTCCCTCACAGCACCCCTACATTACTGCCATTACTGTCATTGTAAGGGGCACACTACCCCTACAATCCTATACCACACTGTCCGCCACACCACCGTCACAGCGCATGCACGATGGCCTTTACATCACCGCTCACGGAACCGTATCAAGGCCTAAGTACCCGTCATGGTGCCTCAAACAATATCCGCCATAATGACCTTACTACCCCCCTTACCTTACACACCCCATCAGCCCGTACTTAGTCCTCAGAACTACCAGATACTCTACTCATCACATTACCACTATACACTCCTCACGTACATTACCACTATATACTCCTCACGTAACTTGTCACGTGACACCTCACACTACATCGTACATTTCGTATCACACGACCAACTTACTCCACCCGTACCCTCACTTTCAAGTACCCCTTAAATTACCTCATATAGCACTTGTTATATCGCCCATCATACCGACACTTACATCATCCATAACTACTTTAACCACCCCCACCCCCACGTACGTGCATACTTTATCTATTCCTAATATTTACCGTCATAGCAGCCCAAACATTACCAGTAACAGCAATCTTGCTACCACTTGCATTCTTCATTCATTCTTTTTTGAGTGAAGCGTTATGGAGGAACTCATTTTTTGTGGTTGTATCAAATCCAGCTGGATGAATTTGAACCGGGGGTCCTTGGGATAACCGGGCGAACGTCTGGACCACTACTGCACGTAGATGAAGTGACAAAATGAAATATTTTATAAATCTTATTCAATACAATTCCAATAATCAATACAATGCATGGAACAGCCTTGACGGCCTTGCCCTTGACGTGTAATTGAGTGTTTATGGTTTGTTTATCTTTTCCTGAGAAAGTAACACGTTCTGAATAGTGTTACAGGAGATTACTGAATGTCTGTGAATGGCACTACATTTCACATGGATTCTTTGCTGGAAAAAATTTCCGTAAAACCCTGTAAAAGTCAGGTAAAAGAACACCGTGACGTAGAAGAGCATGTCAAACGAATGATCATAGGATTTCGTGTTGTGACAGCAGGGCAGGATGAAGGTGCCTCAAGGGGGCAGGGAGGGGGCATGATGTCCTTTGTGTTGACATACGTGTCCAAAAAAAAAAAACACACAGAGAAAGGGGGGAGGGGGGCATTTGGAGACCAGACGCGGTCCGCGCAGTGCCAGTTTCGTCAAAAGAAGAACGGTGGCTTTTACTTTTCTTTGACAATCTAACAAAACTAGTAGCAATTTTGTTTCCAATCAAATTTTAAAAAAAAACACATCTCCTCCTAGGAATTATTTTGGAATTTGGCTGAAATAATGACGATTTAAATTTAAAGCTACATCGGAGTTACAGCCTGATTGGCATAAAATGTAGTTTTAAAAATTTGAGTGGAGGCAGGGAGTATAAATGTGCAACTGGCTATTAACCGAAAACCAATTTTCTTAAAAGGGTAAAGGCGTCCTTTTAGGATTCAGTAAAATGTTGATTAAATATAGAACATACAAGCGTCCGCCTGGCTTTTGTTCTTTGATTTCTTTTTTTCTTTCTTTCTTTTTTATGAGAGTTTACCAAAAGCAATTAAAATATTAGTGAAAAACCAATTTCTTATTAAGATCTTCACTGATGCAGGAATTAGGTCTTACTGTCTTGACATTTTATGCAAGGCGACGGGCATAAGTACCAACTGGCTGTTACTATTTTTGGTGATTCGCCGAAAAGTGGCGGAAATATTGGCGATACACACAGCGTCGTTGATGTAATGCCGCCGCAAAACTAGAGGCTGCCGGTGGGGATATGACAACTTGCTTTTCCCCCATGCCTTCTCCGCTCCCCCCCCCCCCCCCCGCCCCACCATGTTTTAACATTTAAACCCTGAGCATTATGTGAAGAGTCCCATAGCTGAAAATCGCATAAGTGACATGTTTGTGAATTTTGAGCTGAACCCAGCAATGAAGCGATAAGGTTGCAATGAATGAGTCCATTATAACGCAACAAAAAAAACTTTCTGTATATTTTTGCAACTGCTCTAGGGAAAGGACCTATACAAGCTCAAAACCAAGAAATGTCGCTTATGCACTACCTTCCTGTGGCCCTTCACGTATTCACATAAAATGGGGGAAAGTGAAGAATAAGTTTTGTAACTTTTGCCCACGGTCAATTCAAAATAATGTCTATACAAACATGCATATTGAGGCCACATGAGCGTCTCTTGCAGGTCAACATTTTGCTCTCCTATATCCGGGTTGATTGGGTTAAGAAGCGGCAGCACCCGGATTATTTGCGTCACTTCCGTTTGTTGCCCGCAGTCATCTGTCACCGTCCACACCCTGCATTGCACCAACAAGTGTTGAAAACTTTAAATAAGACCATTTTTCTTCACTGATACCTTAGTTAATTTAGTTCTGGTTGTCCAGGAAATTTAAATTTGTCAAGAATCAAGACAGCTTCTTGTTTTAGTCCACAGAAAGACTGTATTCATAGCGGTTCGTATTTAGCCATAATTAAGTAGCATTGCAAGATGTTTCGGTCCCTACAGTATATTCTACCATTTGTCAAAGAAGTAAAAAAAGCCAGAAACAAACCTCTCAAATGTTATGTCGCATTTGTTTGGATCTTGTGAGTCTTGGAACGTGATTTCATACGATCTGTCGCACGGATGAACCACAGTGATGGTCGTGCTAAAAACAGACACGCTCCTGGCATGGCTTAGCAATTCACAGGCATTGCGTTATGTTACCCAAGTAATAATAATAATAATAATAATAAACTGGCATATTTATTTATTCACTAAATAAATACATAACCGGCTTGGTTATCAGATCAAGAATGTTGTTATATGATACATCTAATATGTATAGCAAAGCTGGGCAAATCACAATTATTTTAAAAGACAATCTTGACCCTTCGAGGCGCAAAACAACACCAATTATATGAACAAAATGTTGTGCGCTAAATGGTTAAATATTTTTCGAGTTTTGAAGAAGGGGCCATTTGTTTACCCTATTCTTGCTTCTGCTTCAATCAGATCGTTCGCTTCGTTACAGGGCACGATGCTCGTCGGCGAGAAGAATATCTGAGGAGGCTGAGGGTTGGCAACTGTTACCGACTGGGCAAACGTTCCCTCGTTTCCAGCCTGCAAGCCAAATAAACGGTACATCTCGATAATTTTATTTCTGAATAAAAAATCTTTTTTTAATGGTCGAACGACTCGTTAGTGGGCGTTAATTTTGGATCCCGTGATAGTTTATCTGACGAAGTTTAGTTTGTGTGCAGAACCCAATAATCGTTTACCTAACCTGTATTATTTCATATTCAGCCTCCGAACTTTTCTGTTTATAAATATTTTCTGCCCATCAGTTCCCCACTGTGCATGGTTTCGAAACCTCATTTTACCACAGTAATTATTACATCAAGCGTTAAAAAATGTTAAGGTGTGGCATATGGAAGGGGAGGGTGTTGTACCTCGTCAATTGCCGTCCACGTCCTGGTGAATGCGCAGTTTGCTTCCGCGGAATCCCGGTACTGAACGGATATGACGTCATTGTTGTCGACGACCACGGGAGTACCCAGGTTGGTGTTATTAGGGAAGAGATTGTCTCCACATTGCACGCTGACAAAGGGCGATAAACCCGTTATCGCGGGAATGTCAATATCTACAATGTCAAGCGTCTTGCAGAAAACTGTCTCTGATGATATGTAAAACATTTTATAAAAATGTTTAAAGCTGTTCTCTAAAATATTTTAGTCATGGTTTTTACACTTTCAATTAAATCACTGAGCTATCACTTCTTCTTCTACTACTACTCCTACCACTCCTCCTCCTCCTCCTCCTCCTCCTCTATTTCTGCTAGTCTTAAATTTGTCAATATCTATTTCACTTGATATTTCTACAATCACATATTTGAAATTGAAAAAACGGCGGTCGAAACTTCGGTGAAGGGCTGTGATATGGATTTTTTGCCCTAAAATCTCGTTTGTTTTTGTGTAAAAATAATGAGGGGGAGGAGGGGTGGCAACATCATAAACCCTTTGTGTTTGACATTGAAATACAAAAAAAAAAAACAAACACTAGGCTAAAAGCATCGGTGGAAGGCCATGTTCTGCCACAATATACACATGTATTTGAAGGGAGTTGTATAAGAGGTTCAAGTTGGATAAAGAAATAAATATTCTATTCATTTTACAACTTAATTCCTAATACAACTTGAGTAAAATGCTCTCCGTGGTTCATACTCAACCATTCACATTTGCCGTGTTGCCGAAACATGAACTGTCTACTTTCAAAAACAGCGAAAAAGAAGTGCGCAGCAAATGAGTCACTGATAACCCAAATGCAGCACACAACAGTCATTAACGGATGCAGTCACACTTCAATGCTCAACCTAAAGAAAACATAGCCGTGAAACCCAGAAAAATGCCTCTGTAATTTTTTAATCTATTCAAAAAAACTGTTTTAATATTTCATGAAAAAAGTGAATCTTTGAAACAAAATCAATAAGCTATCGAAGTTCAAAGAATATCGGCCAGAACTCAATAACAAAATAGTAAGCCACAATCCACAGGTTATCAAATCGCTGTGACTATGGCAAATCTAGACGACAAGTTGCGACTTGTTTCATGGTCCCGTATTCCTAAGTCGCTGTTTTTCAGTTTCTTTCAGACGAAATGCAATAAATGTCCTACTCGTTCAATGTTTGAGACAAACCCTAATACGTTTCTCAATGGGAGCTGATAAATATTCAAAGCAGATGCATGACATCACAAAAATCTTAAAATTTCATTGGCCCATTGTAGTTACTATTAGTTGACTCATCAGTGAACGTAAACATACTGTGAATGAACGAAAATTTATGACTGAAATTGGAACCGTCTCAAAAAAAAAAATCCCCCAAGCGGAATGTGGCACTATGGGCTGGCCTTCCAAAAAAAAACAAAAAAAAAAAAAACAAACCAATTATGATCGTGATTGTAACAGGCTGGCCGCGGTTTCCTACAGCGTCGGTGGCTATGAGCGTGACGGCATAGGTGCTGTTTGCGACCCCGAACAGTGTAAACAGAGGACCAAGCAGCGGTCCTGACTCCACTTCTACACCGTCCTGACTGTTTCACATGCAAGTTCACATTAATCCCGAAAGCGAGATTTTGCCGCTAAATTGCCCATTATGGCTTCCGTATTTAATTTATATTTTCTTTTTTGAATGAGCTTATCTGAGATTCTGTAAGTTTTACATTTCGCTCTATCTTTTGAAATCAACACAATCAACTCATATAACTGCGCAGCACACTCATACTCATTCCTCTGAGAAAGACAACTAGACTGAGTCTGCCAATTAGACCAGCTCACAATTTAAAATATTCAAAATTTCATATATTTAATTTACAGAAGGAGCACTTTGTTAGATTTGTTTCGTGCCGCTTAAAACTGAAAAAATCTGAACGTTAGATTCTCGTCGATTTTTTCTTGGTAAAATGTTATTTTTAGTAACTCACCTCATCTCGTATTCATAAGTGCAACCGCTTTCTGAGCAATCGAAGAGGAAGACATACGCGATGCTGTTTATATACAGCGGTCCGCTTGAAGGATCGATGTCAGTGAAAGTCACGGACGGGGCAGTTTTGTCTATTAAAAAAACCCAGATGTACCAAAAACCGGCATTTTATAAAATTCTAAATGTCTGAACCATATATCAGCGTTTTTGCGACTTAATATAGTTTCTGAGTAGATTGAGAGAGAGAGAGAGAGAGAGAGAGAGAGAGAGAGAGAGAGAGAGAGAGAGAGAGAGAGCGGGAAGTGGTGGTTCTTACAATGAATTTTAACATCTTATCTGAAGTAAGAAAAAAGGCGAATAAGAGCGGGCGAGATGGTGAGCAATAGTAGGGGGCTTTGTGAGGTGCATGTCAAAAAAGAGCGGGTGGGGTGGGATGGGGGCTTTGTGAGGTGTACACGCAAATAAGAGTGGGTGGAGTAGTGGGGGTTGCTTTGTGAGGTGTATGCGCAAAAAAGAGCGGGTGGGTGGGACGGGGGGGGGGGCTTTGTGACGTGTATACACAAATAAACGCGGGCTCGGTGGGTTGGGGAGCTTTATGAGGTGTATACGCAAATAAGAGCGGGTGGAATAGTGAAGTTTGGAGGCCCTGTGAGTTTTATGCGCAAAAAGAGCAGTGGAGTTCGGGGAGAGCTTTGTAAGGTGCATACGAGTAGTAAAGGCCAACACATTTCAGTTATCCTCGGTAATTCTAAAGAAATATTTGCGGTTTTTAGGGAACAATGGGAACATTCCAATCCTTTATTTTGGGAACAATCGGAACATTCCGAATCTATAATGCTTTCAGTGTAACCTTGAGGCTAGCGGGGCAAAAATCTTGTGGTTTTACATCGTTTGAGAGAATGTTGTTTCTGATATTTTCTTTTCTGTTGAATGTGTGTGTGTTTGTTAATTTTATTTATACCACATGATAGTGTATTATAACCATATTACTACCATATGATCTGTAACGCTCTTGTTGGGTGGTTTCTTTATGCAATGAATGCGAGCGAATACTTAGAACCACCCGTGAGCACTCAGGTCCACCCAAACCATACAGGACCACTCAAGACCACCCAAAACTACAAAGGACCACTCGAAACCACACAGAACCACTCAGGACCACTCAGGGCCACCATGACAACTCATCACCACCCAACACCATACAGGAGCACTCAAGACCACCCAAAACTATACAGGACCACTCGCAACCATAAAGGAGCACCCATGACCACTCAGGACCACCCAAAACTATACAGGACCACTCAGGAGCACCCATAACCACTCAAAACCACCCAAAACGTTAAAGACCACTCGCAATCATACAGGACCACTCACGACCCCCATGACCACTCAGGACCACCCAAAACCATACAGCACCACTCAGGACCACCCGCGACCACTCAGAACCACCTAAAACCATAAGTACCACTCGCAACCATACAGGACCACTCAGGTCCACCCAAAACTATACAGGACCACTCGCAACCATAAAGGAGCACCCAAGACCACCCACAACTATACAGGACCACTCGAAACCACTCAGGAGCACCCATGACCACTCAGGACCACCCAAAACTATACAGGACCACTCGCAACCATAAAGGAGCACCCAAGACCACCCAAAACTACACAGGACCACTCGAAACCACTCAGGAGCACCCATGACCACTCAGGACCACCCAAAATCATAAAGACCACTCGCAACCATACAGGACCACTCACGACCACCCATGACCACTCAGGACCACCCAAAACCATACGGGACCACTCAGGACCACCCGTGACCACTCAGAACCACCCAAAACCATAAGTACCACTCACAACCATACAGGACCACTCAGGACCACCCATGACCACTCAGGACCACCTGTAACCACTCAGAACCACTCGTCGTTTATACCCTGCCAAAATCTCCTGTTGAAGCCTGTCGTGTATATGTTAATTAGTTTATTGACATCATATCATAAAATGACACGTCGAATCTTAATTGGATTAGTTTACCTTATGTACGCAAAAGCAGGACGGTAACCTGAACATGCCAGCATTGTTGCTAACACATGAAATTACATATGGTCATCATGTGACTGCGTGCGTAGAGTGAGGGCCTCGCCTCCACCCCCCCCCCCCCTCCACCCCTGTGTTCTGTGTGCTTTCCCCGCCCCTTGTGTAACGTGCATGTACTCTGCCTGCCCAGAGTATGTTTAAAGAGAGCATGTTAATTAACTTGCGGATTAACGATTTCTACTTGAAGTAGGCCAGGTACACAATGCATTTGTGTTATGAATAGATTCTGTACATCAGCTGTTTATTTTCAAACCTGTGCAAAGAGCACGTTTGTATTGCTTTTTGTGATTTCAATGTTACATGATTTATTTAACCGCAATGTTGGATATTTGAAAAGGAGCTCGTCAAGGTAAGTCAGTAAAGGGTTCACAAGTGAGGGTGGGTAAAACTATTGACGTTTTCAACGAAAAAAAAAAAACGTCAAAATAAACCATTTACTAGCGATGTACTTTAATTGAACTGAAGCGTACGCTCATGCATCGGAGCCCTTATTTAACTGGAAATAGACCTCGAAACTTAACATCATAACTGCGTGCGGGGGTAATAATTAATTAAAATTTTTGAACATACAGAGCTCTATAGCAAATCACCTTCAAAATGAATATAAAAATCTTGTGTGGAGGATTAAGTTTTGACACTTGCCATCACGAAATAAAGAAGCTATAGTATGGTGCAACTCAGGTAAAATGATTCGACTTTACCGCTCTCACATTTTTATAAAGCATGCCTTATTATTATTATAATAATTTTATGAGGTTATGATTTTAACCTTGTAATTTTAGCCGTTCTTACTTCGCAAAAACTAATATAACCCAAAAATTGTTGGCCCTCGTCTCACTCTTTACGATGGATCTATTTCATCAAGTGACGAATGAATCTGAACGTTTATGTAAAACACATTAAAACAACTTAACTCTAATCTAACCTAATTTTATTTTTGCTTTAAAATCTACGAACACAAGAGTGGATATGAGCGTTCATGAGGTAAAGATTTAACTCTGTTTTAATCTAACCTAATTCTAGTTTTCTACAAACACGGGGGTGCATCTTCGCGCTCATGTGATAGAGATTAAAACAGTCCTATTGCTTTAAAATCTACAAAAATTAATGAGAAAAAACGTATTTATTACTAACTACAGTCTCTGGCACAATCTAAACTACAAAAATTCTATCAAAACTGCTGTCAGCTGTGGGTTAGCTGGAGCGAATCTGTGCGTCCATGAGGTCAAAGATTTTACTAGTATTCTTTCTTTGAGCGAAGAACTTTTACATGGTACTTGGGTGCTGAGCGTTTTGGTTTTGCCGCAACGGGAGGTGCCTGCCTGCGTGCCTTCTTGCGGACAACTGGTGTTGGTGTTGGTGGTCTTGGAGGTGGGGGTGGGGGTGGAGGGAGTGATGCGTCCCAGTCGTTCTCTGGATCTATCTCCGACATGGGAGACAGTGGTGGTGGGGGTAACCAGTCGTCCGAGTTGTTCTCTGGTTCTTTCTCTGAAATGGGAGATAGTGGTGGTGGGGGTAGCCAGTCGTCCGAATCAGACTTCTCGATCTCTGAAATAGGAGAGAGCCTTGGTGGTGGGGGTGGAAAATGAATCACTGGCTTGACTTGACACGGGGTTGAAGAAGTCTGTGGGGGAACTATTGAACGTGATGACTCTGGTGCTGAACGTTGAGACTCCAGCTCTGGTGTTGGTGGGTAGGATGGATCCGATGGTGGTGTGATGGGAATACGGGTGGTCCTCTCACGCTTTACTACCACCTCTCTTTTTCCGTAGATCAAGCCTGTTGGAGACAGTTCATCCTCTTCAACACCGTTCGACTCATCAGAACTCTGTAGACGGATTGGCTCTGGCAGTCGTCTTGTGGTCACTCCCCTTGGCGGCAGCCTTCGCTTGATCAACTGGAGGGATATCCATATCACAAAGAAAAAAATCCCAAACACACCAGCAACAACAGCAGCTATGGCAATCACAGTTCTGAGACCATAAACGCTTTCACTGGTGTCCGGGCGAGATGTTGCTAGGGTCGCTAGGGAAGTCGTCGTGGTGAGCGATGTCGGGTCAGCTGAAACATATGGAAAGAAATATATATATATATTAACTGACTGCATTTTATATGTGATAACATTCATTTCATAAATAGGATTTAAATGCTACACTTATATTTCAGCTTTTGTTGACTTAGTGGTTTTAAAATCTTACTTAACCCATGTCCTTAAACATACGAAAGCTCTTTTCTTTTTCTAATCAGTAATTTATTTCACGCAAATGCATTTTAGAACTCACCCGTATTGCATCCGATAAGTTGAATCCTGCTTTGCGCTAGCGAGTTCAATTCGCTGCACTGGTTTCCAGAAAAATCATCCTGTACCTCAATTACTTTCACGGATGGTAAAGCAGTTTCTAAATCCTTTACGGTTACCATACTTTTCTTAAGTGTTAATTTCAAAACCTTTGGCCACATCCGATTAAAAGAATATGTATCCGTACATATCAGTTCCAAACCATCTTTCAGACAATCCGCAGTTGCAAATTCGACAAAAACAGCAATCGCAATAACAACCTTCACAAACAGCATTTTTTTTTTCCACTTGAGATAACGCAACTTGTAAGAATGTGTTAAGACAATTAAAACCCTATCTTTTATTGTGTAAATTAGCGTCGGGCAGATAAGTTTTGACCAATCACAGCTGTGTCTTCCGTGCAGATCTCTGTCATCCGCCCCCCCCCCCATCCATACTGTCAGTTTGTGTGCTGCTATATTGTAGCACCTGAAAACCTACTCACCCACTGTTTTAGCTGACCACTTGAGCAGTGATTCTGACATCATGCCACAGTCTTACCATAGTCAAACAGTGGTCACTTTATTTGCGTATGATGTTTATTTAGGAGCTTATTTTCAGATTTTGGTATGCGGTAGAAAATAAAGCAAAAGGGATGGGTGATTTCTTGCCGAGGTCTTAGCATCGTTATTGACATAATGCATTATTCGCAATGCGGTGGGGTTGAAACGCTGACAACTTTATTTACACAAAATGTGTATTTAGGAGTTTCAGATGCCAGAAAAAAAAAAAGCTGGTGATCGAACGATGTGGGTGGGTGTGTGGGTGGGAGGGGAGGGGGGGGGGGTTGGTGAGGTTGGAAATAGAGATATGATTTAGTCAAGCATCTCCAGTGAAAAGTATTTATCTTCAAGATTTATATTTTTGTAGATACAAACGACTGATTTAGTAGTTAAGCGTCGTAAACAATTATTACGGCCCTCTACCCTATCTTAATGAGCTGCATTCATTTCTATTTTTGAACTAGTATATAAAGAACGCTCTCCCAACAAACTTTTTTGTTTTTGCCTAAGATCGATTCCAATTACTTTTAAATTCGCAAATTAAAATAAATTTTATTACTTGTCATCATGGAAAAATATTTCATCAGTTTGCTTTTATTTGTGGTTTTTGTTGATAACTGTTACGCCAGTTGCGACTTATGTGATTGTGATGGTGAAATTGTGAGATGCAGTGGCTTTGAGGTGGAACATTGGGTTGACTTTTATCCCAATAATAACTGGATAAAGCAGAAAATCTATTTTAGAACTGCAATAGCAGATCTGCCTCTCTTGAATGATGATGAATTTTTATCCCTACAATCTTTAACAATAATCGAATGTCCATTCATAACTTGTGGAGAACTGATTAAATTTGAAAAAGGCCGACCTTCAGTTGATGTTATAACAGATATTTCTTGTGTGGATTTTTCTACTGCCTCATCACATAAAATGATTACTTTTGATATAACAACGGAGTCAAGAGATCATTCATACTTCCATTACTCAACAGAAGCATCCTCATCTCAACAAAAAATAGAATCATCTACTCCTCAAATATCATCAGCTTGGGATTTAACGAGAACACTGGATTACTCTCAACAATCAACATCATTCGTGCAAACAATAGACGGATCAACTTTCTCTCAATCGACACACACACCTAATATAAATAATCCCTCTCGTCCTATTAACAGAATAACTTTCGGAATTGTTTTGACAGTTGGATTACTTCTCTTATGTGCTGTGGTTTTGGGAGTTATTTATGTCTTTAAAGTAAAATGTAAGAAAAAAGAAGTGAGAAATAGAATATATCTTTTAGATAATCCTCTTTTTAGTCTGGAAACAGCTGAGACGTCTGTGTAATCTGAGAGTTTGAGTGCATTTTTTAGGTGAAATTTAGAAATAATAGCCTGCGAAAAACCTGTTTAATGATAAAACTAACAGCAGCTGTGACAATTAACTATTTGGAATTATCTAGTATCTTAACTTTAAAAAGTATTTAGTTACATTTTAGAGTGTCTATGCAATGTTTAAAGTTTCACAATTAATAAAGTTTTTCTTAATTTTCTTTTTAACTAATTCATTACATCTATGATCAATTCCCCTCTCCCACAATCATCCACAATTACTCTTTCTGCCCCTCCTCCTCCTAATCTTTTTGCCATTTTACTTTTTTAGTCTACCCCATATTACATTCTGTACCTATTTCTCTCTAGTTATATGTAGTGACTCCAATACTAACGTCCAATATCTATTATTGAAATATAAGTATTAAGCATATTTTTATGCAATCACTTCCACATTATTTGAAGTAATTAACATATTAATAGTTATCGCGAAAAATAATTTAAAAAGGTTTTAAGAATATTTTTAAAAGGTTTTAAAACTCTTCTCCCTCCGTTATCCAAACAATATGTACACATTGGTCACGTTCCCACCGTAACTCGTCCTTTATAGTTACTGGTGAATTAAACACTACGGTGGCGACAATGTCAGAAGTAATACGCAGCTGGCGGGTCCTCGGTTTGCTTAGAATCAGTTCAAAGTCAAATCCCGACATCGAGGAGGTAATCCGTGAATTAAAGCAAGCCACACCTTGTTGTTTCAACTGCCTGCAAAGGCGGATATTGCCATGAATCGAATTCCCATTAATACGAAATTCAATCCCTGTTTGTAATTTTAGCATCTCCTCAGAAGTAGAAACTTACCTTCCATTGTGGTTGATAAGTTTACGCAGGGTGATGTGGTACCGAAAATATCCCAAGCGGGGGGCAGGCAATCGTCGTACTCGGTCGGTTAGTCTTTTCCTTTGCATCCCCGGTAGACTTCTAAACCACTCTCCTAGCGAGGGCGGGCTTACATCGTCCTCGAAGATATCCTCGAGTGATCTGTCCATGTTTTCCCCAAACCACATCTCTAAAAACCGGTTATAAAAAATCCTCAGAACGATGTGGAAGGCACTACTTGTGCCGTTAACAGAGTAAGAATTTCTCCGTGGCGAATCCATTTTAATGACTTGAAGATTTTATCCACGTGCAATTTATTTATCGCGTTTAGTTGAGTTCGAAACAGAGCTTCGGCAATTCTTGTTTGGATGGAGTAACAGAAAAAAACGCGTATGTTATATAGGCATGGGATCGGAACAAGGTGGGCAGAATGTGACTATTTCTTTTTGTTTGGTGGGATATTTGCATGGTTTTTCGTGACTGTACGATGACCAGCTCATAATCTTCCGTTGCTTACACCCACTGCATGTGCGTTTACTTCAATAAGGGATAATGGTGCAAGACCTTGAATTTCTCTCTTCGCTTTGAAAAATATTTTCATCCTGTTTATTTTTTTCAACCACTGGTATGTCTATGCTTAATCATAGTTTTCCGGTGACACAGCTGTGCGCACTTGGTGTTTAGTAATTTGAAAAGAATTGGTAATAGGGACAAAAGGTTAATTGGTGTGTTGCAGTTCAGGTGCAATTATTCATTTCAACACAGTCCTTAAGGAAATAACCAGGGAAATCCAATTATCAGAACGAGGTTGTATATAAATCTTTTGCGGGAAAATTTGAAATAAATAAACACTTAAACTTTATTATTTCTCTTTATTATTGCTAAGCCAGCCACCCTTCCCCCTCTCATCTACCTTTTAGCCCCCCCCCCCCTCAACCCCCACCGGCTCCCCGTTCCCCGAAAGATAATTAAAGGTTCTTGTGTGAAATCAATGCTCATTTCCCGGGAAATTTAGATGTTTTGCGGGAAATTTTTGGGTTTCGCGCAAAAATCGACCAATTCGGTAAGGACTTGAGTTATTGTTACGTGATTTCACCTTTATATACAGTAACATTTTTTGCTTTATCGTCATTTTACTCGTACAATGGATCTCAGCAAGGATGAATTTCGTCAGGTGTTACAGTTCTTTTGTACATCTTTAGTTGATCTTGATGAATTTATAAGCGCTTGGAATTTAGATCCAAATAACCAGACCGTATGCGAACACAGGGAACATTTGTTAAATACACTGATTGGCGGTGCTGCAGTGAAAGAAATATCAAGTGCGGATCTTGATGATCTTGTGGATATTTTGAATAAGGACCTTCAGAATCGGAGCAATGTTGAGGTAAGTCCTACATTATAAAATAAATGTATGGTTGGGCGTAGATGCTAAATGTCAAGTGAAATATTGCGAATGTTTTGTGTGTATAATGTGCAAGTATAATATCACTTTTTGGAGTCCACAATGCATTCATCAGTGTAATATTAATCTTGTAAACAGTGTATTAACGCTAAAATATATTTTTTTTGTGTTAGCCTGTCAAAAACAGCCAACCTCAGCCAAGCACAAGTGGTCAGACGGAGACTTCGAGACGTGATGCATATCAAGTGAGAATAATTATTAGCTTAAGAATGGTAGTTTATATTAATCATTTTTGGAAAACAGATATATGAGAAAGCATTACATGTTGATGAATCTTGCAAATGTTCCGCGTTCACCCGTAGGTTTCGGTAAAATGTCAAGTGAAATATTGCGAATGTTTTGTGTGTATTATGTGCAAGTATAATATCACTTTTTGGAGTCCACAATGCATTCATCAGTGTAATATTAATCTTGTAAACAGTGTATTAACGCTAAAATATATATTTTTTTGTGTTAGCCTGTCAAAAACAGCCAACCTCAGCCAAGCGCAAGTGGTCAGACGGAGACTTCGAGACGTGAAGCATATCAAGTGAGAACAATTATTAGCTTAAGAATGGTAGTTTATATTAATCATTTTTGGAAAACAGATATATGAGAAAGCATTACATGTTGATGAATCTTGCAAATGTTCCGCGTTCACCCGTAGGTTTCGGTTGTATGATCATGTGACCCTGACGTTATGGCATAGATCCGCAAAACTGGGGTTATACTGATATGATTGCTTCCGAACCGTCAGGGCTTGAGCGTCAGGCTTGCAGTGATGTCATCTCTTGTAAGTTAAGTTCATTCGTGTTGCTCCTGTGTACATTATGTACACGTATAGAATTATTAAATGTCCACAATGTACACATCAATATAGTATTAATCTTGTAAAAATTGTGTTTTCATTCAGTTTTTTTTTTTCTTGCATCAGACATCAAAAAACACCCAGCCTCAGCCAAGCACAAGTGCTGCGAGTCAAGATAAAATGTGCTGTTTGGACAACAAACATTCCAAAAGCAATCAGTTGGGCGGAGCGAGCAACACTAAGTCTCAAGTAATACACCAGTATTTTTGTAAGATGTACTTGTTTTGTAAAAAAAGTTTTATTATTAATATTATGATTATTATTATTAATATTGTTATTTTTAAATTAAAAAAAAAAAAAATAAAAAATAAATAAATAAATAAATAAATATATAGAGTTAAATGGGAATTTTTTAAATTTAATTTTTATATCTCTACAGAATGGAGGAACATGTTTGCACTGCAAAAGGTTTTATAAAAACAGCACATACCTAAAGAGACACGAAAAACTCTGCGTCCATATGAGAACGTGCAAGAAATGTGGTGAGGTTTGCAGAGATAAATGTGATTTAAAATCACATGTTTGTGTGGTGTCGCATCGTGATAGTGGCATTTTTAGCGCTAAGAGGTTTATGAAAAGAAAGGGTGAAAAGGATGAAAGTAGTGTAGCGATAAAGAAAAACAAAACGGAACAAAATTTACAAACAGGTGGGGTTCGGTGTCGTAATTGTATGTGTGTCTTTCCAAACAAATCTGAATTGTACCTTCACAGAATGACGCAACATGGACGCAATGATCAGTTACAAAACTTTGAACATGAGCTAGAAGAAAATCGAAAACTAAAAAATGTATATGAAGCTAACAAAGCTCATATTTTAGCGAACAACGACCTTTCATCTTCCGCTATTCACACGTATAATTTTCCAACGCAAGATCTTTCTTCAGATAATGAAATTCGGAATCAGCTTTCAGCAATTGAAGCCAATGAACAGAGCGCTTTCAAAGTAAATTTGGCACTGGGAATAATGTTAAAACGCGGAGACAGAAACAAATTTAGGTATTTTATTCCTTACAAAAACGAAATGATGTTGGACACACCATATACAATCAGCTCAAAACGTAACCTATCTAGTCTTGTAAGAAAACTTCAAAACATTGACATTAACCAGTACGTTATCGACCAACGTCCTGACTCAAAATGGCAACCGTACTTAATTACAAACGTCTTGTACTATGTATACCCAACGAATTACGTACTCGGAAACGGAGAGCTACCACAGTATATCAAGGATTGTAGATCA
The DNA here is from genome assembly GCA_949752745.1 of Protula sp. h YS-2021. Classification (NCBI taxonomy): domain Eukaryota; kingdom Metazoa; phylum Annelida; class Polychaeta; order Sabellida; family Serpulidae; genus Protula; species Protula sp. h YS-2021. The sequence continues at coordinate 35,677,367 of OX457024.1, read as the reverse complement.
GTTATTTGTTTGGAAAGAGACACACATAACAAGAAATACACTGACAAACTCTGTGCATTTAGAAGTTTGGCATGTCATTATAACAATGGTAAACGCCCTACAAATGCCACGGTTCACGAGTTATACAGAAAGTGGGCTGAGTTTAGTGGTTCGAATATACCTCACGATAAATTCCGAGGGTTGAATTATAGCCAATTCCCTGAATTTGAAAAATGTTTTGAGGTAAACCTGAATGTGTATGAGCTCCAAGAAACAGGCACGGTTGTCCCTCGCTATCGATCACTCTGTCACTTTAAAGATACTCTTTACTTAAATGAATTTGGTAGTCATCTCTCGTACATCAAGGACTTTAAAACTTACGCAAAAAAATACCAGTGTCCTAAATGCCAACGTTTCTTTGGAGTTTTCACTTGGTGGAAGCGTCATTTACGCACATGTTCAAATGTCACGAAATATACATATCCAGGTGGCTTTATGGAAAGAAAGAAGACAATTTTTGAGGCGTTGTCTGAATTTGGCATTAATGTTGAAGGAAATAAGCAATTTTACCCATACTTTATCGTCTTTGACTTTGAAGCAATGCTTTTGAAATGTCAAATCCAGGCAACTCAGAAACTGACATGGACACAAAAACATATACCTATTTCTGTTAGTCTTTGCTCAAATGTACCTGGCTTTACCGAGCCTAAGTGTATTGTTAATGCGGATTTAAGTCTACTTCTTGGCGAAATGATTGCTTACATGCAAAAAATTAGCGATAGAGCTAAAGCGTTATCGAAACAAAGATGGATTGGTGTGTTTGAGCAACTAAAATTTTTGAGACAATTGTATGGTGGCAGTAGTGAAGATGATAATGATGGTGATGGCGATGATGATGGTGATGATTACGCTAACCCGGATGAAAGAGCAGATATGGATGATGATGTAATTGGAGATTACTTAGGTACAAATGATGGGAGTGAGGAACTTAGTTGTGATGGTGATGAATGTAACAGTGAAGTTGATTTTCAGTCGGACACTAGTGACAAAAAGGACAACCCACATAGATTTATCCGCAAAACAATAGACGGACTGACCAACAGATTTGAAACGTACTGCTCGCAAATTCCATGTCTATCTTTCAATGGCAGCAACTATGATCTCAACTTAGTCAAAGCAAAACTACTAAAAGTATTAAACTTACACAATGATTCAAAGGCATTTACAATTAAACGAAACAATAGCTATGTTTGTATTGCTAACGAATCCTTCCGGTTTCTCGATATATCAAATTACTTAGCTGCAGGTGTGTCGTATGCATCGTTTCTAAAGGCTTTTGGTGTTGATGAATCAAAAGGATTTTTTCCTTATGATTGGTTTGATTCTGTAGAAAAACTAGACGCTACCTCACTTCCTAATTATGTGAATTTTCACTCCGAATTAAAGCAAGCGAATGTTTTGGGAGAAGGAGAGAAAGGGGACAGAAATTATCAGTGGGTTAAAGCGCAGTGGGAGGAACAAGGTATGACGACGTTTAGGGATTACCTTGCATGGTACAATAACTTGGATGTCGGACCTTTTGTAACTGCAGTGGAAAATATGATGAAATTCTATCACAAAAAAAATCTTGATTTATTTAAGATAAGTGTAAGTGTTCCAGGCTTAGCGCGCTCCCTCATATTCAACTCAACAAACGCATACTTTCCCTTGTTTAATAACAAAACTAGAGACATCTTCAAAACAGTTCAAAAGTCAATTTGTGGGGGACCTTCAATTGTTTTCACCAGAAAGCATGAAGTAGGTCATACGAATATACGGGATAATCCGGAAAAACCTTGCAAAGGAATCACCGGGCAAGATATGAATTCTTTATATCTTTTTTCGCTGACTCAGCAATTCCCAACTGGGTGCTTTGTAGACCGGAAAGGACCTGATTTCAAGGCAGAGCCATCTGCTCAGTTTCTTTCCATGTACTTGTGGATGGACTACTTGTCTGAACAAAATAACATTACAATTAAGCATAGACTAAACAATAGCAACAAAGAGGTGCGTATTGGTTTTTTCCCAGTAGATGGATTTTCTGCAGATACAGCAGTTGGTAGTGTTTGTAAAGGTGTAGTTTATGAATTTCAAGGGTGTTACTGGCATCCTCACCCAAACTGTGAGCTGGCCCCCAACATAAACGAAACACAGCGAAAAATTCGTGCTGGCAAGACTGAAAAGAAACAAAAATATCTAGAAAAGTTAGGGTACAAAGTGGTTCAGATTCAAGAATGTATTTATAAAAGGGATATTGAACCTCACGTTGAGCACTTGCGTGACTCTTATCTTCCTAAATATTATACAGAAATGAAAGGGAAGAGACTTTCAAGTAAAACAATCCAAAGCGATGTGTGTGGGGGACGTCTGTTTGGGATGGTGGAATGTGATATTGAGGTACCAGAGACATGGCAAACTGATGTTGTTAGACAATTAGAGATAGACATGCAAAACCCATTCGAGCATGAACTCCCTCCCCGGGAGTATTTTAGTGAAATGGCACCCATATTTGCAACGTGTAACATTCCTTTCGAACATTTTGGAACACATATGCAAGATTTTGTCACAACAAACAACATCTCTCAGGACCCTCGCACTTTACTTGTGGGTGGTCTGAAGGCTGAACGCATTCTTTTGGCAACGCCTTTGTTAAAATGGTACCTCGAACACGGGCTAGTTGTTTCCAAAATTCATCGGGTTGTTGAGTTTGAACCACAATACTGCTTTAAAGACTTTGCAGAAATGGTGAGCAATGCCAGGCGAGAAGGGGATATTGATAAGTCAAAAGCAATTATTGCAGATACATGCAAATTGTGGGGAAATAGTGCTTATGGGAGTTTGCTAATGAACAAATCAAAATTTATGGAACATATTTACATTGAAGGGGATAAAATGCTTAAACAAAAGGTGAATGACCCTCGATTCCGTCATCTCACCGAGCTGGATGATGGCGTGTACGAAGTACAACTGAAACAGCGAAGAATTATTCAAAACATACCAAACTACTTAGGTTTCTTTATTTTAAATTATGCAAAGTTGCACATGCTTAAGTATTACTATGACTGTCTGGATCGATACGTAGGACGAGAAAACTTTGAAATGTTACAGTGTGACACGGATAGTTTGTACTTTGCTCTTGCATCGCCTTCTTTTGATGAGTCAGTCAAACCCGAATTAAAACAAGAGTATCTTGACTACATCGAAAACAGCTGTCACTTAAATAAAATTTCTGCGGACGGAAGGTTTTGGTACCCCCGAACGTGTTGCGATGAACACAAACGCCATGATAAACGTACCCCAGGACTTATGAAGCTTGAGGCTAGTGGACAGCGTATGATTTGTTTATGTTCAAAAACATACTTTCTATCTGACAAAGAAAATATAGTGAAACTTACATGCAAAGGCGTGAATAAGGTTAAAATTTATTCCCCACAACAAATTTTTACAGACGTACTTGAGACACAGACAAATAAAAATGTTACTAACACAGGCTTTCGTGCAAAAGACAACACAATGTACACGTACAGCCAAGAGAAAAATGGGTTTTCTTATTTCTATGTCAAAAGGGAAGTACAAGCAGATGGAATTCACACTAAACCCCTTCAAATTACATTGTATCCTCTACGCAATGAGCACATTACTTATGTCACGGAGAGATCTATACTATCAAACTATGAGCACTGTCACATTTACAACGGTTTCTCGGGGGGATGTGAGGAAGAGGTATTTTTGTCCGCACATCAAATGTACTTATACGCAATGGCTGTGTTTCATAAACTGAATGACCTAGCTGCCGAAATTAAGGCTTGTTCTTCAATCTTTCATCTTTACCAGAAAAACGTGAAAATAGACCCTTCCGCAGAATGGTTAGACTGCAGGGTGGAGAAAATGGAACAAATTTTGCTGTTAAAGTGGTGTTGGTGTGAGGAGTTTAGGGATGCGTTGGAATGTGCAAATGAAATTGTTGTGTGTGGTACAGATAAGTTCTGGACATGTGGTTTGAAGGAAGGTGAAGCGCGTGTGAGTGTTGAGGGCGAATATCCTGGTAACAACATGCTTGGTAAATTATTGATGGAAACGCGAGCTTTTGTGCGAGGGGTTGATAGAGAGGAGACCATGAGAGCTGTTCATGAACAGTTTTATACTTAAGTGATATTGTTTAATTGTTTAATAAAATATATAATAAGTTATATCAATGTATTGTGTTATGATTGATAAAATACATGCTTTGTTGAGTTGTAAATATAGAATGTGTGACTGTATTGTCACACATAAACCATGCAAGAAATAAATAAACGATTTAAGTATATTTGTTATCATTAATTGTTTGATTTTTGAGGTGAAAGCATGAATTTTTTATCTCCAACTACAATTACAATAGCTGGTACAACATCAAGTGGAAAATCAACATTGCTAAGAAAACTGTTAAAACATAGTTTATTTGAAATCCAACCAAAAAGGATTATTTATTGTTATGGAGTCTTCTTAAAGGAATTTGATGAAATGAAGGACGTTGAATTCGTTCATGGGTTACCGGAATCGTTCGATGAATATTTCACTGGGGATCACAACATAATTATTATTGACGACCTTCAGGATGACGCTACTAAAAGTAAAGCAGTTGAAAACCTGTTCACAAGGTCCTCACATAACCACTGCGTGACTGTGATCTATATCACACAAAATCTGTTTTACCAAGGCAAGAGTTCGAGAACAATTGCATTGAATACGCACTACACAGTCTTGTTAAAAAACCCAAGATCATCATCTCAGATTCGAGCACTGGCTTCACAAACTGGACTGCGAAACTTGGTAGAAGCATATGAGGACACAATGAAAGAGAAATACGGATATTTAATTTTGGACTTACATCCACGAAGCCCTGATGAATTTCGTATGAGGACACACATTTTTCCCAATGAAGATCCCATTATATATCATTAAACTATAAAAGAATAGTCTTCGAAATAGTTTTGTCATTATACCACAGAGCCTCGTTGCGTAAACATGTCCAAACATTTAATTAAAAACAAAGAATTTCTCAACCTCATTTTGACTACATCCAGAGATCAGGCAGCAGCACTCTTACATACAATAACAGATGAACAAATATTATTGTTAAGTGAAATAGCTCATAACATTTTACAACTACCGTTACCCAAAAAAGCTAAATCACTTGTTAATCAAAAGAAAAAACTATTTGAACGCATCGCAAGTAAGAAGATAAATAAAACTGTGAAGAAAAGACTTGTACGCAACAACTACAAACATTTGCTGATGACATTGTGGTCTCTTAAGACTCAACTTTCACAGCTACAATGAAAAAGAGTGTTCTTATTCCTTATGAAAGGTACTTGTTTTATCAGAAAAACATTAAAGCTAACTCAGATTCTGAAAAGGGAAAGGCAGAAGAATCCGAAGCATCTGAGAAGAGTGTGTTAGACTTAAGTAAAACAAATGAAGCATTGTCGTTGAACCCATCTGATAAATTACAGTTAGAAGTTATTCTTACACACTTACCAAAACGCAATCGCACAAAGGCTAGAGCTCTTTTGGAAATTATTCAACGCCATCCTACTCTAGACTGGAACAAAAACGGTGAATTATTATTGAATAAAGAACCTATTCCGTTTTCACACATCACAGACTTACTACATGATGCGTTAAACAACACTCGATATGAACCTGTTGGATGTTATGATTTTTACTCAAATCTTGGAAATATACCAGTGTCACTGATTTCAAATCCAAAACGCCGAGCATTGTTAGGAGGAAGATCATTGCCACCCCCAGGAATTCCAGACAAGTCAGCATTATCGCTAAACACCTGGAAAGATAATTGGAAAAGTTTGTGATGTTAACCAAAGCCAAAAGAGATTATTTGAAGCAGATATATTTTACCCCTAACAATCCAGCATCATTTGGAGGTATAGATAAATTCTGGAATGCCATCAAAAATGAAGGAAGGGTGACAAAGAAAGAACTGAGGGATTGGTTGTTAGAGCAAGATACATATACCTCTCACAGACAAGCAAGACATACCTTTAAAAGACCAAAAACAGTCGTTGCCTTCAAAAATGATATCTTTGGTTCCGATGTAGCGTACATGGTGCGATTTGAAAAGGATAATGATGGGTATGGGTTCTTTGTTGTTTTTATTGATCTGTTCACAAGGTATGCATGGGCATATCCACTGAAGACTTTGCGCGGAAATGAAATGGTTAAAGTAATGAAACAGTTATTTGAAACAGAAAAATGTAACAAGCTATTCACAGATAAAGGGACGGAATATAATAATGTACTCGTAAAAGCTTACCTCAAGAAGGAAGACATAATGCACTTTACAAGCACGGGAGAGAAAAAAGTGGCACATGCTGAACGATTGATTAAAAGTTTGAAATTAAAACTCATTAAGTATATGAATGAAAACAACACATATCGCTGGATAGACGTTCTGGAAGATTTTGTCATCAGCTACAATGCAAGCCGACACAGGGTAATTGGGATGTCCCCAGCACAAGCGCGTCATGCTGATCAGTACACTCTGTGGACAAATCAGTACCTTCAAAAACCGAAAGTTAAGAGGAAGCCAGGGAAGCCACGCAATAAAAACCCATACAGATTCAAAGAGGGGGATCGTGTAAAACTCCTCGCAACTCGCCGTCCCTTTACTCGAGAATACAATCAGAAATTTACAACCGAAATTTTTACTATTACAGACAAAAAAGTGCAGAGTGGTATACCAATGTACTTAATTAAAGACGAACAAAATGACCCTATCGTTGGGTATTTCTTTCAAGATGAATTATTGAAGGTCAAAGTTCCAGAAGATAAGACCTACAAAATTGAGAAAGTGCTGCGCAGGCGCACAAGAAATGGACGAAAGGAGTTATTTGTAAAATTTGTGGGCTATCCCAAGAAATTTAATGCATGGGTTAGCGACATAGAATATCTTAATAAATCCTAGCCATAAAAGCTCATTCACATATTTAGCCTCGACAATGATACACCTGTTCCTGTCCTCAGAAGATTCACAAGACTATCATCCGTCAAATTCATCTTTTGACTTTACCTGTGAACTGACTCAGCCAATCTATGGATCGTATAGATGTGCCCTTGCAGAAATGTTCTGTGGCTCTCTAAGTGAAGAGCTGTATGTATTTTGTGATATTTGTGAGCAGAGCTACATTCGCGAACAAACAGCACCAATTATAAGAATTGTCTCAGAGTCCGGATATTTTGTAAACCCTTATTTCTTTAAAGTAACCAGAACTGCAATACATCGTGTTCGAATATATATTCGCAATAAGGAATTTGAAATACCCCAGGAGGATATCGGACCTGTTCGGTGCACCCTCTTATTGCAACCTATATAAAGCGAAAGTTATTCATGCTTCGCGCACTTTACGTTCAAACTCAGACAGATACACATGGATCTTTCACAAACAGAGAAGAAGTGGGTGGAGTTCTATGACAAAATGGGTGATGGGAAAATTCCATTCAATCCGAAATTTTATGTGATAGATGAGTATATTTCGAACATCACACCGCAGGAAGGTAGTGCAGCTGTCCAGCTGGTTACACCAACTCAACAGCAAGTTGAGCAGGCAAAAATGCAATTAAAGCGAAACTTATTGATGACACCCAAGCCGGCAAAGCGTCGTAGGGTTGTTCAAAAGCGAAAAACAACCAAGATTACAAAAACAAAGAAACGGATTAAGCAAACACGGAAGAGGGTTAAGAAAACAAAAAAAGTTAAGCCGAAAAAGAAATCCAAGCAATCTAAGCGAAGAAGAAAGTATTATTAGTGTATAATTCTTGTGCCACATGCTCTCGCTTCATTTATAAGATAACCGTTGAAGAGTAAACATGTCCGCTGTAAACAACGAACTCGCCCTGTTCCAGCCACCAGCAACAGAAAATGCAGTGGATGAAGTTGACTGGATAAATTTTAGACCGGTTGGTCATTTTTCGAAAGGCTCTGCCATAGAATTTAATATACCTGGGACCAGCGCAGAATACATTCTACTCTCCAAATCTCGACTTCACATTAAACTCCGTGTTTTGCGCCCTGATGGTGTAACACCGATCGATAACACTGATGAAGTCGCTTTGGTCAACTTGGTGCTGCACTCGATATTCAGACAAGTTGATGTGTCCCTTCAACACCAGATCGTCAGTAGTGGAATTGGGACCTCATATTTCATGAAAGCATATACGGACGTACTTCTACGATATGGGCATGATGTAAAAGAATCTCAGTTACAAGCTGAAGGGTATTACAAGGACGAAGGCGGTTCAATGGAGGAAAGTGTAACGAATCCGGGGTACTTCAAACGCAGAGCTCTCACAAGATATGGAATCGCGGATTTTGAAGGACCGCTACACACTGATTTGTGGCAGCAACCACGCGCTATTCTTCCTGGTGTTCAGATTGGTGTGAAATTGTTCCAAAATGAAGACAGCTTTAGGTTGTTTGCACCAAGCGGTGCTGCCTATGAGGTTGAAATAGTTGACGCTGTCCTGAAGGTGTGCCATTTAAAACTTAATCCCAGTGTTGTAGTGGCACATAACCAAAGACTGGAAAAATCACCCGCCATTTATCCTTTTTGGAAATCTGATATAAAAACATACACAATTAGTTCTGGAGTTTCGAATTTCGTTATGGATGATATGTGGTTCAATTTTTCACCCTCAAAAATCGTTATCGCCTTAGTATCAAGCGCAGCCTTTTCGGGAGATTACCGGAAGAATCCCTTTAACTTCAAACACTTCAACTTAAACTACATAGAACTTGCTGTTGATGGGAAGTCCATGCCGACACAAGCTTGTACACCACAGTTTCTTCCCAACCCAGATGAGGAAGGGTCATACCTTCCGACTGGATACGTACATGAATATTTAAACTTGTTCAAAAATCAGTACCCACAGCAAGATGCCAATTTCATACACCGAGATGAGTTTCCTGAAGGATATGCAATCTATGTCTTTGATTTAAAACCTGGAACAGGGGAAGACTTGTTCAGTGAACTAGGTCGAGGTCATACACGTTTAAGCGTACGTTTTGAAAAACCTCTAGAAGAGACGGTTCAACTTATCGCGTATGGGATTTTACCTGGCTTATTCAAAATAGATAAGACACGCAACGTTATACTATGAACACTGTTCAACTCCAGCGCTATATGCAGAGCGATCCTTACATTGAGAAGTTTTATGGAGGCGTCGTGGCAAAAGACCAGTTACCTATTGTTGTGAAGAAACCATCAATATTCATCGTTAACACAGACCCCATTTCCTTACCCGGAGAGCATTGGATTGTATTATATATGGATACTATATGTGAACATTTCGATTCAGCAGGATTTAAACCAAGACCTGACTTTGAAACATACTTAACAGCTAGAGGTCCTAATTATATGTACAATGATAAGCGTTTGCAGGCGTTTGATTCAGACACTTGTGGTTTATTTTGTTTGTTTTACTGCTATTTTCGCTGCAGAGGATACTCTTTTGCTGCAATCATGAATATGTTTAGTGAAAATCTTCTGTTAAATGAAATAATTGTACGTTCATTTTATGATATAACAAAGTAATTCATTTGTCATGTTTTCTTCTACTGGTCACTGGCGAGATGTTAATTCATCCGTAAACCGGTTTTATCATAATGGTCACTGGCGAGATGTTAATTCATCCGTAAACCGGTTTTATCATAATGGTCACTGGCGAGATGTTAATTCATTCGCAAACCACCAATGTTTATCACCCTTTTTATCATAATGGTCACTGGCAAGATGTTAATTCATCCGTAAACCAGTAATATTTATTAATTAATGAATGTTTATCATTATTATTAATCATAGTAGTCTTATGTTTGTATGTAGAGTATACACTTGTAAATTTTGTAAATAAAAACATTGTAGCAAGTTTTAGAATGTAGTGAAAATAAAAATAAGACAAAAATGTGAAATATCGTATTTTATTTAGCTATTTTTTTTTAAACTGGTTTACTTTATTACATATTTTACAGTTCATTAATTACTAAGAAACAAAATACAGTTAATCAGTCAATTACCCACTGAATTAGCAATCCACGATTTATTGCTTTTAATTACCAATCCAAGATTTTATTGTTTTTGAACTGTATAAAGATAAAAAATGTCTTTAAAGCTCAAGAAATCCAAAGAGTTTTTCATATATATCCGGCATTTTGCTGTCAATACAGTCACAGTCGCATGCAATAGGCGGAAGTCCACGGAGTTCTGTTAACTTGTACAATTTTTCATCATCGAGGCATTTGGGCATTGTGACATTCCACCCCATTGCACTATTCAATCGCTCTAAACCCTTATCAAGACAGACCAAAGCCTTCATGGGTTTAAAATGATACATCACTGCGTCATCCCAAGGTTGCAGGCATCCGGTTACAACAGACATGTGTGACCACTGATCAGGTGCATCATAGGAACAGCCAACGCAATGTTCTTTCAAATACGATTCAATTGCATTGCGAATCAAGTACGCGTACAAACGATGCACAATATCGAAATCCTTCATCCGCGGTGCGAGATCATAGCCGATAACATCACTATTCTCTGCTACGGCTTGCTTGGTAAGATTCCATGAGCCATTGCTTGCCTTGTATATAATATCTTGTCGACACAGCTCGTTGACTGCATCGATTGCTGAAAGTAAAGAGCTCCATTCCTCCTCATTAAGATTAATGAAGTTATCAAAGACTTTCTCGTCCCTTTTCACAGCTTCGTGGAAGGAAACATACTTTTGTCCTCTGAACTGTGAAAGTTTGATATCTTTCGTAGCTGTTATGGTTAACCCATATTCACTGTCGGCGATAAGACTTTTTGAAATTGTTTCTAAGTTATTCTTGATGAACCTCCAGGCTCTTTCGGAAAAGGTTATCCACTTGTCATGTCTGAACAGTTGGACATATTTTCCATATTCTCCAACAGCTACAACAATATTCAATCCATTGCCCAGATCTACAGTGTTTCTGCTTTCCATTTTGATTCGAATGAGAAACTGACGCGTTTAGAGCAACTCCACACATAAATATCACAAATCAACAGTTTAGGTCACGCATGAGCTGTTTGACGTGTTTAGACACGTTGCTCGACTCACCCCTTATATTACGTCAATGTTTTAACTAATCAATGTATAAATATCTATGCTATTTAAAAAATACTGCGTGGGAGGATAAACGTAAACGGTAAAATATATACCTCATTGTATTAGGGTCACTGAAGTGCAAACAGATTAATCCTATTGTCCCCCCAAAACCGCAAAAATTTCTTTAGAATTACCGAGGATAACTGAAATGTGTTGGCCTTTACTACTCATACGCAAATAAACGCGGGCGGGATGGGGTGGGTGCTTTGTGAAGTGCACACGCAAATACGACCGGGCCGGATAGGGGAGAGCTTTGTAAGGGGTATGCGCCAAAAAGGAGGGGGGTAGGGGCTTTGTGAGGTATATCACAAATAAGATCGGGTGGGGCATGGGGGTAGCTTTGTTAGGTGTACACTTACCTACAAACCAGGTTGCAGTTCTAATACCAATGTTGCCATAGGAATCTGCGGCACTTACTGTTAAATGATGCAACCCTTCCTCTAAATTTGTTCCTGCAAGTAGAAAACGTAACGCTAGGCTACGGCTTAGATATTAATAAGCTCAGCAAATATATCTGGGGCGGCATGGCTGTGGCACTAATTTGGGGTCATAAATTTTGACAATAATGATATTTTTTACCAACACTTGGTGAGCCATGAGAAAATTTCTAGAGTTAACGTTTTGTTTTTCTATATGTAAAATAAAATATTCAATAATCAATTTTTATATGGGTAATGGATAATGTAATTAAAAGCGTTGCTTTTGAATGATAAAGAGTTTGCTGGTATATTTTGCATCTTGACACCAAAAATCAATTCGCTCTATGAATTTGAACTTCTTTGAATCCTTTAAAAGTGTTCTGTGAGTTTACATCTGAGCACAATGTGCACACAGTCTGACATGGATTTCTATTTCTGTTATCTGTTTCTGTACAGCGTGTAAATATAGATCAGATAAGGTCCACTTACATCAAACCTTAAAGCCAAACTAATTACGCAATAATACTGTCAAATGCGAGAAAATAAATTAAGATATAATTTTAAAATGTTGTTATTTGGGCAGTGTATTGCAAACCTGTCCACGAGAGGTCACATGACAGCTGTGCGCTTCCTCCGCTAGGGTTCAGCAGGAAGCAGGTGTTGTTAGTCTCCTCATTTATCGTCCACTCCAGTGTGAGGTTCGATCGAGACGAGGAAGGGACGCTGACAAAACTTACAACGGGTGGAGTAACGTCGCCTGCGTAGTAAATAACAGATATTCAATGCAAAAGCACAGAAAACTAGAAGTGTGCCCCTGTGAACATGGATGCCCCAACAACAGCTGCATGTCAAACAAATCCTAAGGGATGCTTATAAGTGTGGTCTCCCAACAAATGATCTAACGACAATTGATGTTTCAGTGTTTCACGCACTACAATGCTAAAGGTAAAATGCAAAGTCCAGCGGTGACCTTGGGAGTTGTGAGACATCCACATCGAGTTCATTTAAAATCCGTTCACAGAATTTCAAGGAATCGTGTTTACAAGATGCAGAGGATCTTCTCGATGACCTTGCATGACCTCTAAAGGTCACGAGAGACCGCAGAATCCAGTTAAAATGACGCGGCCCAATCTTTGAGACAGTGTCGAAGGTAACACATTTAAGTCCAGCAACGACCTTGAACGGCTTTTCAAGGTCAGCAGTATCTCATTAGCGTGTATAAATACTCACACCGAGTGTCAGGAAAATCTGTTGAAATCTGTTGAACTGCATTCAGAACATGGGCAAAAGTGACACTTACATGACAGTGTTGACACTTACGTGACAGTGTTGACACTTAACGACAATGTTGACACTTACACGATAGTGTTGAAGATACAATAGCAGTGCAGACGAATGACCTCTCAATGTCACCGAAATCTAAGCAGCATGAGAGTTCATCGATATAGGTACTGACCCTGAGTTTCATCAAAATTCGCTCACATGCCTTTGGTGGATCCATGTTCACAAGAAAAAGGTGACAAACGGGCGGATTCACAGACCGGTCGACTGAAGGTTAGATGGTTAAAACAGTCTCAAGTCCATATCTTTTATATCTTAATAAGACTTGCACCAGTGTAATGAAACGTTTTGACCCCCCAACAAATCGACCCCCCGGTCGATTTGTTTTAAAACAAACAGGCCCCCCGGTCGATTTGTTTTGGGAAAGCCCGCATAACAAACAGACCTCCCCTATAATAAAATGACCCCCTCCAAATCATCATGCTTAAATATAAAATGGAAGTAAAACAAGGTGCATATGGTTTTTAAATACTATTTTAAGCATTTTCCATCTCTTGATGTAGAAAATTATTATTTTGAGCCCTTGAAATGCCATTATTGAGCTTGGACAGATTTTTTGGTGACTGTATATTGCTGGTGTTGGAAGTCTTTTCGTGTTTGAAAATGTATATGTTAGTTGCTAAATAGATTGTTAGTCATGGATATAGTTTTAATTTCAATTAAAGAAACTAATGAGGTGGCCACATGTGGAAAGAAATAAAGAAATCAACAAAAATTAAGAGGGTTTAAACATTTCAGGGGGGGGGGGGATCTGTTTGTTTTAAAACAAATCGACCGGGGGGTCGATTTATTTTGGGGGTGAAAACGTTTCTTTACACCGGTACTCATTTTGGAAGTCACAACTGCTGAGAAAGATAAAAAAGTAAGGTATAACTTATACTCTACAACTGATACATAAGTACATAAAATGAATAGTATCTGCACAACTTACGGACATGAAAACGCCAAAATGCGGGGTCTCTGATTGGGGACGAGATGGGACTGCACTGGCCGGTGATGTCTGCAGCATCTACGGCCACTCCTGCAGGAAACAGCAGCACCATTTATTTCACCAACTTCTTCGACATGATGCCGGCGACATTTACCTTCCTTTATAGGCTTGGTTGAAAATGTCTTATAAAATATATATAAATATATTCATTCAGGAGCGAATTTCCCATTGATCTCATGGCAAATACAGAGATTACTATCGTTCGGGATTTAATTGATTTTATAGAATTATGTTGACAGTTTTTGTATACTTACCCCTGTCAAAAGAAACATAGTAATCATGTCTTTCCTGGAAAATGAATGTAGTGCTTATTTGAATAGTGTTGGGAGAATTGCTAGGAAACTGGGCTGACGGTCCCGTGACGTCAACAGTGTAGACGGCCCTCCCGCTGTCGTCATCCGCGTCATGAAACGTCAGGTGAGCGCTCCGTAGTGTTAGCCTTTTGATCTATAAAAGTATTGAGTGATAAAGTAACTTTATGTTAAACTTTTCTTTAATTTTATTCCTGCAGCTATCTTTAATGATGGTAAAATGTTTTGGAAATAATCAATATTTAAAAAAAAAAAACAACAACAATAACGAAAAACTAGAAATTCGTCCATCGGAACACGTATAGCAGAAGTAGGCATGGTTGAAAGTGGCAACAAAATTCCCTATTTTGTTGGGCTTGTATTTACAAAAGATGCTTTACTTTCATATTTTAAATGTACATCAAAAATACGCACAGCCAAATAAATTAACGACTATCTTTATAAGTGGATTTACCGGCTTGTCGAATGTTATTGTCCACTGGCTTGTATCAGGTACTATTTCATCTTGTGGCGAAATTTCAGTAACGCTTGGAGATGCGACTGTAATAAGTAAGTTAATTTTAAGAAACAAGACATTTTTTGTTTTATAATGTTTATACTGATATTGCATTAAAACCACACTAATTATTTTATAGTTATTTGTTTTCAATTCAACGTTTTGAACACCATTTGTTTTGAACACAAATGACAAATAATCTATCAGCAAGTTATAATTGGACACACTTTCTGCGTCCTGTGGGTTTGTTTGAACGCGTTGAAACAACAATTTAGTCACCAGTATTTATACCTTTTATGCTCAGTTTCTTCCAAAAGAGACACATGACGGACAAGAAAGGATCACTTTACGTACTAGCAAAATAGCCAGAGAGCTCTCATATTAAATTGGCGCCATATCAGCCTATTGCCTCGCCGATGTAAACACAGAGATGCACTTTATTACAGTTGTTTAATTTTCAAATTTTTAATGTTTTATATACACTAAAACGATCATGAACAGATTTCACTTTGGCGAATACTCCACGAGTTTATTTGATAAAGACGAGTTAAGACGACCTAAAAGTAGGCGCTTTCAGCACCAATCTGGCGACCCCCCAAAATACTCAGCCTGTGGACTTTAGGACAAGTTTTGAAATTGTGAAACCTTTCATTGTAAAAGGAGAACAAAATTAAATTGTGTCAAGTAGCCGAGTTCAGTTTCAGCGGGCAGACAGTTAAGGAGCCAAGTTCATCTTCTTTGCATAACGGAAAGGCGTAATAACTTTAACATCAATAAAAAAGACAGATTGACCTTGAGTCTAGTGTGGTGCAATCAAAAACATATGAACTAACAGCTTGCGCAGGAAGTGTGCTCTCCCACTTCGCATATTGAATGCGTGGGTGAAAACACGAGTAAACTTTTCTCATTGGCTGATATTCAGAAGTAAACTTTCCACGCAAGCTTATTGCGACTTTTGTGACGGTATGCTCAAATTAAGAGGGTATTTAACTGTGAAACACTTACAGACCTGTGATAAAGTATAAGTGCTATCTATACATTTAGTGCTTGATTGCCATTTTTGCGCTAAGTACACTCATTAAAAACGTAGACCTTCAATTCTGTTTGTAGTACAGTTTCGTTTTCAACTGGTGTTGTCACTTGTAAACCATGATAACAGAAACTCCTCATAAACTATATGGCCAATTCGCTCTAAATGTTCTCTGAGCAACTGCATGCAAGCAGTTCGAGTGCCATAAAACATCTTTCAATGATTTTTGCGCAAATAAAGACTATGTGTTTGCATCATACCTCCAGCGACCAGGCCTATGCAGGTTTGATCAGAGAGCAACCTGTAACAGAAAGGTTAGGTGATGACCAGTGGACATCGCCCCTATGTACACCCAGAATCCCCGAGATTAGACCAACCCGGGAATGAGGACCGCCCGAAAATTGACCACTTTTTTCATAGTCTTGTTAGAATTTATTCCCATTGTGGAAAACCTTGAACTTGTACCAGTCCGGTATTAAGACCTCCTTTGACCAGTCCCCGGGATGATCTTATTTCCGTAATTCTGGTGTGCAATGTATTCTCTACCAATAAAGCAAGTTTCTCTACACTTGCACTCTGTGGTAATTAACATTAACAATCTGCTTATATTTCTCCATTAACGTGTAAGCATAAATACATAAACTATAATACATACAGGGACAGTGCGTAAAATTAATTGTCTTCGGTGATTTATATCGACGTTTTAAACCGATGTGAATTTTATATCATACATGCATATCTGTAATCGATTCCATGCTTCAGACGCCGAAAAAGTGATTTAATTAAATAAATAAAAAAAAAAAAAGCCCGTTAATCAGAATGCAGTTGCCAGTTAACGTTTCAATAAGTGACCAGAAATGATGTTATGGCTTTTTTGGCACACTTTGACCTTGCCATCCGACTACGAACATATTTTACACCACAACTTGGTCTATAAGGAAAAGGAAAATATTTGTATTTCGTATCTGTCTGTATGTTCTCATAACGCTGGGTCTTTCAAACTTAACACACTAAATGCTACAGTTCTTCCTTTCCCTATACTTGTGTAATATCTAAAATCTAGGTTCTGAGCTCTTTTAAGGAAATATTTATTATTTACACATCTTAGTTTACAGGATATGACGTTATACAAAATATAACATGTTACTCGTCCCTTAAGTAGTGAGAATCCTTAAATAAAGCTTGGTTCCAGGTGGAAAAGCGAATCCCTCTTCCTGCAACGGTCACATATCGGCATTGCCACTGTAACGACATTTCGCGACGCCTCATGTACCCCTTTATCGCGAAACGGCACGTAACAGATACAACATACGTTTTTACACAACCTTCAATACGGTAAGCTTACCCGATGTCATTTGTGGCGGTGTAGCAGAAGATGTTCTCTCCAATGCTGGCTTCGGTCGGTCTCCATGTGACGTTGACACGGGAAGTATTAGCACTCAGCTGCTCCAACGTTGACCTTGTCATTTGTGGAGGGGAGACTGTGTTTATTTCCGCAATCCTGGCGGGAAAAAATTTATGTGGTTGGTCGTATATGTTTAACTTCAGTTTATATAGAACCCTGCATTTAATTTCTCATTAAAATTCACGAAAACAGTGAAAAGAAGATAACTTTGAACAAGGTCAAAGTTGTACAATCGAGTAAAAAAAATGGAAGCATTTTTGAGGATAAAACATTAACGAGATTTCGAGGAATAACTTTCGTATAAATCATAACGCACATTCATTTCAGATATAGTTTGAGAAATATGCCTCAGCTTAATACATGCTCGTGTGCAAAAAAATTGTAACTTTTTTTGGTGACGTTTTTTCTCGTATTTGTTTGAATGGTGTCTAGTTAATCGGCAACTAAAAACGAAATGGTTGAAATGTAATAGCAGATTGCGCACGGCTATTCTTAGTCTTTGGCTGCAACACAGAGCTGGGGCAATGCAATATTCAAAGAATACGAGAAAGACCATATTTCATTCTTTTAAAGTAGGTTTTACGATCATTACGATAGCAGAGCTGGCCCTAAAATAAAATCTGAATATGCCTAGATCTGGAGATTAAACATGGCCGAATAAATCAAATAGTAACCCTTTGATGAATTCAATTTGTAGTTGTTGGCTCATAGTTAGTTCAGCTTGATTGTCTAAGAATGGTAGTGCTCCTGTTATCCCGCAGTTAAAATATTCTATATAATTCCCACTTGGCATTGAAAATGCCAAATGGGGATGGGTTGCCTCGAATTCTTCACCTATTTTTCCTTTTTTTTCTCGCTTTTTTTTAATTTTTTTTCTTCTTCCGCCGAATCGGTTTCCAGACATCTCCTCCGAGACCGCTGAAGCCAGACCAACCAAACTTGGCACATGTATGGAGGGCCATCTGAAGTGGTGCACCTGATAAAAATTTTTGACCTTGACCTTACTGGTCAAGGTCAAATCGCGAAAAAGGTCAAAAGGTTATCAGGCAATTACTCCAAGGCCGTTGAAGCTAAAAAAGCAATACTTGGCACATATATAAAGGGCGATGTGATCTAAAGGAATCGATAAAAATTTTTGACCTTGACCTTGACCATGACCTTGAAATTGCGAAAAACGTTATTTAAGAAAAACAATGAGTTATCTCGAAAATCTCCAAGACAGCTGGAGCTAGACCAACTAAACTTGGCACTTGGATGGAAGGTGATCTGAAGTAGTGCACCGGGTAAAAATTTTTGACTTTGACTTTACTGGTCAAGGTCAAATCGCGAAAAAGGTCAATCGGTTTCCAGACATCTACAGCAAGGCCGTTGAAGCTAGAAAAACCAAACTTGGCACATATATAAAGGGCGATGTGATCTAAAGCAACCAATAAAAATTTTTGACCTTGACCCTGACCATGACCTTGAAATCGCGAAAAACGTTATTTTAGAAAAACAATGATTTATCTCGAAAACGGTAAGAGATAGAGCAATTTTGACCTCATTTTCGACCTCCACCCCGTACACGACGATACAAGGGTATAACTTTCGGTGTCCGTGACCTCCAGGTCACTTTCGAGCCCCAAACCCGAAGATGGCCTTTATCTCGAAAACGGTTAGACTCTCTTTCTGTCTCTCTCTCCCCCCCCCCCCCGCCCCTCTCTCTCTCTCTCTCTCTCTCTCTCTCTCTCTCTCTCTCTCTCTCTCTCTTTCTATCTCGCTAACGTGATTTTGAAGTTTATCAGTGTGGAGGTGCGGGTGGGGGTTGTTTAATCACGAGTGTGTATCCTCCGATCAATATGAGCTTGACTGTAAAGACCTTTTCACGTGTTGTGTTGCACCATTTTACCACCGACCTTAATAGAGATTAAAACCATCATAATGTTATCATGTCGTTTACGATCAAAAACATTGAGGGAAATCAAAAACACATTCCCTCTCTTTATCTCAGTGTGACATTATTTATTTGGGCTTTTGGTACATTTGATATATATCACATTACTGTCATCGAAGGTAAGTCCTTTTTTCTCCCTTTTTCTCTGCTGTGCTAACTCGGAAATGTCTCTCTCGCTCTCTCTCTCTCTCTCTCTCTCTCTCTCTCTCTCTCTCTCTCTCTCTCTCTCTCTCTCTCTCTCTCTCTCTCTCTCTCTCTCTCTCTCCTCTCTCTCTCTCTCTCTCTCTCTCTCTCTCTCTCTCTCTCTCTTGAAAATGCCAAATGGGGATGGATTGCCTCGAATTCTTCACCTATTTTTTTTTCTCGCTTTTTTTTTTTTTTTTTTTTTTCTTCTTCCGCCGAATCGGTTTCCAGACATCTCCTCCAAGACCGCTGAAGCTAGACCAACCAAACTTGGCACATGTATGGAGGGTCATCTGAAGTGGTGTCCCTGATAAACATTTTTGACCTTAACCTTACTGGTCAAGGTCAAATCGCGAAAAAGGTGAAGCTAGAAAAGAGAAACTTGGCACATATATAAAGGGCAATGTGATCCAAAGCAAATGATAAAAATTTTTGACCTTGACCTTGACCATGACCTTGAAATCGCGAAAAACGTTATTTAAGAAAAAACAATGAGTTATCTCGAAAACGGTAAGAGATAGAGCAATTCTGACCTCATTTTCGATCTCCACCCCCTATACGACGATACGTAAGGTATAACTTCCGGTGTCCTTGAACTCCAGGTCACTTTCGAGCCCCAAACCGGAAATTGGCCCTTATCTGGAAAACGGTAAGAGATAGAGCAATTCTGACCTCATTTTCGACCTCCACCCCCTATACGACCATACGTAAGGTATAACTTCCGGTGTCCTTGACCTCCAGGTCACTTTTGAGCCCCAAACCGGAAGTTGGCCCTTATCTCGAAAACGGTAAGAGATAGAGCAATTTTGACTTCATTTTCGACCTCCACCCCCTATACGACGATACGTAAGGTATAACTTCCGGTGTCCTTGACCTCCAGGTCACTTTTGAGCCCCAAACCTGAAGTTTGCCCCTTATCTCGAAAACGGTAAGAGATAGAGCAATTTTGACCTCATTTTCGACCTCCACCCCCTATACGTAAGGTATAACTTGCGGTGTCCTTGACCTCCAGGTCACTTTCGAGCCCCAAACCGGAAGTTGGCCCTTATCTCGAAAACGGTAAGAGATAGAGCAGTTTTGACCTCATTTTCGACCTCCACCCCCTATACGACGATACGTAAGGTATAACTTCCGGTGTCCTTGAACTCCAGGTCACTTTTGAGCCCCAAACCTGAAGTTTGCCCCTTATCTCGAAAACGGTAAGAGATAGAGCAATTTTGACCTCATTTTCGACCTCCACCCCCTATACGTAAGGTATAACTTGCGGTGTCCTTGACCTCCAGGTCACTTTCGAGCCCCAAACCGGAAGTTGGCCCTTATCTCGAAAACGGTAAGAGATAGAGCAGTTTTGACCTCATTTTCTACCTCCACCCCCTATACGGCGATACGTAAGGTATAACTTCCGGTGTCCTTGAACTCCAGGTCACTTTCGAGCCCCAAACCGGAAATTGGCCCTTATCTGGAAAACGGTAAGAGATAGAGCAATTCTGACCTCATTTTCGACCTCCACCCCCTATACGACCATACCTAAGGTATAACTTCCGGTGTCCTTGACCTCCAGGTCACTTTTGAGCCCCAAACCGGAAGTTGGCCCTTATCTCGAAAACGGTAAGAGATAGAGCAATTTTGACTTCATTTTCGACCTCCACCCCCTATACGACGATACGTAAGGTATAACTTCCGGTGTCCTTGACCTCCAGGTCACTTTTGAGCCCCATACCGGAAGTTGGCCCTTATCTCGAAAACGGTAAGAGATAGAGCAATTTTGACCTCATCTCCTTCAAGACCGTTGAAGCTAGACCAAGCAAACTTGGCACATGAATAGAGGTCATCTGAAGTGGTACATCTGATAAAAAGTTTTTACCTTTACCTTGCTGGTATAGTTGGCAGTATTTAGGAGGATATTCTACACTCAGACGTGAAAATTGTTAACAAATACCAATATCATCTACGTTCCGTTTACAGTTATCATTCCAAGTGGGGTCTAATTCGCTGTGCGAATTTCGGTCTAGTTAATTATCTATCGCAATTTTCGAAGGCTTGTGTTGATAATTCAAAGTATAATAATTTGCAGTTCTTTGCCCTTGAACTGCGAAAAGGCTACCATGTTTTTTTTTTCTCGAATCACCGACAAAAACAATTCATATGCTAGTGGAGAGTTCTGCGGAAAACATACGGCCCTCTTCGTCTCGACGCCATGTCTTTACGCTTATGATGTCCACGCCGTGTTCATCACGCATGTGTCATTGCGAGCCTTTTGTACAACCTTTTACACTTGAGCCGAAGTCTCGAGAGAATATATTGTATTGCCAGGCAAAGCTAACGTTTCTCCGTGTTTTGTTTTGTTTTGTTTTGTTTTGTTTTTTCGTTTTCTACATGACCTGTTGGTTTCCATACATTTCCGAACCAGCAATGGCTAACAATTTGAAACTTGACACACACAAATACATTGGCCTATATAGTCTGGACCTACCCAAAAACTTTTGACCTTTGGCGCCACTATTCCCAACTTATTGTGTAATGAAGTGTTAAAGTTTTGGATACTTTTAATCCAGGATTTTGCCTTAGTGAATAAACATGAGGAGTAAAGATATAATTTTATAAAGATATAAATGTATTACAGAACTGAAAATCCACGATTTGTGATATTAAAATTGGTCCACGGTTAAAATAAAATTAACGTGCACCTGTCCAGTATGATAAGGAATCTATGCACCAGATATCACAGGCGACGGATTAACAGGATGGGACTAACAGCCGGCGATGTACGGACGGATTGACCGACGGCTCGACAAACGGGCGGAAAATACCCAAAATTAATACCCCCCCCCCCCCCTCCGAAGCCTAAAGACCAGGATGCGAGCTAAAAAAAAAGAAGTTGAATTGACATTTGCAATAGGAACCTATAAGTAAGTCTTATTTTCATGCGATTCAAATATTGCAACCCCAAAGTCGCGGATTTTCATGTTTTTTCCCATAAATTATGAGGGTGAGGGCGACTGCGTCCAAGCCGGCCCTCCTTCCCCTTATTGACCAATGACCCCCTTCTTTCCACACACCATTTACCTTTACTGAACGCACAATGCACAGCATTGGAGGATTCGGTCCAACATCAAGAGCCTTAATCCTATTTTGAGATGTTAGTCGGGTTTAATCAAATGTATTGGATGGAAAAGACCAACCTCTCGAGCTCATTTTCAACAAGAACCGAAAAAATTGGAAAAAAAGAGAGAATGTGTGTGTGAAGAGATCAACAGCAGGCTTTGTTTGCCTTACTTGTCACATTTTGTCATCCCAATTTGGGGAATTTCCAAAACCTTCTGCACATGTTAGAAACTGGAGGAAATCCCCCAGTTAAAGCATCAGCACAAAATAGAAATCGAAAGTGAAAGACTGGAAAGCCTGTGCATCTTTGTTGGCATGAGACCACACATATATATAAACTCTGTAAGCAAGTGGCCGCAGGCGACAGAATTTAGGAGTGAAAGCAACTAGAACGGGCCAGGGAGAGGGGGGAGGGGGATTCTTGGCTTAGGTGCTTTATCTGGAAACTTACAGGAGTGTGCAGTGGAAAACAGTATTCAAAAACGTCGTTTCGCTTGAATCTGAATGATTGTGTCTGCTGTGGTAAAATAAAATTACACTAAAGAATGAAAAAAAAGAAAGAAAACGAAATAGTGTTGTGTGGAAAAGGTGAAATAGTGGTGTCTTAAATAATACGAAAATGTCGCCGAATACGTTCGTTTCGGTCAAGTCGTAAAGATTATATTGGTTGTTGGTGGCAGATATTCAACCACGGCTGTCGTACCCTATTTCGCTTCCTCCACCATAAGCTATAAGTGAATCCCGCCACACTTCGTTCACGTTTACGCCAATACAGTCGCCTTGCGTCGGGGTGTCGGGCACAAACTCAGGCCGACTGCCGCACAGCTCTTCGCTTGTGAACACTTGGACTAAAAACTACAAAAATAATATGTGACGTGTAAATAACAACGACAATAGTGTAACAGGTTTTTATATAATAACAGCAGATATTACGTATCTCCTTTTTCAGGACTTGATTTCACATTACACCCCTGCCAATCGTACGCACTGCTCGCATTCACATTTGAGACTTATGCTGCCAGTGGCTTAAGGGGGTGGGGTGATTGGGGGGGGGGGGGGGGATAAAAACCAGACGATACAGTGACTAAATGTGCCCGCACAAGGATCTCTCACCTGTAGGCCCACGCTGCTGAGCGGGAGCGTCAAGTTGCTTGGGGAGTAGTCTTCTAACATGATGGCGACCGCGTAATGACCTACGTCATAATTCGCTTCGTACGTGATCTCGCATGACGCCGAATCTAATTGGGCATTTGGGAATCTGGTAAGATAAAATGTGATTGGTTCATACATTGTGCGGCGAATAACCACACGTTTACCCTGCAAAAAAGTGGCATTCATCAGGCCCTTTAATTAAATGTGCAGAGCAGCTTTATTAATGACGCTCTTTTTGAAGCTCATATATATTTTTAAATTTGCACAAAGCAAAGCATGCTGAGCAAACATGTTTCAAACTCAGTTAAGAGCGAATACAAGGAGGCCGCGGTGGGGTGGGGGTGGGGGCGGGCTGGGGTGGGTAGCTGTCTTCGGCTGTTTATATGCTACTTTTACGGTGAAGAGATGCCTCTACAAATGTTACGCACCTTGAAGCGGTAGGGATTAAGAAGGGGGGGGGGGGAGCGACACTTCTGAATTTTTTTCTTTTTGTCTTTTCTGGATAAACCCTTTAGAAATGAGAAATAGCCGGAAGTAGTCGAATTAATGTGACCGGAAATGGGCGCGAATTGCTGGTGATTACCCTCCGCAAACGTGGCCGCATTCCGTGTACGTGGTTGCCCATCTACACCGTACCACATCTCCGTCCGCGTCCGTCACTTAAACAGCGAAAATCAAACTGACAGTCTCAATACTTTAAAAAAAACTTCTTTTCTCTTTTACTACAAGGAAAATGCAAAGTCGAAACACTGTTGCTCAGTGGCACTGTGAAATAATAATAAAAATAATAATAATAATAATAATAATTATTATTATTATTGTTGTTGTTGTTGATGATGTTTATGTTGTTGTTGCTATATTTCTTCTGGCAGCACTTACTTCGACATTAGGTGTATAAAAACCTTAGGCAATTTCATTCTTTACAGCGCAACAGAAGATTTATATTGTGCTAATAGACTCTTTGCGCGAAAAGTTTACTTCCAATTGTACTTGGTGATTACTGAAACTTCAGTAGACCATAAACTTATACGGTTATTGTTTAACACTTAGAAGTAAACGTTTTACGCGCAAGGTGTTTTTTTTTTTAACTTTCTGATGCGCATGGTTTCCCACGTAATAATTTGATGCGATTTTAAGCTGCTTCCGGCAAGTGGAATAAGTACGTGGGATTCAGTGTCAAATTTATTTCCTTTAGAGCTGTACGCTTCAAAGCTTTTACGTTTTTGTTAAGGGGCCCGGTGTGGGTTTATAAATTTACCATTCCCAAACCAGTTTCTATATACGAGGGGGGTGGGGTACCCCGGGGTATTACCACTATGCAAATGGGACCATTTCTGAAACACAACCATTTTTAACAGCCCACTCCGTGTCTTCTGTTATACAGAGCACTTAAATAAGAAAACACTCGCAAATAGGACCACTTTAGTTCAGTCCTACTGGCGGTCCTATTTTCAGGGTTCCGCTGTATTTGTTTTGGAACTTCATCGTAAAATAGTCTGTACTATGTACCCTTTACACATGAAAAGATATAAAACTTCTGAGGCATAGAAATAATCTTAAGCACCCCGCTTTTTAAACAATCGTAAGCAACCCTCTTTTTTTTTGACAACCAAGGACGCATATCAATAAACTGTTTAAATGTCCTCATCGTCATTATAAAAAGATGGCTGGTTACTTCGTCCCGGGGTGGGGGGGGGGGGGGCTGGTGGTGGCTGTTTCCTTTCATTATGTCCCACTAGTAGCAGAAAGTAGCCTATTCACCTTGGGTTTAAATTATGATTTATACAACCAATGTATTCCCCATTTCAGGGGGATGATCTATAGATCCTATTTTTGGTTTGCGCTTCTTACAAGTGTTGAAGGAATGGTGAAGTTTGCAACAACAAAAAAACAAAAAAAAACAAAAAAAAACAAAAAAAACACACACACACACACACACACACAAAAACAACAGACAAACAAAAAAAAAAAAAACGGAGCCATTTATTTCAATCGCTAAGTGGAAGGTTCTAATTTTTGTCAGTCTGGTAGCTATGATTGTTCAGTTGATGATCCTAACTAATCACTCGCTCTAATGATGACTGGTGGAAAGACGTCTATTTCTCACCTAGCTTTATTATTTAAGAATGATGAATTGCACACCGTTTAAGGTTTATGCGCTTTGTCGGCTGTCCATAAGGCGCATCCGTAAACATTTCGAACTATTTGAATCCCCGTGCAGGCAAAAATTAGGACTTCACCAATTTGCTTCAATACTGGCGAACCCATAATCCAGATCTTCCAGCCCCTTAGCTCCTTTTTGCATATGGACTTTATGGGTGGCCGCTTGGGTTCCTAGTAGGCATTCCTCCGTCAACCAACGTCAATTTGTGGTTGCCATGTCGACCAAACCAAATCACAACATTAAATCTGATTGTAATTTGGTTGCGAACAATCGTGACCATAGCTCATCGTCTAAAAAAGTTTCTGACACCAACGTTGAATAGACGTTGGAATAGCAGCGCAGTGTTGTTTAAACGTTGCCTTAGGTGGCAACCCAAACCCTACTTTCCCCTATGTCCAATCAACGTCTTTGGTGCAACGTTGAATGGATGTCAGAATATTGACGCTGTATAGACGTTAAAACTCGACGTCGTAAAGACGTCAGGGTTACCATCAAGCAACAACCTCATCATGTTATCGCTCACCGGGAATGGCAGCCATGACAGCTCGTTCCGGAAATTCACGAAAATGAAGACATGAGATATGGGAATTGCAGTAGTACGCAAGTTAGTCCCGACTACTTTTGACAGATATTCATGAAAATTGACTTCATACATATATCCTGCCTTACCGAATGACTTAAGGTTGGGGGTACCTTATAACAGCGAGTTTTTTTATATACCGATTTTCCAGATAACCTGCTAAAACCGGTTTATTATATATTTATTTACTTTGACGGGGAGGGGGGGGGGGGGGGGTGACCACGAAACCTTATGATTGCCACTGTCTAGATGATAATTCCACATAAATCTTTTCCAGACCATACCGACGTCTGTACGGCGCTGGTTCGACAAGGTTGGTTAAACAAAAAAAAAAAAAAAAGAAAAAAAGAAAAAGAAAAAAAAACAGACTTTGGTCTGACGTTGAGCCAACTGCGAGAGTGTGATGTCTGGGACCTACTAAAGGCTCTCTTCCTTTGTTGAATCGCTTGGTTCAATAACGAGTGTCCTCGTGTGTGCTTCTTCGGGGGTTTTCTTTATATTTTTTGTAAGCGAGTCAGAAGTTTGAAATGATTTACAGTGCAAGTATGCCTTTCTACCCCTCTTTATTTAGATAAGGAAATCGCTATACAATGAGGACTCCAGCGTTCCATGAAATTCTTCTGAAGAAAATTTCAACAGACTGGTTTATCCATAACTCTCCATATTTCTTGAAACTCCAGTTGTTTCTCGATTTGATCATCACACAATTTAAGTACCTCATTTTTTTTCTTCACATTGAGGTACATTTTTCACCATCTGACAAAAATATTTTATAAAGGCATTTTAACAGGTATTATAACAAGCACTTAGAAATGGCAAGTGAATTTTGTGTTATTTAACTGCATACGAAACTTCGCTAGTCACATTCACCGCAGCGTCATAGGTAGAAGCCAACGCTGACAAACTGATGTTTTATTTTAATGTACGATCTTTTACGAGTAGAAGCGTAATTTACGTTTTCCATTTTTAAACGGTCTTCTCATGTAGCTCCAAATGACTCATACAATAAATAGTACAAATTTTCTGATAGTAGTCGAATAATCTCGGTATAGATCTAAGCCAGTCAGAACTGTTGATGCCTTAATACCAAGCCTCATTCGAGTTTTGTTCCCATGTACCAACCACACCCAAGTGAAATGGGGCGGGTGGGAGGGAAGACCTGATAAAAGTGGAGAAGGCGAATTACGCGTTTTATGAAAATGAAACGTTATAGCTTTACTGCCAAAAAGCTCTGACTTCGCTTGTTTCCACTTTCATATGGGACTAGAAACCGGAACAGGGGTAACTGTAATTGACAGGCAAATCTATAGAATTAGAATTTTTTCCAAACGACAGAATTTTTTCTCTTAAGAGAACCATCCAAGTCCAGCAAGAGGGTTAAAAAGGCAGAAAGAAAATACCACTAACATCCAGTCTAAGTGTTTAATGCGTTCAATCAACTTTAAATATAATCGAGTTGGTTAATAACCTCTCACACGAAGAACGAACGAAAACAAAGATACCGCACAAAGGACCAATCGTTTTTCACCCTGTGGCCAATTACTAACACCGCCCCCCTCCCAACGGGATGGCAGTTCATTCTTACAGCAAGGATTGAGTAATCAAGAAAGAAATAAAAAAACCACCTTGATCTATTGGCTCTTTCACAAACATGATCTTGGTACCAAGACCACGCAACAAAAACCTTCACCAAGCCTTATATCACTCTTCTTACAGCTTGGTCACAAAGCAAAAACTAACAACTGTAGGGTGATCAAACAACGCCTGGTACCAGAACACAATTCAGATAACGCAGCTTGGTTACTAAAACTCACAGCTAAACCAAGGAAGCAAGCTAAAGGAACGCAATACCAGGCCCAATCGAGGAGTATGTACGTGCGAAGTACATATACACCCTTCTCTTTCCTGAAGAAAGAACGAAGTACCAAACTCACATGGATGACGTAGCAAACCTGCCTTGAGTCCACGCCAGACTGCGCACACGAACAGCTGAGCCAAGCAAGCTGCTTGGTCACCGAAGCAAAGCTAGAACACGCGGTGTCCCGCACTATGGAATGAGAGAGCTCACATCTACAGGCAGAGTCTCTCGGTAGAAAAGAACACAACTGACGACGACCTTGATTGTGGCCCTTCTTGCCTTTGTCAGAACCGTTTCCACAAGGAGGAAAGATGTATATTTCTGCTTGGTCTTGCTTTTGCCCTTGGTCATCGGTTCACAACAATAGATAAGAGTTAGTTAGAGAACACTGCCCCAGCTCTAACGAAAGGGCCAAGAGAACACATGCTCACTAACTCGCACTGAGAATAATTCTTCGGACAGTATTCAATAAAAGAGTTCGGAAGCTACCAACAACCGTTTTAATATATCTGAGAAGGACACACTATGCAAAGTGAATTAGCAAATTGTCTCACGTGATGAGGTCTCGAAAATCTACTTCTGACTGAGTTTCACTATAAGCAGCTGGGACAACGTCTTTAATATATTGGGAAATCGTCTGCTTGGACAAGTCCGTATTAAATATTAGCATAAAGGAGAGAATCAACACCTTCTGATTATCTTTTCTGTAGTCTTCTAAAACTTGCAAATGCTTAAGTAAAACATGCACTGGCGTGGATTTAACCTCTACTTTTACGTGATGCCAGTACTAGAAGGAAGATAAATCTTACCATTGCGTTCTTTGGCGTGATTATTTCCCTGCCAAATATATCAACCCTCTTTAAGTAACGCAGTACCAAGAAAAGATCTCACTGTGCTATATTTGTATACGAAGGAGAAGAATATACTTTGAAATGTCCAAACAACATAGACAGAGCAGGGACTTCCCCTGGGTCTTAATCTATAGAGGGCTTAAGCCTGTTGCTCGATAATCCTCGATCGAACCCACCTTTAGTTGCTCGGTCGCGAAGAGGTGGTCTATATGGGATAGCTTAGCACGCAGTTCAGCTGCGACCTAGCACACCATCCGGCAAACTGATTCCTCTGAGACAGATATACTTTATCAGTGGAACCTACATGATTGTTTACTATCTTCTCCGTCACTTTTTTTGTAGAGAAACATTGTTTTCTTAAGAAGGCAGCGGAGGAACCACAGATGTAAGTACAGGGGTGGAAATGTATCCAGTAGGGCTGGAACAGGCTTTCTCGGTAGCAAGTTATTTTCAGAGGGGACTTTGTCACACACTTAGTTAAGAGAAGGAACCACAGTGCGTCTAGTGACTAAGGAGCTATCTCAAGCTTGAGTAATCCTGTGAATTACTCTGGGAAGAAGCGACTGAGGGAGAAATGAATAAAATACTGCGTCCCCTGGCAAAACGCATATTAGTGCGTCGATAGTTCAAGCCTCAGAGTCTGAACACGGGGAGACATACCTGGCGAACTTGGTTGTCATCGAGTTCGCAAACAGGTGAAACGTTGGAAGTCCCCACGGAGACTGATCTGCTACCTAGCTGAACGCACTGATTGACAGACACCATTCCGTGTGTATCACTTGACCGTCCCTGGACGCAAGGTCTGCCAACACGCTCAACCGACCTGCCAGATGATTAACTGACATAAGGATCTATTCCTCCCGAACCAATAGCAGAATGTTGCTGGCCAAATGGGCGAGTTGACGAGACCTGGTACCGCCTTGCTTGTTCAGGTAAGCTACTGCCGTGGAGTTTTCCAGATGAAACTCTACATATCTGCACTTCAGTCGGTTTCATAATTTGCGTGTCGGTGTGGGTCAAGGCAATCCAAACCGCGTAGAATCCAACAAATTTATGCGGCGGCAGACAAGGAGCCCTGCCCTTGGATGGGGTGGGGGTTGGGTCGAAAATAGATTATTTGCGCTTATGATTTGTCGAAGCCTTGTCTCTCCCACCCAGAGCACGTCTGATTTCTTATTGAAACTGCCAGTAATGGAGTTTGCCAAAAGAGCCTTCACTGTTGCTACCAAACAAGCGGCAAGAGATTCGATTTTGGTCAGACTCACCTCTGATATCGACTTGAATGCTAGTCGAATCCTTTCCTGGGGCTAGATAGACTTAGATCCTATTTCTGTCAAAGAATACAATGACTTGCTTCGATTGACCAAGAGGCCTACCTTCAAAGCTTGCTTGACCAAAGCCTCCGTCTGATAACGTGCTATGTCTCTCTTGAGGTGGGCTAGAAAGTAGTCGTCTAACTACTGGAAGACCAACATGCCTCGCACATGTGCACATTTCTTGAGAATTCTCATGATCTTTGTGAAAACGAAAGTTGCCTTGGAGAGACCGAACAGTAGAGCCATAAACCAGTATTTCTGTTCCCCTACCTGAAAACACAGTTACCTACCCGTTTGATGGATGAAGGGGAAACTCTTTTATGACCTGTGCTATGTCCATCTGAAAAAGGGGTCACGTGAAGTAGTGATTCAGGGTGGGCAGATCATTAACCAATGGTCAACTCTCTGATTTCTTGGGAACCAGCAAACTCTGCTTAAAAGACCCTCTTGGTTTTCGGGCATCTCCTGTGTACCCCCCATCTCTCGGAGTACTTGGTGCTTTTCTGAATCTTGGTCGCAGGGCACAGCTAGGCTGTCTGGAGCTTGGTCGTGGAGAAGTACGAGTGGCGTAATACCTTGTGGTTCGTGCTTGAACGGTAGAATGTAACCTTCTTAGAGCAATGCGCTTCTCTCTTTGCTATCCGAGCTGGCCAGAACTTACCTAGCCTGCCTCTCACAGGCATCGATGCCTCGGGGGGCTTCAAGCCCTTGTACTTTCCGACTCTGAAAAAGTGTTACTAGGAGATGAGAACTTCGTCTCTGGGACATGCTTTGGTTGGTTGCTACCTGCACTGCTGCAAGGCCTGTTGAGGTGTCTTGCTGTTACCGAAAAGCTTGGCCTTCTTCGAAGAAAAAGCCCTTGCCCTACTGCTGGGCTTAGACCTGTCCTGGTGCGTCGGCTGAACGTTTGTGTTTCTGAGTGCGTAAGTAGGAGTGAGTCGCTCTTGCCAAGAGTGCTAAGTCCTGAGATAGAGCCCTGCGTTCGCGATTGACTCTTTCCGCTTCTATCGGGGCAAACAGCTCTCTCTGTCCCAGAATGAGAGCGTGGCGAAGTTCGAGAATGCCTTTCCCGCTTGACCAGCAATGCTGTAAAAAGGCATCGCATCGCAGATAAACCATCGAAGTGGTAACATACGTCTGTAGTTGCCAGTGTTGAGCACGCTAACAGCTTTGTAACCACCGGGTCCGTCACAAATAAGTCATTCAAATGCGTCTTGAGGGCTGTCAGCGTATGGTATTGAAACGGCATAATGTTCAGGACGTGCTTCGCTCAGCCTTCGATTGCCTTAGAGTCAATCTGATCCAGTGGGATATTTGCGTTGCTGCGAACGGCTGGCTTCGACAGCGTGCGTTTGTTTCGTTGCTCCCGGGGATATAAGCGAATTAGAACGATATGGGTCATGCTTGATTTGATGGGTGAAAGCGGAAAGGCACTCCACCCTCGCCAGCATCTAAACCCTTGAGCTCCCTGCGGTGTACGGCTATCGCGTGAATCACACCCTCATTCGTATTCAACGCAATGCTTCACGCTTTGGATGTGCGGCCTGAGACGTAATCCGGATCGCTTGATTGTCTCGCTCTGTTGGTTGGGACCCACAATTGACTGCTGGCGTTCCGACCTCATAGAATGCTTCCCGGAAAGGTTCAGCGACGAAGAAAGAGACTCTCCTCCGCAGGCGAGAAGTCAGGAGGACAATGTGCGGCGGCATGAAAATTTGTGCTTGCCTAAAAAGGCGTGTGGTTGGTACCGCGCGCAAACTCAAAGTGAGGCTTGAATACTAAGGTGTTAAGTAATATGAGTATATTAGGTCTAGGACAGGACGGTTAATGATGCTATGAGAAATTTTTTGTTTTGCTTCTTTTAGAATTACATGAGAAACTCGTATAAAAGTGGAGATAAGTGAATTCAGAGCTTTCGCGAAGTCAAAGGCTTTGTGACGAAACCCTTTTGTGCTTTGCTTAACGGATGTTGCCGTGAAACACACGGACGACGCCACGGTACAGGGGAGTATCTAAGAGGTAAAAGAAGTTTACTTGTGCTCTGTCAGATACCCCACTGTGCTGTGACGCCGCCTGAATGTTACATGGCATCTTTCATTGCGGGAAACAAAAGGATGTAGTTACAAAGCCTCTGTCAGAGCTAGGTAGGCTTATATGTGTGACGTTCGAGTGAAAGACCCGTGAACGAAACACGCAGCAGTACCAGAACCCAATACAACACACGCCAACACTATGACCTATCGTGCTTTTTTCTTTCCTCAGTCACATGAAGCTCTTGGACAATTTGCGAGCTCTCTGTTGGCATGTACAGCCTTCAGACACGGGCGTCCTATGATTCTGAGCTTGTAGTAGACCCATAGACCCGTCATGAGGGACCCGTGCGGTGCCAATAAAAGTGCCCTATGGGTTCCTAACGAGGTTTGTCTTATGTGTCTCACCGCCTTTGAAATCGGTTATGAAGTCCCATACGGGGTTTCATAACCGCTCCTACGGGTTCCGCACAGGCCGTCACGACTGATTACGGACAGCTTGCGGTGCTCTTACTAGTATATGACGGCCACCGTTTGGAATAAAGTAATAAGTTTTACATATGTTCACATATTCATTTCCAATCTTTTTTTGTTCCCTGCCAGAGAACTTACAGGTTTCGCTGGCTCCAAACTGTACAGACCACACGATTAATCGTACTTAGTGTTCCAAAGCCCCCACGGCATCCGTATAGGTCCATACTCTGCCCGCACGAGCACCTTATGAAATCCCTACGCTGCAAGTAGTAGTTCTTGCAATCCTGTTGCAGGCAACCAATAGAATGCCCCGTAGATTGCTCCAATACCGCCCGAATGTATGTGACGAAAAATATTACATGAGGTTCAGTTCATATGGACTCCTAAGTCCTACGGGTCCGGGACCGTCAGTGGATCTTTATTGATCAAGACATTAGGCACTTCCCAGCACTGTACCGTCTCCTGTGTGACAGGTACAATTTTCGTTCCGCAAAGCTAAAGATTTCGTCACAAAGGCTTCATCGATTTCACGTTAGTTTATACCCATGGCGTCCATATTACTGTGACTAGCGAGGCTTTGCACTCGGTTAGAGAACGTAAAGTTTACTTTTCGTTTCTTTACACTCAGTGCATGTTATCATAGTGTACAAACATACCTGGGATCTTGATAGTGTGGCTACAGCCGTGTTGAAGCCTCACCAGGGGATTGAGCGACGTCCTAGGGGAACTGTTAATAGTCCCGGTGTCTGAGCGAGTGGAGAGATCAAGCGACGTACTCAGGCTCCAGTCCCCTCCCCCAGTGACCAGGGTAATCCACGCACTGTCCTGGAATCTAACCAAAAGCAATCACAAACCGTTAGAATAGAAAAGTATCAAGAGAGAGTTTGAAAGTATCATAAAATGCAACTATTTGGCAGTGGAAATCCCAGACATAGGACCACAAAAGGAACTGAACTAAGTTGGTCCAGTTGGTTCGTGAGATTCTTCATCATGGATAATTCCCAGGGCGGGATTATTGAAAAGTGTATTGATTTGTGAGGGAGGTTTTGGTATAGCGCTGTCACATTTATATTAGTTTTGAGGTGAAAAGGCAGAACCCACGTATTTAAAACTTGGGTTTATTTTGAAAATCAGGCTGAAAGGTTTCGGCAATTGAAATGGGGGGGAGGGGGGGGGGTGGAGTGGTCAAAATGCGCTTCTTATTTCGCAAAAGCTACAGTTTATATCAGTTCTCTCGGACAAATTCAGACTGAGCACTCTCTCTTATTTATCAGTTTACGCCCCCACCCCTCCCTTAGGAAGGTTTGCGAGCAAATTTTGGGGCACCTGGTGATCTGTTTGGATTTTTGTTTCGCCTCCTTAACGGGTTCAAGTCCCATCTAAACTGGATACAAGCGAACGCTAGCTTTTGTGCAATAAAACAGATGTTTTATTTTTATTTGCTTTCTCTACTTTATAGTAACATTTTCACCCTCCTACCCCTCCGAACAAACGAACTAATATTTTTTGGGTTGTTGTTAGATAAATGAAAATGATGACTGACGTGTAGTATTGTAACCTTATTGGCCTTACCGAGGTCACGGAAGTAAGAACGTGCTTACATGATTATGTGATGCCGAAATATATTTCGATATGCCGGGAGAAACCATCCGAAGCGGAGAACACGAATTATGCATTCACTTATAAAAAGCCTTTTACGAACACATCGTTAGTAGCTTTTAACCTGATTCGCACCTATTGAAACATATCATAATTGTGGCCCTTTCCTTCGGCTGTTATATAATAACCCTAAAAACATAGTTTTTGTTTTTTGCTATTGTCTTTGGCGTGTTTTCGTAGTTACGAATCCACGCCAATTTTCAAATGATCAGAACGGTGTCTTCAAAATTTCGTCGCTCCGATCGAGTTATTTCTGATTCAGAGACAGAAGGGTAACTTGCGCAAAAGGTTACTGAAAGTTTAATTTGTAGGGTCGTATAAAATGTGGCAGGCTGGCTTCGATCTGGGGACTTCTTGCTTGCCAAGCAAGTGTCTTAACTGCTACAACACACAGAATGAAATAATCTTATTCTACATATTCCCGATGATCAATAGTATGTCCGGAACAGCCCTTACGACCTTGTCCTTAAGTTATAATTAATTGTTTGTGATTTCTGTTTGGCTTTAAGATTTAAATGCCAAAATCAAATGTACATCACTCTTTTCCTGAGCAATTCACATATAATGAGAAGTACTTGAGGAGATAAGTAACGAACAATGCTTAGTGGTGACTTGAATGAGCAGTTTCCTCTGACAAAAGCATAATACTAAACAGAAAAAGCATCCTATCCATTAAATAGCATAATTACAAGCAGGTTATTTTTATATTTAGAGTGGATTCGCAAAATATTTAGTGTGGGTTATTGGCTCAAGAAAACACGATAAATTCCCAATAGAACCCTGTTTTAAGTCAGTTAAAGATGAAAAAGTGTATTCCGTTGTCAGAACATTTTGTCACAACGGAACACACTGTTTTTCATCTTTTAACCGTGACAGAATAAATTAAAAGTAACTGTGCATGTATATGTGTGTCTGTGTTTATTTGTGGTTGATCAAAACTAAACTAAACTAAACTCAACAAAAAATGAATCTATACTTTAAACAAGGTTCACCACCTATTCATAGCGTTTCTTAAGACATATCATTTCTCAACTAGTTTTCATGTACAACCACTGCCTCCACCCACCCGGAAAGAAAAAAAACGTTTAGAATTTACTATTCGAAATGTCATCTAGCAGATGCTGCATCCACATCTGGGAATGGCGCTAGATTTCTGACACTTGTGACCAAAAAACGTCGTTCCTACGCCTCGGTGTGTCCATTTGAACATCTCGACACAAAACGCCCCCCCCCCACACACACACACACTCCCAATCCCAGCCCCCACCCGAACCAAGATGACAAATACTTACGCCACAATAAAAGGCCCCACACTAGGCATAATATATGTCAGTGACTTCTCCCCCGTTGCCCAGTCATCGTCCTCGCTAAAATCAGTGCACAATACGTCAAAGGGAGATATTATCATTCGGCTGGGGCAGCCTGTGATGCAGACCAGATCCGATCTGCCTTGACTTAACGTATCGTTGACGTTGCTACACCTTGTGTTGGCATTGAAACTTCTTCTCCAGCCAACTCTAAATGTGAACAAAACCTGGAAAAGAAAATAATTTACCAGTTGAATGAAATACTTGATCATATTTTGTACATAATGATATCAGGAGCGATATCGGGGAGGGGGGAGGGGGCAACAGGGGTTAGTATTTAAGCTTTTTGTTTGGGGTTATAGGTGGTCTCAGTGTCCGTAATTAAATGACTATGTTGAAAATGTTCAATGTGGATATTTAAGATGAACGGACCAAAATAAAAATACAAGAACACAAGAGATGTTTGACTTAAAAATGGTCAGAGATCGAAAAATTATACGCGTAATATTTTGGAAGTCTTTGACCTTTTGATTAAAACAGATATAACCAACTGGTACGGAAATCTGTACGGGACCAGAATTGATTTAATGACTTAGAGATGACGGTAACGATAGAAATTGTAACTGCAAATCACTTTTTAATAATTTTTTTTATTAATGTAACTCCCCAGTTAGCATAATTTTTCGTTCCACGTATAAAGCGCGTTGTTTTTAGGTGGGATTTACGTGGGAATGTGGGACGTTGGCAGGGCCACATAGAAAACATGTGTAATATACGTGGACATTCCCACGGTGTGATTTCCGTGTAAACTCTACATATAATATACATAGGCTTTCCCACGTATAAAATGCACGGGTAGATACACGCGTAAAATGCATGGTTTTTCCCGGGTAATGCCCACCGTGGGCATTCCTCTGTATAATATACGTAGAATTGCCCACTTCTAAAATGCATGGGTAATTAACGCATATTATATGCATATTATACTTTTCAATTCCCACGTAAAATTTCATTAGAAGTCATTTGTATATTACACGTATATTTTACGTGGGATTTCCCATATGGGCATTCCCATGTAAAATAGACGTATATTATGGGCAGTCTGGCAATGTGGGCTTATTATCGCAGACCGGAAACAGCCGCCATTGAGCGATAATATATTTAAATTTTGCTACATTCTGCATATTTTGGTGGAGGGCTGCCTTTTTTCTAAGTATAATAGAAAGTTAGACATGGAAATACCAATTTCACTAAAATTTTTATGCTTAAAATTCCTTTAAGGAGTACTTTATAAATGAACTATAGTTATAAAGGTACATGTCTGTGTATTCGATGGAGTTATCGTGTATGTCCAGGGTGGGTCGTCCCTTTAAAATTCCATGCTTAATATGCGTGGGAATTCCCACATATAAAATGCATGGAAATATATGCGTATAAAATGCATGGGTTCACATGTGCATAATACACATCGGAAAGAGTCTCAAACTCTCCTAAATCCCACGTAACTACGTGGGAATTCCCCAACAAAATACACATTATTTATGCGTGGGTACGTGGGAATACCCACATATATTATGCATAGTCCCCATGTGGGACTGCTATCTGGGTCCTTACAGGCGGTTGGAATCCAAAAAGGTCAGAGTCAGCATATCTTTAACGGTTTCCCAGATAGTTCTTACTTTTTGTATATGTGACCTTGATTTTTGCTCATATATATGTATATATATCCGAAAACTGGTACCGTCGAGTATCTCTCTCTGTCTCTAACGGTTACTCAGACAACACATCTCACGTGACTGTTGACCTCGAAAATATAGGTCAAAGTTAAAATATAGGTCAAAATCAAGATCACGAAGTTATTCTAATGAGGAGGTGGAGTCTGAAAACGAGGTTAAAATCCATGCACTTCTAAAAGTTTCCACTATAGCACATTTCACATGACCCTTTATATGTGACCTTAGAATGTAGGTTGAAGGTCAGATCACGAAGTTACCTTTAAAGTTATTCCTTATACACCGTGGAATTCGAAAATGAGGCCAAGATCTCCACAAATGTCTGAGATAACACAGGTCATGTGCCCGGAGACCTTCAAAATTTAGCCTAAAGCTCAAATATTACCCCTTATGAAACTACGTGGAGGGAATGGGGTCCGAATGCAAAGTCCGAATACAAAATCGCTCAATCTCCAACGGTTTCCAAGATAACACAGGTCGCGTGTTCTTTGGCCTTGAAAATGTAGGTTTAAGTTAAGGTTACAACGTAATCCTTGTGTTACTATGTAGAGGGGGTGCAATACCAAAATTAGGTCATATTCGCTCTATCGCTAACGGTCTTCGAGATAACACAAGTCTTTTGATCTCCTCTGACCTTGGAAACCTCTGTCCTTGGTAAAACTTCAGAAAACGTAGTAATCACTAGTTATAACTCCGTAGACGTGGACGAGTCTGAAAATTAGGTCAAAATCTCTAAGGGTTACGGACATAAAACAGGTTACATGACCGGTGACCTTGAAAATGTAGGTCAAAGTTCAAATCACGAAGTTACCTCTTGTGTGACTCGGTATCGAGATGGAATCCGAAAATGAGGTTGACTGGTGACCTATAAAATGTGGGTCCCTAATGTAACTCCGTAGAGAAGGTGCAGTCTGAGAACGAAGTTAAACTCACTCTTCGTCTCAAACGGTTTCCGAGATAACAAAAGTCACGGGACATTTTGATTTTGAAATTTAGATCAAACTTCAGGTCACGAACTTACCTCCAGTGTCTGTGAATATATTTTTTATATGTCATAAAACCGCGAGGTTATGGGAATTCCCTGGTTTTATTATGACTGGACCAAGTTCTAAAACTAAACTTATGTGCCTCTTGGATCCCTACAAATAGGTGTTTTTTTTTTCAACTTTAACATTGCTCTCTACGAAACTTTTTAAAATATTTTATGGCTGTGTAAAGAGGTACCAAAGATGCGAAAAGGTTATTATTAATCCATATGTCATGATTAAAATCAACATATCTTCTATTATGGTTTTTGATGCTCACAAATCAAGCCTTGAAATATATAGATGAAATACCAATCAGTAACGTATCGTTAGGGTATCAGCGAGTCGATTATTACCCCGCACATTTACCTCTAGCGGGTTTCCGGTCAAGGTGCCTGGGCGCCACATGATGACCCCGCCTCGGAAATGACTCGCCTGCACGAGCATTCCGCCCAGGGTCGCTATCAGCATTAAACTGGTGAATCCCCTCATGGTTGAACGTCACCACTAGTTTGAAAGCAAGAATAACACAACAAATGCAACCATTGACTATGCATCCCCACTGAGGGGAGGGGGAGGGGGGTTACTGTCAAACGTGGAGAATTTTTCCAACCTGCATGTTTAACTGTCATGAAAGGGTTAAGACGAAGAACGCAATTTTCTTGTGCGTTTGTCAACTTACCTGGATAAACAAGAAAACATGGACAAAATGTAATTAAAGATATTGTTTTTTCATCAACAGTGTATTTTAGATGGCAAAAATTTATTTTACAAACTTAAAAAACTTGACGGAGGCACACATTTATATAAAATTTAGCGAATCTAATAAAATCTTTATATCAATAAGAAGAAAAGAAATTACAGAGCTCAAAATAACATTTTGCTATCAAATATTTCATTTTTGCTATCAAGAATTGAACTTTTGATCTCTAAAAATCTTTTTCAGAAATCATTAAATCATTTTTGATATCAATAAATATTTTTTGATCTTTCTAAATATTTATTGATATAAAGAATTATTATTTTTTTGAGATCAAGAATACATTTAGAGATATCAAAAATATAATTACAGATAACAAAAATTAATTCTTGTTATCAAAAAATGAATTTCTGAAATTAAAAATTAATTCTTGATATAAAAAAAAAATTTTTAAGATAAAAAATTCATTCGTCTTGATATCAATAATAATTATTATTATTGTCTAATAAATGGGAAAATGACATTCCATACAAGTGAGTATCAATCCTACAGACACCAAAAATGTCTTCATACGTTCATCAAAATAATATGGAATGCGATTATATATATATATATATATATATATATATATATATATATATATATATATATATATATATATATATATATATATATATATACATATATATATATATATATATATATATATATATACATATATATATATATATATATATATATATATATATATATATATATATATATATATATATATATATATATATATATATAAACATGAGACTAAAAATTAAAAATTGATTAAATGAGATCAATGTATTTCAGCGGCAAGAGGCACAAAAATATACATATATAAAAGAAATTGCACTTTAGATCAGGTATGTTCTGGACGCCAAAGCGCAAATACTTTCAAGTGACAGGCATGCGGAATGAAATCTTCACAAAAAGCAGCATACATACCCAAAGTTACTGGTATACTTCTTCCACCAAACGTTTAATCATAGAAATAAATATATCCTTTTGTGATCAAAATTCAATTCCACTTCTCTTATGAGCAGTTCCTGATTTCTCTTTCCTTTTATAAGCATGGATGCTGGCATCATCTGGGAAATTCCAGTTGGGGCTGAAAAAATTGTCAGCCCACAAAATACAAGGAAGTAAAATGTGGAACCCTGTTTGTGAAGAATCTTGTATCAAGTACGCATTGCCCTTGACACAGAATTGCGGTGCATAATAGCCGTGCAAGTCATGCCCCTTTTGGCGCGCATGCCTGGTTTTAATGCAATTGTTTCAACATTTCTTTGAGGAAGTTTCAGCAGAACTGGGGAGGGGGGGGGGAGGAGGAGGGGAAGGGGGAGGCGACGGGCGGCGATCCGTGTAGATTGCCACCAGATACCAGAAAAATATCAGATGTTCACTCACTCATTGTGGGGCAATCTCATGTGGTTTTTCACAATTTTACCTCATTTTATTTATGTATTTACTTGGTTATTTATTTCACTTAAAACTAAAGTAACATTACAATTGAACCTGGCTTTGAAATTGTCCGGTTTGCAAATATTTAATGACTGATGTATTATTTAATTCGTAGGTGGAAACTAGAGCTCGTGGAATTCAGATTAGCATTTTGCGAGTTGGGCGACAGCGAGAGACAGAGGCTTCAGGCACAGTATACCATCCAGAGCGTAAAATGCCGCACCCGAACAATAAAAGGAATTTGTGTTTTGGTCTCTAGGTTTTGAAACAGCCTTAACCACTATGCTTAAGAAGTCTTGCTTAATAATAAAATGCCATAATGCATTGAAATTTACAAAGCTACTGGAGTTCAAACTTACTGAAAATTTTTTTTTTGACACACTTTGACACGACGTTGAATAGACATTGGGTAAGCAACGTTGTTTAGACGTTGCTTTTGGTCGCAGCCAAACCGCAGCATTTTCCGGCTACCGAAAAATAATCCCTCTCTGTTATCAGTCACCGGAAATGGTAGCCATGACAGGTCACTTTCAATGTAGACCAAAACGAGGACTAATACATGAGAATTTCAAGAGTGCGAAAGTCCCTCCCCCTACTTTTGAAAAATATTCATGGGAATCGACGTCGTACGCATCTTGTGTGACCAGATAATCAAATGGGTGGGAATAGACATTGTTTTGACTTCAACAAACAACAAAAACCCGACGTTGACTAAAATAACCGTTACGCAACGTTGATTAGACGTCGGACAGCCGACGTCTATGCAACGTTGGAAAGTAGACGTTGGTTCTTATTTCCAGAAAAACAAAACAAAAGCCGACGCTGAATCTGTCATGTAACGGAGCATGATAAAAGCTCGTGGTCTGCTTGACATCAAAGAATATGACTTTTTTTTCAATGCTGACATGTATGGAATTTTCTCCACTACGACTCCTCTGGATACCCTATTGATTACAGGAGTTTATTACAGGGGGGGGGGGGTGGAGGAAAGAGGGAGGGGGGTCATTACATGTTGACGCAGAATATCCGAAACGCTCTGAATCCTCTTGTTGCCTAACAACGACATTTGTTGGGAAAACATGCCCAATTATGTACCAGCTCTACTCAAGGTCATATGTAATTATATATATATATATATATATATATATATATATATATATATATATATATATATATATATATATATATATATATATATATATATATATATAAAATTACATTGAGTTTTAACTATATCATAGCATTTGAAAGTCCTATATATATATAATTACATTGAGTTTTAACTATATCATAGCATTTGAAAGTCCTTTCGTTACTCACCTAAAATCCCCTTTTTGTTCAAAACAATGCAGATGTTGTTTTCATTTAGGTATGATCAAGAAATTCTCGCAAAAAACAAGTTGCACCCCCTCCCTACATCATGATTCGTTACTAACATTAGTCAGCACTCAGGTGACACCCGTGTGAATTTGCATAAGTATTTGGATTATTTTTTTTTTGCTACATGTATTCGGTAGAATCTGTACTTTTTTCCGTATCATTATTTTGATTATTTGCGCCATGAATGTGGCTAATGAAAAGGATGGCTCCATATTCACAATGCAAATCAAAAGATAGGAGTAAAGTCATTTTTTTTTCAATGAAAATTGACAATTTGTAATGCAGGGGAGGGGGAGCACAACACCTAAGCTACAATAGCCTGGATTTCTAATTTCTTCCCCGTTGGGAGGGGGGGGGGAACGGGCACTTTGTGTGAAGTATGTTAACAAGCGTGTCTAGAAAACAAAACAAAACAAAAAGCAGAGAAAGGTGTAATTTTAAGGCCGAACGCGTTCGGCACAGAGTGTCAACAATTCGTTAAAAAAAGGGGGAGGAGAAAGTTTTATTCATTACTGGGCTTTGCCAGCGAAAACGGGATTATTCCTGAATTTCACTCCGCGTTTGGTTAAAAAAGGGGGTGTTATTTCAAAATCAGCAATCCGCGTTCAGGGGTCGTTTTAAAGAATCATGGGCGCGCATGGTAACCAGTTGATACGCGAGTACGCAAAAAATCAATGTAAAATGACCATGGGAAAATCCCAGAGTAAAATTAAGAGAAGTAGAGCGAATGTTAAGAAAACACTAACACCCCCCCCCCTTCCCCCACCCACTAAGAGAAGTAGAGGAATTGTCAAGAAAATACCAAACCGTCCTTGATGTCAAAAGACAAATATTAATCCAAAGAAGTTCAATGATAAACTGATAGAAGTTACACCTGAAAAGGGCAATACATTAAAAAAAAGACCTCGGCCTTCTTTGCGTTTTGCTGTGATATGTGATACTTACCATACAGGAGAACCCCAGGATAGGACCACGTCGTAAACAGGACTACGTTTCAGCCCCTTTTTACTTGTTGTAATTATGAAGAACCCCAGAATAGCACACTATAGCACGCTATCCCGAAAGTAGTTACGGTCCAATTTCCGAAATTCCACCGTATCTCTGTATTCATCAAACTTCATCAAAAAGAATACGACACCATCTGGTACACAAACCCAGCGAATCATGACTCAGTTCTTTTTCATGTTTTTTT
This sequence comes from Protula sp. h YS-2021, assembly GCA_949752745.1. NCBI lineage: Eukaryota > Metazoa > Annelida > Polychaeta > Sabellida > Serpulidae > Protula > Protula sp. h YS-2021. Next base: position 35,634,036 of record OX457024.1, on the reverse strand, counting down.
TTAACCCTGAGGCACCCTGGCGGACTGGGAGGGAATGCTTTATGATCGAACCACATCATGAATGCAGGCATTTTCAATACTGCAGTGATTTGTTACACATAATCGTTGCTATTACAGTGTTAAAAATAACTACATTACTGAAGAAAAACATAACAATAATACCAAAGCCACAGGTATTAAGCTTTTTCACCAGAGATAAAAAAAATCAATCTTAGTCATGACAGGACGACTCATTTATCGAGAAAAAAGACTCAGGAAAAAAAAACAAGACTTCCATATATGATTACAATTACACGATGAACTTCCTAACAAAGCTGCAAAAACGTGCTTTTCTTGTCCGAAACTTTCGAATGGGAAACACGTGGCCGCGAAAAAGACCGTCATATTATGCAGCACAGGGTAACCCAGAAAACAGGATCATCAGTGGGAAATGAACAAAGTCCCGAACACTCGCGTAACGTCGGGCCGACGTCGGAACGGTATAAACCAGGTCGGAAAACGTCGGCATCGGCTTCGATGCATCGGTAATGCATCGGTTATAGGTTGGCAATAGTCGAATTTCCATTTTTTTCTCATTCGTCGGAAGTTCATCGGTTACCGACGTTGGCCCGATGATTATTTTCCTCAGTTTAATAGATGTTGGCAAATATTCATCGGGCCGACATCTTTTTCCGACGAACTTCCGACCAATTGGGAATTTTTTTTGCTAAAAATATTATATTCATATATTACACGTATTTCTCAATGCATATATTATACATATATTTTTATGCATTGGTTATGCGTTGGAAATAGATTAACTTCCGACCAATGGTAAAAAAATGAAACGGATATTGCATACGTATATTCGATGTATTTACTTATACGTACATTATACATATATTTGTATATGTTGGCCCAACGTCTGACATAGACGTACTTCCGACGGAACAAAACTTAATTGTTTTTGAAAAAGATATTACTGATGTATAACCGACGGATTACAATAATCGTATAATATACAAATATATCACTGCATCGGCTATACGTCGGAAATATACCGAATTCCGACGAAAATTAATTTTTTTATTTAAGATATTACAAGCATGTAATATGCGTATAAAATATACGCATATTATACATATAGTTATATTTGTCGGTGAAACGTCGGAAATATACCGATTTCCAATGGATCTCAAATATATCACTACATCGGCTATACGTCGGAAATATACCAAATTCCTACGAAAACTAATGTTTTTATTTGAGATATTACAAGCATGTAATATGCGTATAAAAATATACGCATATTATACATAGAGTTATATTTGTCGGTGAAACGTTGGAAATATACCCATTTCCAATGGATCTCTAAATTTGTGTATTTCACGCATAACTTGAAATTAAAACTTTATATATATATATATATATATATATATATATATATATATATATATATATATATATATATATATATATATATATATATATATATATATATATATATATTTATATTTATATATTGCGTTGTGTACGAGTGCTCCACATATTCCACAGCGTCGGAAAAAAGATGCCGATATTGCCAACGCGTATTATACGTATTTTTTTAAACGTCTATAAAACGTATATTTTCCTATGTATAAACGGCGTCTGAAATACATCGGAAAAAAGATGCCGATATTGCAATCGTATATTATACGTATTTTTTATACGTCTATAAAACGCATATTTTCCGATGCTTATTCGGCGTCGGAAATTTATCGATTGACGTTTTGTAGGGGACATTATGAAGAATCAATAGTGGTGCATTATGAATATACTTGAAAATTATCATTTGCCTCAATAAACTAGTCCCAGCCGCCGTGGAGTAGAGGTATGTTCCGCGCCTAGGATGCAAGAGGTCCCCGGTTCAAACCCGAGTAAGTACTAGTGTTCAGTTGCAATATATAGATATGCTATGTTGTATATTGATATGGTGTATGTATGAATATGTGAATCATGAATGGTTGGTAAAGGTTCAATGGGTCAGTTAAGGTTAGAAACAATTTTTTTACGTATAAAAATCATCGGAAGTTCGTCGGAAATGCATCGGAATATAAACGTGTAACCGACGTATAGCCGACGGTTGGTATCCGACGTCGAAGAGTTTGTAGGGATATTTCCGACGGTGGCCCGACGTATTAAAGATATATCGGCCCGATGTATATCCGATGTACGAAGCCGCTATATCTATTATGCGTCGGGCCATAGTTAATCCTATGTGCAACCGATACATCGGCCGACGAAGTTGCCGATATTGCCGATCTAGTATAGATGTATTTTAGACGTTACGCGAGTGTTCGGGGTACAGCGGAACCCCGACATCGGACCACCTCCCTATTGGGACCACCTCTAAAATGGGGCACATTTTTTTCGGTCCCGAATGCGCTGAATAGACTTCAATGGTTATGAAAATTCCCAATTTGGACCACCTAGGAACGGACCACTTCGGGCCCCCATTTTTTCGGTCCCGAGCACTCAAATGCCTGAGATCGGACCACTGTGATACAAAGGGAAATCACTGCATCTGTACGGCACATTATTCACGACACTTAGCATGTTGCCTTCTTGGATACCGTTGCAGGGGATTATTGAGACCAATAATGGCAGTAAATTGATTGGGTAAAGAAAATTAGCTGAAAAGTATGGAATTAGTAAATGCTTATGAAGAAAACTGATTCTGAGAAAAAGCGACCGCGTTATGATCCTTGCGTCAAGTTGGATCAAGCAGTTTGGGAATGGTTGCAAATGTGTCGAAACAGTAACATTCCTTTTTCTGGACCTATGGTCCAAGAGAAAGCGTTAAAATCTGCTGAAGAACTGTCAATGACAGACTTCAAAGCTTCAAACGGTTGGCAAGAAAAGTCCAAAAATCGGCATAACATTGCCTTCCAAACCGTTGAATCTAAAAGTTGAATATATGGTCAACCCACAACATTTTACCCCAGAATGGCCAAACCTCCCAAATGGGACCACCTCTGAAAAAGGGCACATTTTTTCCGGTCCCAAGGGTGGTCAGATTTCAGAGGTTCCACTGCAACCTTTTACAGGCTGATTATAACTGAGAGACGGCAACTAGAACGTGAATATTAATGGGTGGTGTTCTTTATCAAGGTGGTCTTATTTGCAAAGTGGTCCTATTCCGCTGTGCTCAGTTGTACAAAACTGCACTCAGTGAATGTCAAGGTTTACTACATTCCGTAAAAAATGAACTGGTCCCTCCAATGCTTGGTTTGACAATTTAATATTCTACCCATAAAGGGCCCTCTTGTCCGCTTCCTGTCAGAACGGACCAAAAGGAAAATAGGATTACTTTGGTACAGTCCCATGGGTGGTCCCGTCACAGGGATCCCATTGTATATATCTTGATAATGGTCGCTGGTCACCTGTTTTTTATAAAGAAAAGCCACCGGTCGTTTCAAATGATCTTCTGTTTTATTTGCAAACAAAGAATAGTATAACGAGTATATTTTGTTCGTTGTTTGGGACCAAATAAATAAACCCAAAAGGCCCAATAAACAGGCCCCTAGCAGCAACCCATATAAAGACGCGTAGAGGGGAACTCTAGGACAGAACAACCTAGCAAATCCGACCACTACCAAACTGGATCACTTTTGAAAAGCCATGTTCTAGAGTAACTGTCCAGGTTAAATTTGTACCCCTAGAGTGTCCGCTCCTTGGTAGGGTGGGGGAGGGGAGGGTAGGAGGGGGTCGTGTACTTCAGCGTTTTGCATGCAGCCGTGTCCAATGATAAATGCAAGTAGAATATGTAAACTCTGAATCAAGGCTAGCTAAGTTCGAGTTTTTACAACTGTACTAACTAAAACAATGAAACATAGCAGTATGTTGTAATGTTTGTTTAGGAGCACCCGAGTAACAAAAATGCCAAACAAAAACAATAATGTATTACACATTGGGCTGAATATCCGTTGTAAAATAAAGCATTCGTTTTTCACCTACGAATTGGGCGACGTCGACCTCCCCTATGCCCCCCTGTCTCACTCCTCACTCTTTATAACATGTGACTTTACACCAACAAACACTGAAGTACCAACTTACATTGGCAAGTAAACTAAAACAATATCTATCTATCTATCTATCTGTCTATCTATCTATCTATCTGAAACGAGCCTAGCTTTTCCACTGATCCAAAATCCACCTTTCAACCATACGCTAAGGGAGGGATTTCGTATCATTCTAAAACCTGATATTGTTCTAGTATTACATTTTTTATTTTGTGTCATTTTACAAATTGACTGAAGATGCAAATGTAGATTAAAATGATGGCTTGTGCCTTGATATTATCCTTTATCCAGTGGATGTTATCACTTTTTTAGTACAGGGAGACCTCTTATTTCTGTATTTTTTGTAGTCTTTTTGTAACGCTTTTTTATTTGGTTTGCTGATTTAAGTGAGTATTAAATTTGAAGGCGTACTACAGACTATTTTGGGTTGCCTTCAGTGGGTACAGTGTTTTGAAAAAGGTAATGAAATGATTCTACATCTTTTAAACTGTACTCTTTTGTTCATCAATAAAAGGGTGACAACATAAGTTTTTCTTTTTCGTAGTTTTAAAAAGTTTTTTCTATAATGATAATTTCAGCAAGTTCAATTCCGGTCTTAAAAACAGCGGTGGTCTTAATTCAGGTTTAGTCTGGTGCACCTGTGTTCGGCTGCCATGTGTTTCCCATTTCCAGTCTCAGTTTAGAATCAGGATATTTGCTGGAAAATTTGTCATTATAAATAACAAGTACAGTTTTTCAAACTGAAAGTATAACGACAAGCTTGGGGGATATTTAAAATTTTAAAAGGTTTAATAGTTTTAATATAGAGGATGTCTAAGCATTAAAATTATTAGATAATAAACAATGAATTTATCACAAGCTTTAGACTGTAATAAAGTAATAAAGTAATGCATATTTATTTTAAAGCCTTCTAACAAGGCAGATCAGTTCTGATTCATCGGATATGACTGTCCCTTTGACGTTTATTTTAGTGACATCATGAAACATATATATATTCTTGATGTCATTACAAAAGCAGGCCATAATATCGTTGCCTGCACAGTATACACCTAATGAACCATCAACATCATCCACAGGAAAAAAAACTGTCCCCTTGGTGGCAGTTCTGATCAACCTCTTAAACTTCATTTGAAAAGACTTCGAGAGACCAGGCGTCCTTAGTTGTATCGTTGGCAACCCAGTTCCTACAAAACCCACCCGTGTGCCACTGGTGTATTGAGACAGACTGAAAAATCCGGAAGGGCATAAAAAAGACTTCGGTAATTAGGAGAATCCAGGGGCACATACCAGTGCAGCTTGTCAGCTAGAGGCTCGCAACAGAACATTTAGATTATGCAATAGCAAATGCTGTATAAAAAATTTTTGCTCATGCTGTCTTGCTCTTCTACTAAAACGTTGTCACTCGCTGAAAACATAGTGTGACTGAGTAAATTAATACACTTTATGAAATAATTCAAAAGTAATCTCGTACATATTCAAGCATAGATCTCTTAAACGTTTTATTTTACTTTAGTTTATATGAAAATAGTATTGCAGCTATGAATAATAAGCTTGTGATAATAAAGATATTGTGGTTGAATAAAAGAGTTCATTATGACCCCGTGCAGATCACACGCGAAAAGAGGAACATCTGCCATGCATTCATCTTCATTTCTTGGGTGTGCACGGCTTTTTGCGACTTTACTAAAAGGCACGTGTTAAGGAGCAGTCATACAGGGCACGAATATCTTACGCGTGTGATAAAATCTATCTTCTGACAGAAAAATTAAACTTATCGGAATAAATTAGGGGTTCAGGGCTTCATTCTTTTATTTCCCTTGATTAATGAATTCGGCTTCAACATGAACCGGTTTCAATACTACTGGCATACAATTAACTGTTATTGCCACGATCGTCTTGTAAATGCCTAAATATAGTGCAAAAACAAATCGCCAGTGTAAGACAGAATGGGGGATTCTGTTTCATAACGAGATAAAATAAATGATAAAACTTGTCCACTTTTTACCAGTCAAGCTGTGTTTATATTTCCTATTGGGATGTCTCATTCACAGGCAGAGCTGTACATTCACTGACAGTTTGTTTTTTTTTTCTGTTCTACTAGTGTTATATTGTCACTGTCACCATTTCTTCTAATTCTTTTTCACTCTTAAAGTCATCATTCTATTTACATTTTAAAGGTATCGAAAGAATGATAAACTTTTTAAAAATCACACGCATTTTATAATTAATTCCTATTCTAATTTGTGCAATACTTTGCAGCGTTTTTAAAAGTGAAAGAAACAACTAAAATGGTTTTATCAAATTTATACAAGTATTTATACAAGTTGCTGTATAATTTGATTTCTATCAAGTAACATCGACACATTCTTGAAATAACACGCCTTGTTTGGCTGTTTTCAATTTAAGTAAAGTTGCGCTTAAAATAGTATTCGAAATAAAATTTACAGGTTAACTTGGTTGCACTTTCAGTCATGATGTGTCGTATAAAATACGAATAGAAGACATGTTTAGATTATTACACAGCAGGGTTGTGCACGATTCTTTTGCAAGAACAGCGGCAAGAGTGAGAAAAAGTTATTAGCTAGATGATTCTGTTTGACGAAAATGTCAATAATTTGTCAAGTCATTGCATTTTACACTACATGTACTTTTAGAAACGCGGCAACTTGTAGCAAAAAGCTATTAATTACTTTAAAACATTCTTATTATTTCAGTTTTAAATACGTTTCAACCGCTCTTCAATATAATCGTTACAGTTTGACAGGAGTACATATATAATAAAACTTAAAACTAGTTTTATAAAATAATAACTGTTATGTATATTGCAGCGTTATTACTGAACATGTGGAGTTGCAATTCAGTATTTGATCGACAGGTTTAGCATATGACGCACGCTGCGAATAATTGTACTGCTATATAGCTGTTGTAAAGGTTATTTTTCTGCCATATTACAACCTCCCCTGTTCTAGGGGGAGGGAAATGTGCTCGGATATATCTATTATTCTGGACACCCCCTGTCCCCCCTCCCCACAAATTAAAAAAAAAAACATTTTTTTCTTTGTTTTAATTTAAGCTTGTACGGAAGCTTGAACAAATTTTGTTTCGCCTTTGGAACGATACGGGTTTTAGAGTGCCGAACCAAGTTATTTATTTTATAATAACAGAATCTTATTTCTTAAAGAGATATTCCAAATGAAAACTCATTACTCCGACGGAATCTGCTGAACCGCACATCAGTCCCAAGAACATGTCTTGATAACTAGTTCCTCACCCGACCTCTCTCCATTCTCCACTCTCCAAAACAACATATGATATTCCAGTATCTCTTCCTCGAGAAGTGAGAATGAATAGTGTTTTCCTGTCATTTCGCGCCGTTCATCTGCTCACGCCCTGACACTGACCTGGGTACAATGAGATCTGTGCATGTCTCTCAACCCTTGCGCTATAGGCTCATAGACAGCTGTTCTATTTATTTTCCTCGCTTGTTACGATTTCTGCTCCACAAGTTCTTTCGTTATCGCCCAAAATTTGTTGGCAAAATTTTCAAATTTTCTGAAAATCGTAAATACCCTACAGAATGAACATTTTTGCATTTGATTTTAAATCAATAAATAAGTGAATTTGAAATCTCACTGATCGTCTGAGTTCTCACTGGAAGAATTTCAACTCAGTAACAGATCTGAATAAAATTATATCAGATGAAGTTCGAATATTATATTTTTTATTTATGATAATGATAGTATTAACCTGCCTTTCTATGCTCCTTGCAGAAACGGCATATCAGAAATAATATTAGCAACAGTGTACTGTTCATTTAAAAAAACTTTTTCTTAGTACAGCAAGTGACTGTAGAAGCGAGTCTAGATTTCAAACCTACAAGCTTTGCAGATTCTACTTTTATTAGAAATTAGTTCAGGCACACATGCTTAAAACTTAAAATCAAAAGTATAAGGGATCAATATAATTGATATTTCACTGCATTGAACTAAACCAGCGAGGAAGGAGGAAAAGTCTGCTCTTGGTCTTCGAAGTGATAGGAATGTTTGGTCGAAGACCACACATAGTATAGGTTTCTAAAAAAAATACCACCGCACCTAAGAAAACAATTTCTTGAAAGGTGGTTCAGGACAATATAAGCTAAAACTTACTCAAGTTTGGCAAGTAAACAAGTTCGATGTGTTTTTTAGCGTCGTATATGTGAATCTGATCAAATATTCCGAATCCAGATGAAGGAAGGAGTGGAGGGAGGGGAGGAGTCAAAATCGGTTAGAAAATTTGGTGCCGCTACAGCTATAAGACGCTTTCAAGATTAGAACGACTTAATAAACTAAACAACCAGCCATTTATTTCCAAAGTTTGCCTTTAACAATCAGATTGAAGCACAGACTCGAGGGCACACAGAAACTTCCTTGTTAACTATTCCTCTCTTGTGACCAAAGGCACCGCATTCATTTTGCATGCGTAATGCACACCGCGACGCATGCTACACAAAACGCATTGTGCTATAGCTACGGCTACTCATATGCTTTGTTATCGCCCATGTGTAGTATAAACTTATTGTCCATAATACACAATATCTAAGGTATCTTTTCTGCCAAAATTTCACTCACCACCACAATGGACACCTCTCACACTCATGAAAAATCTATGCAGCCATTTGTGTTGCTTGGTGATTTGCAGAGAAGAAATGGTTTTGCTTTCCAGCACAAACTTTCCAAGTGTGCAATTATAAAGACCAAAATTATGATTTCAGGTAAACGTTACTGAATAACGTTTTCGAAACAATTGCATAGTGGTGAAAAACGCGTGACTCTCACATTAAAGTGGTAATAAAATATTTATTCAAATAAAACATGTTTTTAACCTAATACGTCTTACTGATTAGATACTGGTACTGATATAATAATAGTACTACTACTGGCATTAGCAGTAGTAGAGTGTGTTCAAACTTACCGCGCAGTTAGTGGAAACACTTGACCCACTCCACCAGAGGAGCTACTTTTGTATGGCTACACTTTAGAACAGAAAGCAGTCTATAATCATCCCGGGGTTAAGACCAACCCAGAGACACGAACTATGTCTTTGTAACTCATTCCAACTCCGGAAATGAGATCGTTTTTGAAATAAGACTCCATTTCACCATTAGACATGCTCGTTTTAATAGATTCACTCCCCACAGGATGTATTTGATTTCCAATGTATAAAATAGACCCCATTTTTGCAATAGCCTCTTGTATTGAATGCCAAAAACGATTTTAGCAAGTTACAAAAACCTTCAAAACATTGCAGCCAGCTAGAATTATAACTTCAACTAAGAAAGGATAATAAAACAGCTGGTTTAGCGTTTGCACACTGCAGATCATTTCGTTGGAATAATAATTTACCTCAAAGTATTAGATTAGCCAGTTCTGTATATGTTTTCAAGAAGGTTTTTAAAACTTATCTCTATAAATAAAGTTATATGGTATACGTTTTTTATTGGTTTATACTTTTATTTTTAGTATGAGATGTATTACGTCTCTATATTTATAGTTCTCTTATACTTCATCATTTATCTTTGTTGTGCACTTAGTTTTTCAGGCCAATACATGCTTAAGATAATGGTAAGAATAATAAGGTATCCAGACCTTTAAGCCAGAGACATTTGAGCAAGCGACATTTTGGTCATATGCATTTCATCCAGCAAAATTTGGATATTTTGGCCAGAAGTGGAAAGTGAGATTTCGCTAATTCGTGTAATATTGGTTTAAATTCAGTCTATTAACTCTGCCCTGTTACATATTCCCTAAAGCGGGAGAAGGGTATACTGGTCATGCGTATTAGCTGATAATTGCAATAGCACAACGGACAATTTCGTATTGCCTGGGACTGGGGATCAAAGATCATAAATGTATTAAAATTCGTTAAAAGGTGCTCATTTTTAATAGCAAGTTTCCCTGAATTCTCATTAAATATTTTAAAAAGTCATAGAAAACAAAATTAAACATAAATCTCTTAAATAACAATCAATAAATATATTTTCTTAATGATAACACCATACGCGCCTTAACACATATTATAAGAAAACAAAAACAAAATACCTTTTCTTTTTCGGCTTTTCAATCGAACCGAAAAACGGTTTTCGGTGCGAATCGTAACACCCTAGCTGACACACAATGTCCTTTTAGAGTTAGGTAAATATAGGGGTACCATTGCTCTGTGCTTGTTCCGATGGGTTAAAACAGTAGCAATATAAAACAATAAATTGTCAAAACTTACTGCCATGTTGATTAGTTGGAGCAGTTATAAAAGAATGTTTAAAAAAGGAACATTTAGCATTTATTTGGCCCAAATACCACACTTTTCGCTTCTGACCGCAAAGCATTGTGACCAAAATGTAAACGATTCCAATAAATCTAATCTTTCCTTTGTTTATTTGTTTTATTGACATCTGTCTCAGGCTAGGTGTTAAAAGATTTTGTAGGCTGCCACTGTCGGTAATTGTCCTGTTCTATATTTGGTAAACACTGTGCTATAATTGTTAATCCCTTGTTATCTTTTCGTTTTTATTACCTGATTGTTTCTCCGTCTCGTGATTTCATTATTAACCTTGACAGTCTTTTTTCGTTGGTACTAGAAATGTACTGAATTCGGAGTCTTTTTTGGACGTTATGGAACCTTGAATATCAAGTACTTTACACTGTAAAACTATTTGAGCCATGTATATTAGCGGTATTAACCAAAATCGTTACTTTTGGCAGAAATTTAAACACTTACAAGTTTGGCAAATTCTAAACTAAAGTAAGCGGATGACTTTAAGATCTGCTGGGCAACGATAACAAATCAGTTATATAAAATAAGTTCTGCAATTTATAATTAAACCTTGTTTTATGCTTTGTTCTCGGAAATGAAAATTTTCTTGGAAATCTTGAAAGTTTGGCCGATTGCTTCACTTACAGTTATCACTGTATTTATGTTTATCATGTTAAAATCCAAGTAGACTGTGTTTGTCCATCTAATATACTACAGAAGTGACATTAGTACGTTCATTTGTTGTAAATCTAGTCCCAAGGACAACTTCATGAATCGAACTTTGTAATTTTTATCCGAAAATAATTAAAAATTTTAAGATTTTATAAATTTTATATACATTTATAAAACTTCTCAAGACAGCCGATCGGTGTTTATTGTGTAGTAGTTGTGTGTTATGTCAAAATTAGGTCAAATGATCACGATTTCACGCCTTTATATGCCAAGTGGAGGTAAATTAAGGAAAATGTTTCAAATTGCATTAAACGAGACTGGATTCTAAAAATGAAAGCAGACCCTGTGTTGAAATTTACATATGTCTCCTAAAATTACAACAAATCCAACATTTATGCCCACAAATTTTGAATGATAATAAACACTAAAATGAATTTGGAAACATACATTGTTTTTTTCCTATAATTTCAGTAAATCCTTAGTACAAGAGGCATATGAGAAGGTTGGCATTAAAAATCGGGAAAATTAGCACTAGAGCAGATTCGTTTTAATAGACCCAATTTACACTTCTGCAAAAAAGACTTTTCATGAACATATACAGGCCCATCTTTGACAAAGTTGCATGCTATTTACTAATTGCCACTTTGACCTAGAGATGAAGCTTCAAAAGCATGAAAACATATACCGTTGCAGATTTATTGTACATATCTCAGAACTATACAATATAATTTTGTTAAAAAAGAGCCAAGCTATCCGAAGTGGATAGTTTCTACAAATTTCGTAAAACTATACTCTGAAATCATTTTCTTGCTTTGAGGTTTAAAGCAATAGATATGTGTCATATTTGGATGTGGGGATCAAAGCTTTTCAACGTGAGAAATTCTCATGAGTTCCAAAATCAGTTCCAAAATCAACTTTTTCTGAATTCTTTCAAATTCAAACTGCAGTATATTATTAAGATCCTATAAAATTACGTAAACCTTTCATAAGCCAATTTTATATAAACATTTAAAATTTTCTAGACTCTACATTCTTTTAGCGCATATTGAAATGTAATTTCTAAAAAACTAGACCTCATTTAACAATTTTACAAAACATACACTAAGCGTGACCTGAAAATTAAACTTCCTTTGCTATGGTTCAGTTTGGCTGGTCGGCAAACAGTTGCTCTCCGAACCGGAATTGCAGTAGAGAAAGTTAGTTTACATTGATTTTTCAACAAGACAAATTCGCAAGGGTATTGTTTTTTGTTTTTTTTTAATTCGGAAATTCTAGCATTTGTTCAGTTGATAAATACATTTCACTGTTTTATTTTATTTCAAAGCCATTTATATTTTCCATAAAATTGATTTATATAAACTAGAGCCAATTTCTCTATTTTTGCTAAAATATACACTGCAAATTAAACAGCTTAAGTAATTGTCTTAATGCAATAATTCTTATTACTAAAAATTAAACTAGAGCAAAAATTACAATAAATAAACATTGTTTTGAATCTAAGACGTCATTAGAAATAACATTGGAGTATTTCGAAGTTCTACCATTGTATTTTGAAATAAACACCAAAACATCAACTATTGCAACATTATAGTTTGCTATGTTTTTAGCGGAAACGTGTTTGATAAAGAAGAGATATTTGAGGAGAGACTTACACATATTAATATTAATTTTTTTGCTTTTCTCTTCTTTTTTGTTTAGGTCTTTTTGTAAAATTATATTCTAAAATAAAATGGCGACAGTGTCGTGTAATTTGAATTCTTGTGTCGGTAATTATTTGCTTCATGTCTTTTTAAATATTCACTTACATGTCCAAATTTGTAAATCTATTGCTAACAGTGCAATAAACGGAATACTTACAACACGTAATCAGAATGCATTTTTAGGTCTATCCAGTTAGCGAGATAATGCTTATATATTTTCACATGGAATGCATGGGTTAAAATTTAAATATAAACACAAATCTGGTGTCTTATGCTTTTCTGTTTTGTAATAAGTGTAAATAGCATTGTATTAAAAAATGTTTGCAAAAATATAATACGTTTTTCTCATAAGATACACATAAATTTCACCAGGAGCAAGAAAAGTATTAGCTTTAATATAACGAGCACAGAACAATTCTGATTTGACGTCCCCATATTTTTAATGATATCAAGTGATGCATATTTCTTATAGTTATTTTGTTTTTAAAGGATGAATTTATTTTAATTTTCCTCTGTGCTGATATTAATTATGACTGTGTTATTGGTTTCGTTGCCTAATGTCGACACAAAATGAAATCAAACGCTAAATGTGAAATATAAATAGTGAAATGGAATATTTGGATACTTGTATATTTCATGAATGATTTTTGTTATTTTCTTTTTTGCTTGTCGGAGATGTAAAGGCAATGACAATAGGAGTATACCTTACGAAAAGCTTAAAGGAAACTTCCATGATGATGACTATGAATCTTCTTGAAATACTGATAACTATTTTGTTTGAAGTTCATGTTATTATTTATCTTTAAATAGCACTTGTAAACAGAAAAGTTTAATATATGTAAATATATAAAATTTCGATTTAAAGTGTGAATGTGGCAAGTGTAAAACTGCATATAATAGCAGGTTATCAATTATCTTTTCTTCTGGTTTTAACATCTCTACAGTGAATAGCAGAACATCATGAGACTCATTCATGTCTATTACAGTAATTACCATCTTTTGTAATTATGAAAATATATTTCAGTAATGTTTCCTGATCTCACTAATTTAAAAAAAAATAAAAATAGCAATTCGCCATCCTAACCCCGCGAGATCCCCACACTCGCCGCTTTGAAAAGTCATGGATCCGTGTGGGACCCCGTAAATAAGAACAGCTCTATAAATGCGATCATTTCAGCTCAGTCACATCGTTGGTCGTGTTGTCGAGTTTTCGCTATATACTTCATAATTAAGACTTAAGAGGTGGTGATTCTGCGGAATGTATGTTTCAGACAGGTACATCCATTGTGTCCGTCTGTGTGTACATCTTGTCACTCTGTAGCAAAAGCGGTCTAGTTACACTTCATGGGATCTTCAATCCGCCAGTTTATTGAATTCGTACGATTCGGTAAAAGCGTTTCGCATGTTCCTTTTCTCCGCCGTCACCTTGTCACACGAACTGCTCTGAGACGACCACATTTGGCAGACACATAATATGGCCTGTCTAGTTGGCCAACCTCAGTTCTTTTAGAAATTTATCAACATTTTATATGCAAAAATGACATTGAAATTTCGCTTTTGAACTCCATCACAAGGCAGGCAAACCCTATGGTAAGACCATATTTTTTGTTTTATTTGAAAGCTTTTTTGCTTACGCTATTTGACGTAGGAAGGTGATATTTTTCTCACAAACAGAGGACGATGAGATGTCGTGAAATCTGCTTGTTTTTACCTTGACTTTCAAGGTCAAGGTGAAATTGAGGTCAAAGTATTTTTTTACATCTCTCTTTCTACAAAGTTTGACGTAGGAAGCCAACATGTGGCAAAGGCATGGAAGGTAATGAGTCCTCGTGAAATCCGCATTTTTTAACTCGACTTCCACGGCTAAGGTCAAATTGAGGGCAAAATATTTTTAAATACCCTTATATATTACGAAATCTGACTAGAAATAACACTCAAATCCTCGTCTGAGTACCTACAGAGTTCAGTACGGAGTAATCTTGTTATATGAATCTCGGCATTCTGAATCAAGGCCAAAAGGTCAAGTGACCTTTGTATATCGGAAAGCGTTAGAGAACGATTGGCCATTATCTCGAAAACGGTTAGAGACAAATCGATGTTGACCTTCTTCTCCACCTAAAAGACGTTATGTAAGAGGTAAATCGGTGACCTTAATCTCCTCGATCATGGTCAATGCCAAAACTGGAAGTTGATAATTTCCTCAAAAACGGTTAAAGCTAAGCGATTTTGAGGTTATTTTCGACTTATTTTGGACTTAAAATACCTTATGTAAGAGGTAGCTCGGTGACCTTTACTTCCTTCATCATGGTCAAGGTCAAAAACCGGAGTTGACCATTAACTCGAAAAGGGTTAGAGATAAAGTGAATTTGAGTTTATTTTCGACCCTTTGGACCTAAAAGACGTCATGTAAGAGGCAATTCGGTGACCCTGACCTCCTCGTTCATGGTCAGTTCTGAATTTTAAGAGTTCGGAATCATATTTTTATGGCTCCCAAATGTAATTTTCGCTACTCAGTAGCGAACACCGTCTAGTTACATTAGGAAATTGTCAATCCCCTAGTTTATTGCTTTCGTCTGACTCGGTAAGGTGTTTGAGTATGTTTCCTTTTTTCGCCCAAACTTTGTCATGCGAATTCGTCTGAGACGCTTAGTCCTAGGACGACTCAATTTGGCAGAGACATAATGTAGTATGTCTAGTTGGACCAGCTCAGTTTTTAAAGAAATTCATTAAGATTTTATTTACAAAAACGGACATCGTAATTTGAAATTTGAAAACCTTCTCACGCGAGCTCCTCGGAGACGACTAGGACCAGAGCGACTAAATTTAACAGAGACATAATGTGTAATGTGCAGTTGGCCAGTCTGAATTTTTGTAATAATTCATTAACATTTACTATGCAAAAATCGACATTGAAATTTTGCTTTTCACGCGAATTATAAGGCAGGCAATATATATATATATATATATATATATATATATATATATATATATATATATATATATATATATATATATATATATATATATATATATATATATATATATATATATATATATTTCATGTCTCCTCACCCTCAATCAGGGAGCCAAATTTCATTTTTAACACTTGACAAGCCTTTGGCTTGCAAGGATTATATGAATTTGTGCGAGCAAAATTCGTCCTTTTTTTTCTTCTTGACACTTTTCCCGATTTTTTGTGTCTTCTTCTTCTCTGACACTATAGGCCCTACGACCATGAAACTTGGGATCTATGAAGAGCTTGATCTGAACATGTGCATGTCACTTTTTATTTTCGTCTTTGATTTCGTTTTCTTTGTTAAAACGCCATGTGAAAAGAGTGTATTTTTTGCAAGTAAGTGCGTAGCATTTAACGACAGCACAGAACACACATTTGCTCAGTGAGCTTTGTGTGAGCTCTCACTGCGTAAATAGAGAACAAGGCGTATGCCTGATCAGTCAATAAAACGTTAAGTCAACAACAACCAAACACTACTCGGCTTGTAAGACGTATTCAAGCTGTGTTGTTTGCAATATATTATTCAAGAAATAACCCATTGAAGGAAGTATTTTTGCATTTTAATTTTGTCAAGTGTTTAACATTTCGCTAGCGGAATGAGCTTCTAGTTCTACTTGAAATAGCGTAAACTGAAAATATTTTTTAAAAAGCAATTATATATATATATATATATATATATATATATATATATATATATATATATATATATATATATATATATATATATATATATATATATATATATATATATATATATTTATTTACAAGTTTCGTTACTCGGTAGTGAAAACGGTCTAGTTTAGCAATTATTTTAGTTGTCACCGACGGAGCTTGTCTGTGTATTCAGTGATTGAGCTAGAAAAAAGTCATAATGCTTCAGAGACAGAACTTTGTAAAGGTGTACATGAGCGGTGATTCATACAATAAAAATATTGCTCCATAAAATATCCCAGAGGCAATGTTTTGGAGTCACTCGTTTAGATATGCTAGCAAAAAAAAAAAAAAAAAAGCCTTGCCCTATTCGTGCAGTTTGCATGTCACGCGATTTTGTTTGCTCTTGCAGTAATTCGTTCTGATCTGATCAATAAGAGCGTTACATATCGCAGAAACAAGCATAGCTAGACCGAATTTCGCTACACGTAGCGAAATGACCCCACTTGCAATGGTAAGTCTATCTGGTCAAAGACATTTTCAGTGTTTCGACATAATTATCAGTTTCCAAATTATTATCTTGAACGAGGACATCGAAGTAAATATAATGTTATCACTTTTGGGTACAAAAAATCAAATTAAGTTTTCTAAACGTTTTCGAGATCAGCTTCCGGCTTAAAACCGCTCTATCTCTAACCGTTTTCGAGATAATGGTCAACTTCCGGTTTTTGACCTTGACCATAACGGAGGAGGTCAAGGTCACCGAGGTACCTCTTATATAACGTCTTTTAGGCCCAAAGGGTCGAAAATAAGCTCAAAATCGCTCTATCTCTAACCGTTTTCGAGATAATGGTCAACTTCCGGTTTTTGACCTTGACCATGACGGAGGAGGTCAAGGACACCGAGGTACGTCTTATATAACGTCTTTTAGGCCCAAAGGGTCGAAAATAAGCTCGAAATGTTATCACTTTTGGGTACAAATAATCAAATTAAATTTTCTAACCGTTTTCGAGATAATGGTCAACTTTCGGTTTTTGACCTTGGACGAGGTCAAGGTCATAGAGGAAGAACTTTACATACCAGAAGGGTAGAAAATGAGTTCAAAACCGCCCTACCTGTAACCGTTTCGAGATAATAGTCAACTTCCGGTTTTTGACCTTGACCGTGACCCAGAAGGTCAAGGTCACCGAGGTACCTCTTAGGTCCAAAGGGTAAAAAAATAGCTCAAATTCGTTCTATCTCTAACCGTTTTCGAGATGATAGTCAACTTCCTGTTTTTGACCATGGCCATCATCGAGAAGTTCAAGGTACCCAGGTACCTCTTATGTGGCGTTGTTTAGGCCCAAAGGGTCGAAAATGAGCTCAAATTCGCTCTATCTCTAACCGTTTCCGAGATAATAGTCAACATACGGTTTTTGACCTTGACTGTGATCCAGAAAGTCAAGATCACCGAGGTACCTCTTATGTAACGTTGTTTAGGCCCAAAGGGTTGATAATGAGCTCAAAATCGCTCTGTCGCCAACAGTTTTCGAGATAATAGTCAACATCCGGTTTTTGACCCTGTCCGTGACCCAGAAGGTCAAGGTCACCGAGGTACCTCTTATGTAACGTTGTTTAGGCCCAAAGGGTCGAAAATGAGCTCAAAATCGCTCTATCTCTAACCGTTTTCGAGATAAGTCGGTCTGTCGTTAGAGGCGCGTGAAGTCGGGCGACCTTTGACCTTGACCCTCAAGGGCAAAAAATACTTTGGCCTCAATTTGACCTTTACCTTGAAGGTAAAGGTAAAAAATGCGGATTTGACGACATATCATCACCCTCTATCACTGTGCCAAATTCAATCGTCCTGCGTCAAATAGCGTGGGAGGAGTTTTCTGGAAACCTCCGTGACGGAAAAAAGAGAAGAAAAAAAAGGAAAAAAGGGGCAGAAATTTCGAGAAAAACTGCAAACTTATACCCATTTGCAAACGAAGTTTACAAGTGGAAATGAATCCCGCACAACGCCTCTGACCTTTTCGTGGCCGTCGTTAGCTGCAATGGGTAGGAAAGGCGAAAAACAAAAAGATGACAACTGTGCCAATTTCAAGATTGTTCTTTAGAGTCATCAAAGTAATTTGAGCCTCAGGCTCTTGGGATGTTTTCTCAGTTCACGCGAGAATGACCTTCAATAAATGTCTTTAAAGCTCCGAATTTAGATGGTAACGAGCACTTCCGAAGGCACCTGTCCCGGCTGCCATGCAAAAAAGACAAGCGCAAAAAGCGAATCCAAGTCAGTCATGACGCCTCCATGAATGGTTTGGTACTTCCAAGACATACACCAAACTGAATTACTTTGTTCCCTGCCCGGAGGGGGGGGATACACTCACGCCCATGCTGGTTACAATGACTTTTTAAAACAACCCCTCAACGCGGAGTGCTAATTTTGAAATAATACCCCCTTTTTTAACCAAATGCGGAGTGAAATTCCGAAATAACCCCGTTTTGGTAGGAAACGTGGAGTACTGAATGAAAAACACCCCCCCCCCCTTTTTTAATGAAATTGGCACACCGCGCCGACAGCGTCTGGCCTCAAAATTACCCCCACCCCCCCCACCACCTTCTTTCTCCTCGTTATTTTGGACACTATAAGATACGAAGTGACCTGTCCTCCCCTCCCCCCTTCCCCCACGCCCTCATTCCCTAGTGTAAGATTTCCCTGCGCTTCGCTACAAAGCCTAGTGTTGCAGAAAACCTTAGCGGTGACAATTTTATACAGTTTCTTAATGGAGTTTCCCACTTCAGAGCCATGTCTTATTTGACAGCTGATATCTCTTGACCATCCGTGCTGTGTTTACTATTAGCTGTTTTCGTCCTCTCTGTGGTAAGTGTTTCACTGTATATCATTTGAAGAAAATTCTTTCAAAAATAATGGTGCAATTGCAATTCCTTCCCGGATAAGACAATCAGGTTTGTAAGATAATTTTGTAATGTTATATACAGCAGGACTTCTCGATAACATCACAATTTGAACTACTCTTGAGCGGCCCTGTCGCAATTTAATTACATTACACATGGACATTCACCGACTGGCAGCTGACGCAGGATGGGCGGGGGGGGGGGGGCGCGTAGGGCGGAGAAGGGGGTGGGGGTTAGCGGAGCTGGGGCTATATGTGAAACTTCACAATGAAATATGCCTAAAGACACTTTTATCGTTAAGTCCACACATGAAAAAAAAAACCTATAAGCCAAGAGGTTTGCTTTAACTGTTGTCAGCTGGGATTAGTTTAGGGCAAAAGAGCTCAGCAATTTTAAGCAGCATAGTGCTTATTCACCAGACCCATTTCGGTAACGTTACACAGATGAACGCTTCCTTACTTCATAGAGCTAACCAGTTCCTTAGCAACAAAGAAGAGACAAGCAACATTGCCAGGGCATACATTATCTTTGGTAAAAGTGGGTCGTTAGTGAGACGTTGAGGAAATTGAGTTGAATTAACTTCTGAGATCTGCTTCAGGGGGTTATCCTTGATGGAACAGAATTAGGGACTACGGGTGAGGAGAAACTGAGGAGTCGAGTCTCTTGCTGTAGGACTATGAGCAAATGACCCACGCCTCGAGCGCGATGAACAAGCACAGAGCGACACTAAAACCGCAGCTGTGAGCTCTTCAGAGACCTTGCTACGGCAAAATTTGGTTGCGAATCAGGCCATTTATAGATTTTTCGCTGGGGTGTATATGTTGCATATATTGGCGCAGACGAATCATGGGCTGAGGGCATGTGAGTTGCGGTACAACTTGCTGTCGACCCTCTCTCTCTCTCATCTCTCTCCCGTTCTTAAGCCATTGCATCGCGTTGACGCCACTGTGTTGACAATACAAGTCTGTAAGCATGGCTATACTTCTGATCAATCAATGCTTGTATTGAAGTCTTTGGATTCAGTTCGGAATATTGCAAATTCAGTATGGATGATGTGTTATGTAAAAATAGAGTTGAGGCGGGATCTGACTCTGGAATAGAAGATCCCGCTATTTTGAGTGAGGAGGGGGATTTTGTACCCCAGACGATCATAAGAGCTAGTGATTTTTCCCCCAAACACCGTCATAGTACGTCGTGGGACGCGCGTTTTCCGAGGACATTATATGAGAATGAGCTCCACGGCTTGGCTCAGTATTCGCGCCTTCACGATCGCCGAATGTCCGATCCAGGTCGCCTCTCTGTGTCGCCGAACAGGTCACGTGCGCGTATAAGGCACGGGCTGTCGGATCAACGCCTGGATGAGGAAGCGGAGGATGAAGAAGACGGCCTGGATCAACCCCGATTAGCACAGATCCGAAATACGATATTAAACGTGGATAACACGTCGGCAGTTCCTATGGTACGTAGCCTGTCACCAGGGCGGTCGCGGCCTCGAGAGAGAACCGGACTGGCACTTCTACGCCGGACGCAGCGTTCTTTCTCACTCCCCAACTCTGATGGTGCAATTATAGAAATAAACGAGGCACTTGGTGCTCTGGCAGTAGCGCGACCAGCCGTTCTGGAGTCTGTGACCACGCATGCGCTGCATATTCCTACGCCCGGCCGGCGGCGTAGTATTTCAATGGAACCCGCATTTCTGGAGTCTATCGCAGAGGAAAGTAGTGCCAAAGCAAACCGAAGGTATTCCACATCAAACTTGGATACATAAGAGATATCGAGCTGTTCGAAAGTAACGGATAACATTATGTTTTCATTCAAGGTTGAGATTACTGTTGCAGCGTAGATACACAATTGTATATGTTCTATATCGATTATGTTTTTAGGAGTAGAGTCTCAGAAAGTGAATGTATAATAAACGATGTTACCAAGCCTCGATGCGTTATTTTTGTCACATAAAAAAGCTTAAGAGTCAGACATGAACAGATTCTAACAAAGTGATTAAAGAAATCAAGCTATCGATCACTCTGCAGTTGTTGTTTCAAACGAAGACTGGCGAACTGAATATATTTCAATATTTTTTGCAGCAGAAGATCACACAACACGAAATTTGTTGCGGTGTTATAATCTTTTGGTATTGTGGTTCCGTCCATTCACTTTTTGTCTGTCTGTCTTTCTGTACGCATAAGTCGTGTAAAAATCTTCGATTTTTGTCCATGTCTTTGCGGCCTGTTTTTTCTTTTTTTTTTTTATTCCATCGTGCTATAGCGTAGGCCGCGTTCACATGCAGGGGTGTATGGCACCTTTGTCGTTTAAATTGCTTTCCTCTCAGATTCAGCACTGGTAAAGTGCGGAAAAGTGGTGGTGGTGGTTGTGATGGGGGTGGGGGCTGAAAAAGCTGTCACTGGATTTCTGTGACCGTTAATGTATTTCTCTAGGTGAGAGGGGGGCGGCAAAGTGATTTTATATTTTTAAAATCAAATTGATAGCCCCAACAAATTTAAAAAAGAACCGTTTGGAAGTGATTTTATTTTATTCGCATATTCTCAAAGGGATTTCATTGTTCTTTTCACCACTGTCAACTACATCTTGGACAGCTGTCCTTTAGAATCTAATGCTTCCGACACCGCAAGTCTCGCGCGCAGCTTCTCCCATCCTCCAACTCGGGGATAAGCATTCCTTTCGGTAAGCATTTGTTTGTACCTAATTTACGAACTATTTGACAATGGAGACTTTGACCCTCACCAAAGTAGTTTTAAGAGGCCGGTTTTGGTGAAAAATAGCTTGCTGGAGAGCGGGTCTTAAAATAATCCCGCATATAGCATTATTCAATCATGGCACGGTTTTCGAAGTTGACGGTATTTTCAGCAACAACAGAAGCTGAATATTTTTTCCTCAAAACGGCACATTGTATCATGTGAAATAACTCCAGCCAGAAGTATTTCATCTTCTATTTTTGTCAGGTCGTAGGAACACCATAAATTGCTATTTGCTTTGTCATTCTTGCCTCGCAACTTGTGCTTTATTGATTCCATGAAACTAGTCGTCACATTGGCGAGTTTCTTGATTGCTTTTGCACAATTGGGGCTGAAAATAATGACTCGAACTACTGGCGCCTCATACGGATACGGTTCAGATTTTGTGTGATTATTCTCCCTTTACCGTCCGACACCCCCCAACCCCCGGCCCCTCCAATTCCGCAGAGAAAATTTGAATGTCTGATTTTGCCGTGTTCAAAACTATGAAATGATTAGACCGGAAAATTCTAATACATGTACTCAAAACAGCTCGTCGCACCTGACGACGTTTGTTTGAAAGCTCGATAGTGGTCATCTCTCAACTTCCCTGTCATTGTTGCCACTAGTCCCCACGTAACAAGTGTTTAAAAATAATCACACGACGTGTGAATTTGTGACTGAATTGTTAATGGCCTTGTTCAGATGACAAGGGAGATAAATACTATGTTTTACTAACAAGTTAGACAATAAAAATTACCTACTTGAACTTAAAGTCAATAGAATGATTTTTGCTGATTCTTTTGCACTGATTGCGCCAAAAAATAAGCGTCTCGCGTCTCGTCCCCGCTCTACTCCGGAGGGGGAAGGGGGAGGCACTCACGTACCAACTGGTTACCATGCGTGTCTATGGCTTTTAAAACGGCTCTGATTTTGAAAAAAAAAATACCTGCTTTGCAACCAAACGTGGAGTACAGTTCTGAAAGAAACCCCCATTTTGTGGGGAACGCGGAGTTCTGAATGAAAATTACCCCCCTTTTAAATCGGCACTCCGCGCGGACCGCGACTGGCCCTTAAATTTACCCCCTTTTCACCGATTTGTTTGTATAATATTGAACACACATAGTAATATATATAAAACCAAGTACCCCCCACCCCCGCCCCCCCTCTCCCGCTGCTGTGCTGCGGAACAACGGCTCCCCTCTTTAAAATTTAGTTACTATACTTATTTATCAAGTACAACGACCCTGATTTTTCTGTTTATAATTGAACAGATTATTATTTAGAGGACTGTCACTCTTAAACCTGTTCAGTAATGTGTGTCTCTCTTAACCTTTTCAATTGGATCAAAATGTAGAATGTATATGAAATGTATATAGTTTAGATGAACTGCGTGGTAAAATTGGAGAATACAATCATTCTCGTGTGTATTAGTGGCAGATGAAAAACCTGTCATCGGATCACTCTTTTTCTATATATCGACATATGAGTACATCCTGGGTGGGGGGGGGGGGATGGTATCATGTGGTGATGGTAACTTTGAGGTCAGACGCGGTCCGCGCAGAGTGGCAGTTTCGTTGAAAAAGGGGGTAATTTTCAGTCAATACTCCGCGTTTATATAAACAGGGGGTTCTTTCAGAACAAAGATATATTATTTTAAAATTAGCACTCAGCGTTATTGGGTCATCTTAAAAAGCCATGGACACGCATGGTAACCAGTTAGTACTTGAGTAACCACCCCTCCCCCAATAATGCCCATAAAACAAGAAGTTGTTGCGAACGGTACACCTGATCGATTTTCTTTAATTAACAAATAAGACACACCTCGTGACTCATTCCGCACCAATAACTGCAAACAAGTCGATCGGGCTGGAGGGGGGGGGGCGTATGGGGGCGGGATAGGGAAGCTCACACTGAAAGCTTCAATCACGATCGAATTAATTAATAACTATGCGCGTACTTGACACGCCTTTGCTTGCCATCGATTGGAGGATGCAGGGGTAATTTGTGAAGCACAAACGATCACCACGTGATAGTTTTTCCGACGGTCAAACGAGGTCGTTTCCGGGGCCACGTGCAAAATAAGGACATAAACAAAAACACGCAAATACACATCCATATACATAATACACGCGCGCACATACACACACACACACACAAACATGCAAATACACGCGCATACACACGCGAACACACACACAAATACCCACACAAAGACGAGCGCACACACGCCCTCACATACACGCACATACTCACACACACATACAGCCAGACACACACGCAGACACACACACATCCGACCCTACCTCAAGGTACTCATCACCCTGGTACATCCCGGGCAGTATATGCGACAAGTACAGAATCCATGAAGGGTGCTAATATACCTGGGAAACATTTTTTTGCAGGCTGTATATGTCCCCAGACAATTTTAATACTAGCAAAATTATTGCACAAAAATAAAACAAGTTCATGCTTGTTTTTTTTACCAATATAAAGAAATTAATCGCATGCATCCGTCATGTATTATACAGAACCCAACATTAATGAAAAATGGTAACCAGGCAACCAGTTCAGACCCTAACAACCCCTTAAGGCAGTGTTATTCGCGCAATGTTGAGAAGCTTTTATGAGCCCCACATCTTCATTTAGCAGTGATATACATGTACACCTTCAGGAACCTGGCAATTCTATGTCAGCCAGTATAAACTTGCCTACTAGAGGATTGTTTTTAGCCCCAGCTTCTTACAAAAGCAGGGACTAGAGCATTCCTTGAAAATATGTGCATTTGTACTCATTTCAGTTGAAAAATTGTATCTCCTCCCTGGTTTTCAGCCTGAATGTCTTATGACGTTAATGGTAGCCGACATAAGTACCTACCTGGCTGTTACATTTTTGGCAATTCGCCACAAAGAAATATTGGCACAAAACCAAATTTCTTTAAAACATATCTCCTCCTAGGGTTTTCGTGGAAACGCTCAAAAATTTTGAATGTTGGGTGCATAGGTGTCCACCTGGCTATTGCTTTTTTTTTTTTTTGGCGATTCGCCAAAAATTGACACAAATATTGGAGAAAACTTTTTTTTTTTTGTAAAATCTCAACTATCTCCAGGACAATAGTCTTATTGTCTTGAAATTTTAAGTGAGAGTAGTAAACATTACTACCTACATAGCTATTATTTTTTTGTGATTGGTCAAAAGTTGGCGAAAATTATGGTGAAAAAAACAAACAAACAATTTTCAGTTAAATCTCAACTAACTGCTGGAAAATGGTCTTAGTGGTTTGAAATTTTAAGTAAACGTAGCAGGTTTGATTACCCACCTGCCTGGTACTTTTTCTCCTGATTGCTAAAAAAAATTGGCGAAAATTTTGGCGAAAAAGCCAAAAATTTTCAGTAAAAGCTTAAATAACTCCAGGGAATAGTGTTACTGTCTTGAAATTTTAAATTAAGGTAGCAAGCATTATTATCTGGCTGGTCCTTTTTTTTCGTGATTGCCCAAAAAAATTGGTGAATATTTGGCGAAAAACCAAAGCAAATTCAGTAAAATCTTGACGAATTCCAGGAAACTAGTCCTACTGTCCTGAAATTTTAAAGAAAGGTTGCAGACTTTCTGATCTACATGTCTGTTACAAATTTTCGTGATTAGCCAACAATTGGCGGAAATATTGGCGAAAAAAAAAACAAAGAAATTTCAGTGAAACCTTAATTAACTGCTGGAATATAGTTTTAGTGACTTGAAATTCTAAGTAAAGATAGCAGGCATTATTACCTACCTAGCTGTTACTTTTTTCGTAATTGTCCAAAAAACCAAAACCAAAAACATTTCTGTTAAATCTTAAATAACTCCGGGAAAATATTCATACTGTCTTGAAATTTTAAGTAACAGTAAAAAAAATAAAACAATTCAGCAAAATCTTATTTAAAAGACGAATTTTTTGTATAATCTTAACTAACTCTTGGAAAATAGTTTTACTGTCTTTAGCTTTTAAGTGAAGATATCAGGCGTTGCCACCCACCTGGCTTTTACTGTTTTTATTGATGGCCAAAAATTCGCGAAAATTTTGGCGAAAACCAAACTAACCAAACCAACTAACTGCTGCAAAGTGTGTCTGAGTGATTTGAAATTTTAAGCAAGGGTAGCAGGCAATACTACCTACCTGGTTATTACTTTTTTCATGATAAAAAAAATCGCGAAAAAACAGTAAAATCTTATCCAACTCCATAAAAATGGCCTCAATGCCTCGTAATTTTAAGTAGCATTAGCGCACATTACTACCTAACTGCCTATTTCCTTCCGTTTTTTTTTGTTGTTGTCAATTCGTCAAAAATTGGTGGAATTGGTACTTACCTGGCTATTTCTGTTTTCGTAATTCGGAAAAAGTTGGCAGAAAAGGTTGGCAGAAAAATTTCTTACTAAAATATGAACTAAAGCCAGTTATATAATCTTATCTGTTTAAAATATTGAATTTGGGAAGCTGATATTCTTTTCTTTGTGATTCGCCAAAAAATGGCTGAAATATTGGCAAAAAAGCAATTTTACCGAAAAATCTTAACTTATCTCTTTGTCAATTCGCCAAATACAGGCGGAAATATTGGTCAAAACGCAATTTTCTTTAAAACATATATCGTCCTATGGTTTCAATGGAAACGTGCACATAACTGTCCATGTGGTTATTATGTTTTTGGCCATTCGTCAAAAATGGTCGAAATACTGGCGATAAAACGTTTTTTTTTCGTAAAATCTTATCCAGCTCCAGAAAATGATCTAACTGGCTTGAAACAACTTTGAGTATTTTTGATTGGTCAAAAACTGGCATAAATATTGGTAAAAAAAGAAAGAAAATCAGTAAAATCTTAACTCAGACCATAAAAAGCCTTACAGTCTTGAAATTTTGGTTAAAGATAGTGGCCATTGGTGCTCACCTGATTATTGCTGTTTTTATATGTTTCGAAAAAATTGCGGAAATACTAGCGAAAAAATTCTTACTGAAATCGTTACTAACGCTAGGGATATAATGTTACCTTCTTAAAGTTCTGAATTATGGAAGAGGAAAGTAGTACCTATCTATCGATAACCTTTTTGGTGATTCGCCAAAAAATGATTGTAGGTATTTGGTCTTAATCTCTTGAAATTCTGATTAATGATAGCAGGTTTTGGTACCCACCTGGCTAATGTTTTTCGTGATTCGCCTAAAATTGGTGGAAATATTAACCCAAAATAATTTTCATGAAAACACATTTCCCACTGGAATTTAAATAGAAATGTCCTAAAATTGTGAGGGAAGGTAGTGTTATGTAGCTCCACCTGGCTTTTATTTTTTGTGGCGATTCGAGAAAATGGCCAAAACACGTGACTATTACTTTTTGGAAACTTTCCAACAAATTTTTAATGTATTTCCAAAAATGATATTGGCCATATTTTTGCATTAAAATCTTGACTGACGCCAGAGCATGGCCTTACTGTCCTAAAATTTTGTTTACAGGTCATACTTATATGACATAAATCTTGACATTAGTATTCGTGAGCTGGGCATTGTCCATGGACAATCTTGTTATTAGAAAGAAAACGAAATCGCAATCCGATTATATGGTGTGCATTGAGCAACCAGTGTATGCTTTGTGTGGAGAACTATGATAAGGGGCCACGTACAATAATAACCATAAAATATAGTTGTTTTTGGTGATTTACCCGTAAATGTGGCTATCTGATAACAATACAACACCAAACTTTAATTTTAATCTGTGGCCAACACATGGTTACCACATCTTTACCATATATGTTTTATATGTTACCTCAGTTCGACATGTATTCAAACATATGGCCAAAATATGTTAACCATGTGGGTAATGGTCTAGTGAAGTAGTCAGAGGAGATCCCAGTGGTTATGAAACAAATGAGTTATTAATCTCAAAACAGTGGTGTATATGACTTTTGACGCCAGCTAGCGTCCTCTTTAAGTAATATGCTTTTAAGGAATATTGGACACAAACAACACTACTAGGGTTGAATCCCTGGAGAACTTGGCCCTAGAAAGACTGATACATGACGTCACAACACTAAATTTAGCTTATTTAAGGTTTTGGCTAACAGTGATCAAAACAGACCATGGCTTGCGAATTGCGTAGAATTTCAACAGGAAAGGACTGTTATGTTGCGAAAAGCCAGTTATTTAAAATTACAAAACATACTGATATATAAAATTGTAAGCATTATACAATGTGCAAGAGGCGTCTAAAAAAAACCAGGCCATTAAAATGTACAAGAGACGCCAATGCAACAACATAAAAACCCAGACAGGAAATATGGAAATACATGTGAACATAACTACGTTTAAAGAATATTTCCCATATAGAACAAGTAGCCAGTAACTAAAATTATTGCAGTGTATGGAAGGGTGGGGTTGGGGTAGGCTGCTAAAGTTGCGAATTAACAAAACCGGATGTGAAGTAAGCTAATTATGCCTTTGATAGTGAAAGCTAAAGAACGGCTGAGCTATCAAGGCTTCTTATCTGCAGTTGTCTCAATTTCTTTGCGACGTCGAATTTTCGACATCTTCCCAAATCATTGATACTCCGAGATTTATTCAGCGTTGTGTCGGAAAAATTTGGGTTTTCGCCAATGAAAAGCGACGTCACATCTAAACAGCGTTTTCATCCAACGGATGTTAAAGTCGTTGCGTAAATGTTGATCTATGGTCGCGATAAATCATAACCAAAATAAAAACATTTAATGTCGCAAAAGCAAAATCAGCGTCTACACATTGTTGCTTAGCCAACATCTGCTCAACACTGTGTCAAAGATGCTGATCAATGGTCGCTACCATAAAAGCCAAATTACAACTAGGCTTAACATTGCGATTTTTATCCGGAGTCACTGAAGTAAACTCAGATTGACTTTTTATCGACGTCAGAATGTTTACTGGGATATAGCATGTCAAAAACGTATAGTTTTGATGCAACTGGCAATTTGGCACGACTTTTAACATAGATTTTTTAAGATTTGGAATCCTATTTTTTTGTGGGGCAACGTTTAGTTTTTGCTACTCATCAGTGACAACGGTCTAGTTTTTACATGATGCTCAACACACACCAATTGAATAACCAGATCCACTAAGCAGCGCCAAATTTTAAACTAGTATAGACAAGCCATTTGATTTATGAAGGCAATGGCAAAAATCGCCTTATCACAATTTTGGTACAACAAATAAACGCGTGCGATAAATGAACCATGCTGATGCGGAATGCCGTTTCAGAATTTGCTACCTAAGTTGGAATACCAATTATTATTTAAGGATGTCGATTTTAGATCTCTAAAATTCATTTTATGATACAAAAATTGATGACACCTAACAAATTTTAAAGATCAGGAATTATTTTAGATATCTAAAACAAAATTTTAGATACTTAAAGTGTTTTTGATATCTAAAAATCAATTTAAATGTAAATAATGTTATTTTAGATATTTTAAAGTTCAACTTCAGATATGAAAAGAACACTTTTAGACATTAAAAATTCAAAACCAATTTTTGATAACTTAAATGGTTCAGGTCGAGTGACAAATTATTTCAAAACTTTTCTACGTTTCTGTGTAGAAATTCAAATAAAATTTTATATATATATATAATTCTATTACTTATAGTTCAGTTTGCAACTCACTATAAAGGCGCTTGCACATTATTATATAATGGAATTTCAATAACATAAAACAATATAGCGGGATCTAAAGGTATCTTGCAAAGGCTGAAGCGATATCACACACATCAAAAGCGTACATGTATGCGAAAAAATCATATTTCAAAATCACAAATTACCATAGCCTCCAAAAGGTTTAGCATCTCTATAGCAAAAATAGGTTAAGTTCACAATGTTTCTTTTTGTTTGTCAAACTGTCGTTATGTTTATGTGGCCAATCACATGACTACCGTAGGCGCAATCACAGCAAAATAATTGAAAAATACTTTCACTTGACATTAATCAGCTTATTTTGTCAAATGCAAAAGAGCAACAGACTAGCAACAACAAAGAACTGCCGAATAATATAAAGCTAAGTGTACTAACAGCAAAAAAGACAGGAGCATGGCTTGAACAAATTTTCCACCTGTAATGCACCACCCAATCAATGCAACGTGACTGTATATACTCTTAGAATCACACATGTATCACACTTATATCAGCATAATATAGATTCAAACAGAAAGAAAGACAGAAAGAAACAACAGGGAAGAGAATCAATATTGTAACACAAAAGCACTACAAATGTGAGAAATCAAGGGCAAGAGTCATGCGATTGGTACAAAAGTGACCTGTACTGGTGAAGACCAACCCCGAACAGATCTGAAGGTTTTTCAAGAAAACGAAAAACATATTGGTTACATTATATAGATATTGATGAGATATTAGACTTTGTATTTTTGCACTGTATCTTAAACAACCGATGGATCATGTGGATTAATATCGATTGATCGCAAAATATAGAATCGAGCGACATAGTTTAGATTAGGATGTTGAAAAACAGTATTACGAACTGAATAGAAAGCATCCAGAATTAACAAATGCCAGTTCAGAACTGATGTATCGGTTAGCAGTTCACTGCACGTTCTTCTTAAAGTACAATTTTCAACGGTGACGACCGGCCTCACAATTTTACAAAATTACACAACGGATCACGAGGTTTCCTTCTTTAAAACACTTACACGATGGCACAGGAATTTGGCAAGTAATTTTATCATTTTTGTTAAATTGTAAAGCATTGCTGACCAATTGCTGGGCAAGAAACGTTCTGACAAAAGAATAAACTTTAGCTTTACAATGAAATTAATACCGATACTGGCGTTTAAATAGGCCGCACAGAAAAAAAACATTACTTGGTAATATTGGAACAGATTATATCAAAAGGACTGAGAACAATTCCCTTGGATCCCAATTACTTTGATAAGGTAAAAAATCAGAACTAGTCAAGTCATATGATATTCTGAACACTTTTGCTAGACTTTTATATTTTTATCTCTAAAATTGAATTTTGTAAAAGGCAAGATGTTACTGTCGTGTTGGCCATTAATGTACGTATGGGTTTGTGGTACAGCGAAATATGAGTTCACAAAACAGACGGAGGTTTGAATTTGTTTGATGGAAAAGTAAAAGTTTACTAAATTGAGGATGTACTCCTTGAAATAACCCCGGGTAGGAACATTCGCAAGTGGATTGCCTCAAAAATAGGACCATTTTTAATAGTCTTTTCAATGTCCCCCCATCATAAAAATACCCACAAATAGTAACAGCGTGAAAGTCGGCCTAATTTAGTTAAGTCCTACTGGTAGTTCCTTTTTCTTGGGGACGGTGCAGAGGGCTTCCAATCTACTGTTTAAAAGGCACACATAAACAGCGCCGGAAATCAAAACAAGAAAAGTGCTGATATGAAAGCCCTTAGATATCCACAGCAAACCGCAAAATAGTCGTCGGCGATCTTCATACATTGATAAAGTAGATCACCCGAAGGCGTCCGATCTAGCATACCCCTGTCAAACACCACTGCCATTGTCGAATTTCAGCTTTCAGATTAAAATCTCTTATAGGAAGTACGAATGGTGTAAAAAGAAGCCAAATAACAATACAACACATATGTTACACACTGCAAAAACCGTGCTACTTTACATGTCATAGTCTATTATACGCAAAATGAAACGAATCAATGAACAAAAATTTATGTCGAGAGCCTGTGAAATATTATAACTTTATATTCAACACATGCTCGGTGGGAAACTTTTATGTGACGAATCTAGAGACAACAACGCACAGTGCCGCGTGCGTTTTAGGCTTTTCAAAACGGCAAAATATCAGTACAATAAGATAAAAACGAAATTACAAAGCCGCCTTGTTAAAATAAGACACAATACTTCACAAAATTGTGGAAACGTGGGGCATTAAAATGAATCACTAATTTATATCTGCAAAAAATAAATTTAAAATTCCATATGATAATGAGACAGACGTTTTCTTCAATAACATAGACTTTAGCAATTTAGAAGCTACAATGTTTCAACCTAAAAACTGACTGAGAAGATGCCAGTGGCCACATACAAACAAACTTCAAAATATCTTGTATTCAATTAAAGTGGACTGAATCAGTAAAACAGTTTTGAAGAGAATTGGTATTACCAGTTGAGAGACAATTTTGACACTACAAGAAGGCGAACAGGTCGTCTATATCTTTATTTGTGCCTTTCAGTTTCAAGCATACGTTATACATCTTTAAAATCAATGTCTGTTCATTAAGATTACCTATCTGAGAGAAAAATGATATTCCAAAAGCGATTTAACACGTCACCCCATGGTTTACAACATTAATGCACTGTCACGGCAACGTGTTTGCAGCGTTCTGATTTTTTTTTGCAATCATCAATTAACATCGTTCAGTAATGTCTTTCACACAGTCTTAATAAAACTTTACTATAAAAGTATTACATCACTTTCTGCCAGCGCCGTTGCAATGTTAGTTTGGAGTTCTTCATTTAAAATATATACTATACATTACCTCCCACAGTACAGCAATGATACGGCGCAGGTCCAATTCAACGTCACATAATAAGAACGTAATGGTCGGAAAAAATATGCTCACTTCCCTCCGTTTGAAGATTTAAAGAAACAACCAGTCTTGATTTCTTATTTTTCCCTCTCTTTCGCCAATGTACGTAGAAGTGATGTTTTTCTGGTTTCTCTTTGCTTCCCTTATATTAAAATACCTGGTTTAATTTAAAAGACGCTTCAGAATTTCCTTTCTAATAGCATCTGATCCATAGGGGAGGTACTTGTTATGAAGACATTAAATGCCTGTACAGATTAAAAAGACACATATCCAGAGGACGGCATCTAACCGTATTTTTGGCATTAATGGAAGGTGTGAATACACCAAGACGCTGCTTGTAGACTGTTCTCTGTAAAATACTTTCAACTAAATGATGAACTAATCGATGTTCACCATGAGAAGCTATTGCTCTTTTCAAAAATCATCAACATTTTATTATTTTATGGAAAAGATGATGTAAAAACCCAGGATAGTAAGTTCTAAAATTATTCTGTGAGCAAAATGTCATATAATATAGCATGATATTATAATATAATGTAATATACGATACGTAATACTTTTATTATGAGTACTTTCTGTGACATTACGACATTTAAAATTTATACAATTTTAGCTTACCAGCATTATAATGTATTTAAAAGTATTTCAAAAGTCAAATAGCGTGTGGTTAAAGATGCAGATTTGTTAACTGAAATAATATTTTTCATCGTCGAATGAACAAAATTAACTTCTTTAAGTAAAGTATTTTTAAAAATAAACTGGCAGATTTGGTCTGTGATAGAATATATGTTAGGCAGGCCAAATCATTCATAACTTCACTCCTCAGTCTCATCGCGTTATTCCATTGATGTCATTTGGTCTTTTACCGGTCATTCTTCTCTGCATCTACCTTAAAGTACTGAACAACATATCAGATAAGAAACACCTTTGCCAAGTAATCTGTGTGATTATTTTTAAATATGTTTGCCGTCGAAAATATCGAAGATGTGCTTGTTGATTTGCATAGGTATAGGAACACATATGAACACATAAGGGTATCAAATACATAAAATGCACCAATTTTGATTGCATGACATAGGTTTGGTAAGCGTAATGCACAGAGAGAACAAGTCAGAAATGCTAGGCCTGAAATTTCTAGGTTTTTGCCAATATAAACACTAGGGCATTGAAAATCGTTGGTGATGAAAGGAAACGGTGCAATCACCCATGGTTAAACGGATATAAGAACCGGCTGCTGAGTTTTCTCATCCCTGTATATTGACCTCAAACACTGAATACATGGCTACGTGCGATGACAATCTGCACTTAAGCGCACTGATTACAGCCGTGTATTTTGTTTGTTCTCCCTTTCTCTTGTTATAATCTATTGCATCAAAAACACGAGCATAGAGCTGTATTATCTAGCTTTAAAATGATAGCAAGGCGTCGATCACGTATATTCTCAAGGCGAATTGAGGCTTCATTGGAAATGTATCTTGCCTTATGGATTAAAGTGGCCTTTATTTGCGTCATTTCATCTATAGAAATGATTTGTATCATTTTTCCGCATTGTTTGTTAATTTTCGGCATCTTAAAGAAAACATGGGCAATCATTAAAAATACACTCAAAGAAAAGGGTTGAATAAATATGACAGACAATAGGTTAGTTCAATCAACTAAATAACAGTGTCCGTAACAGTGATATTTAAAATAAGCAGATTAGAACTTTATTAAACACCTCACAAATCATGTAAAGTGCATTACAATTTACATTGAAAGCTCTTACAACGACAGTCTTAGAAGATTGTTTGATGTCATTGCAACATCACGCAGTTCACATTGTCTATAATAATGCTACACCATACTAATAACTGCTTCAGAAATTGTACCGATATCCCAGTCATGACAGCAAGGATTTGCGGGAAAAGACACCTTAGTGTTCTTAGTCTTTTCAATGGTGCAAAATGTTTGTAAAGCATGTAAAATTGTTAAGTTGCAATTGAAACAAAATATCCTGGTTAACGAACTGCCCCTTTTGTAAACCGTGACTAAGTCAGAAATGATCCCACCCTTAAGCACAATGATATTATTAACTTAATTACAATATTTAAAAATGTTCATACTTTTAACATTTTTTTTATTTCATAGCTCTATAATTTTAGGACAGAAGAGCAAATGCATTTATTCAAATGCAGTTAACCAAATGACAGTTGCTTAATAATTGCAGTATTATTAATTTTAAAGGTCGTGCATGACGATTTGTTTAACTTGGTCATCCCCGAGAGAGATTATCTAGTAAGACCTAGTACAATTACTCATCCACAAGTCCATGCTGTTGAGCGTCACTTTTTGCCATAAATCTCTGTGTCACCTGCTAAACAACGGTCCATAGAGACACTTTGATGACTCACTCCTTTGATTCATTTATTCTTGCCACGAGGGCAAGCACTTCAACTCCCAAAAAAAAAAAATTCGTGGGCAATTTAACATGCAGTGGCAGAATATGTTTATTCGCAGAGAGTGTGTAGGTGTGTAGGTGGACGAACATGAACTGAACATACCACTGGAAACTAACAACCTGCTTCTGCTGTTGACAAATATCCAACAAGCGGATGTTTTGACTAAATATGGTTCCATATTTACAGCCAGAAGTGTTTGATTGCTGAGGTCATGTACTTATTTTAATTTGCACTCTTTCACGTCTCTTGGCAATGCCTACATGCTTCAAGAGACACATGAAATTGTTGATAGTATTTTACATTCAAGATTTTGCGATTCATCTAGCTTAAAATATTAATAAATTAAGCATGATATGTATCTTGACAATAAAAAATCATGCTTTTTAGTCAAACCGACCAAATTCCATTTGAACAAACACGTGTAGCGTTGAAATACATGTCCGATTTTCTCTTCAACTATGCAGGCTACTAGGTTAATACCTAAAACCTAAATTCTATCATATTTGACATTACTAATTAATATCGTTGTAAGCAAACGATTGACTTTGGCTCCAAGTGCCTTAGCTAAGGGAATGGAGGGGGTTATATCACCTATCACGGAATTCCAATTAACTCCCACTTAGGCTTTTGGCCATCCTTTCAAAAAAATAAGATGACTAAAAGTATGTTTTGTTACAAAACTATAATTCACAATAGCAACCCTTTCTTTGCAGTGCTATATAACTATCTTGCAAAAAATGTTAATTTCAATTCCATGTTACCCACATGTCTTTAGTTAACACACAGATAATTGTTTTTCACTGCTTGGTCAACAACAATCATCAACTATGAGAAAAATTTAAAATATTACTGCAAAATGTACAACAAAAAGAAACCAATTGACACAAGGACCCTCCGTCTCAGTTCTTTGAACGTGAGTGTCTTTTAAAAACTTTAAAGAGGTTATGGAATTAACTTCACCATTAATTATTTTAAAACACTTTGTATTTCATATCCTGTAGAAAAAATAACACGTATTTCTCAAGTGAGTCATCCACCCGACGTTTCAAAATTAGATTTCAAGGTTTAGAAAGGGTTCACATCAAACATATTATTTCACACAATGTTTCTATTCAAATACAGCAGCGAAAAAATAGACCATTTTCGCTAGTGAGCAACTTGGGGCCACAAAAATAGGATTCTGAACATTTAAAAGTCTTGTCAATTGTTCAAAACTCTACGTAACACAGATTTTGACATGCCATTTCCCAGTAAACATTCTGGCGTGCATAAAACCTCGATCTGAGGTTACGCCAGTGACCCCGGCCAGATTGCCCCCCGCCATTGTTGGATAAACAACGATGTGTAGATGCTGCATTTGCTCTCAAAAAAACTTTCGCAACATTAAATCTGGTTATAATTACGTTTTGATCGACCGTGACCAACAATGTTTACGCAACGTATTTGACATCAATTGCATTAAAACGTTGTTTTGACATGACGTTGTTTTTCCTTGACAAAAAATCAACTGTTTCCAACGCTTAATCAATGTCTTAATGCAACGTTGAAAACATTTTAGAAAATCGAACAATGGTGCAGACGTTGAAATCTACGTCGCAAAGAAATTTAGGCAACTGCAGAAGAAATACCCTAACCCTCACCAACCCCGCCATCAGTTTTTGCCGCATCCGGAATTTTACCATGTAGACTTCCATCCGCAACGGAAACTCATAGATATCAACGGTCAAAGTGTTTGAATAATAATAACCCCATAAACATTGGGTTCGCGTCATTCTGTAAAGTTATTGTAACAATGGACGGATCACTCTTTTCGAATAGGAACGTCTTTTTTATTTTCTTTACTTTTTCAGTTAAAAAGTAAAATTAAATGTAAATAAATTTACGACATAAATTAGATAGCAGATGGAATGCCATTTTCACATTTCTTTAGGAATTATTGATACCAAAAATTAATTTTTGTTGTCTGTAATTATATTATCTGTAATTATTATCTCTAAATGTATTATTGATCTCAGAAACGATTCTTGATATCAGTAAATATTTAGAAACATCAAAAAGAATTATTGCTATTTAAAATGATTTAATGATATCTAATATTGAATTTTAGAGAACAAACATTTACTTACCGCTAGCAAAAATGAAATATGATAGCAAAATCTCAGTTTTGAGCTCATTAATTTACTTTCCTATTATTGATATCAAGAATTTATTTCAGTTATCACTGTTTCAGAATGAGTTTCCAAATTTATATTTTAAAACCTGCAAATGATTGTTTCATCTCAAAAATTATTTCTGTGTCCAAATATCAGGCTATTTTTACAGGAAAATTTAGAAGCACACATCTTGAACAAAATGATAACTGGTCCTTGCATACAGAATTTTTTACTGTACAAAAAGGAATTAATTCTTGAGCTCAAAAATTGTGTTGTTGTTAATGGTATCAATAATTCAAATTTTCATCTCCAAAATTTAATTGGCGATTCGTTAAATCTTACATAAATGTGTGTCTCTCTTAGGAGTTTTTAAGTGGGTAAAATTGATTTTGATCTCAAAAATAAAGTTTTGCCATCTAAAATTCAATTATCAATAGTAAATTATAAATTGATGAGATCTGCATTGATCTTTAATTATAGTTTGATATCAAAAATAAGCATTAAATGTTGATACGGCATTCAATATAAACCATATATTCATAACTCTCACTCATTTATGATGTGAATACAACTTAGTAGCAAGTGTAGAGGTGAGTATCCTAAATTTTGGAGATACGCATCCCTGCAAAGATATTTGCTGTTCAGCCTGACGGAAAGGTACATCACATAGGAAAAACACGCAATATCTGCCAGGTTAACATACTGCACTGCACTGATAGCTATTGGATCTAACTCTTTGTAAAGGTAGATGCAGGTAGAGAAATATACTGAAGGACAAAAGAAACTTAACATACAAAAAGTGAAATATATTTCTTATTCTAAATTTGTTTTGCTTGAAACTTTGAATCATTGTTACTGACCTAAATCTACGACATAATCTATTGTTTTATTCCAATACAACGATTACCAAGGTGTTACTGTGGTATAGAGCTCCAAACCATATTGATAGGCAGGAGCTCGTTCTGCTTGAGTTGATTCCTAATTTTTATTATCAGTTGTTTCGAAGAAAAATATTGCAACGTTTCTACGTAAATTTTGGTTTAAATATCTATCGCATAAAGATGCCTTGACTTCCGCGAAACTGTCGCGACTACGCTACTGCCATGCTAGAAGTTGGTGTAGCACTCAACCAAGTGGCACGGCGCTTTGACTGTAGCCGAATTACAATATACCAGTTGCAACGGCGGTATAATGAAACTGGGTGCACTCGGGACCGACCAAGAAGCGGCCGCCCTCGAGTAACTACGCCAAATCAGGATCGCCGGATTCGTTTGATCCAGCTGCGCGATCGGTTTCGCAGTGCTGCAACCACAGCGATTGAGATCCCAGGCACAGCCAACAACCGCATAAGTGCAAAAACGGTCATCAAACGTCTTCGTGAACACTGATTACGCGCTCGCAGACCTTACGTCGGCGTCGTCTTGAACGCTGGAAGACGTATACGACGCCGCACGTGGGCTGATAACCACCATTGTGGAGGATGCAGATTGCAAAACTGGCGACGTGTGATATTAAGCGATGAGCCACGGTTTCAATTATATCGCGCAGATGGCCGCCAGCGCGCGTATAGACGAATCGGCGAATCGCTTTGGCGGCGGTTCTGTGATGGTGCAGGGAGCCTTTTGATTCGGCTGGAACTCACAGCTTCTGATCATTGATGGTAATTTGACTGCAAATCGCTACATCAGTACTGTGCTCAATACTCAAGTAGTCCCCTACGTGCAGCAGAAATGCCTGCCCACATGCCGCTCAGACGACTAGGCGTTACCTGGCAGGAAATAATGTCAACACCTTGGATAAGCCACCCTATACCCCGGATATGAACGCCATAGAACATCTATGGGATCAACTGGATAGCAAGGTTCGTGCTCTAAATCCGCCTCCTCAAAACCACGCTCAGCTACGACAGGCTTTGATAGAAGAGTGGCACCGGTACCCTCAGTACCGAATCAACCGACAGCTCATGTCGATGCCCAGCCGGATCCCTGCTTTACGTTAAGCCAATGGGGGGCACACACGGTATTGAGGACACTTGAGGGCGTTAAATTCTGTGCACGCCGAAATTGTGACAGTTGCATCTTTTGTCAGACTGGATTTTGCAGACGCTTAGAAGTATGGATCATTTTATGTAAAATTATGTTAAAGAATCAGCGAATCTTGTATTCTTGTAAGTATGAAAGTAATTGAATAAATAATTTTCTGAAAATCTATTTCATTTGCATGTTAAGTTTCTTTTGTCCTTCAGTATATATTTTTAAATGACCCAAATGCAATATCAGACAAATAAAGCAACTGGGTGTGTTTTATATAGAATCCTTAATGCGTTCATCTCTTCATGGCTTAATAGCACATTTGTCAACTGAGCAGAGAGACTTCCTAAATTAGTCTTGACATTTTAAGTTATTGCAGTTGCAAATGCCGTGTGGCATTTTTCTACTTAGGTTAATAAGCTATTCCTCAGCTTGACTGTTTTATGTTGTCAAATTACTGAAAGATTGCATCTATTTCTATCTACATGCCATGTTTTTGCTCAATCGAAAAACTATTTTCTATCCATTTTTCGTTTAATATTATTTAGCTATTGAAATTATTTAGAAGAAACATTTTCTTAGCTGTTTAATCATGGAAATTCCAAATTACCAATAAAACGTATTTCAAAACATTGGCTGGAGACCGAAATGTAATATATAGCAAAAATACTACAGTGATACTTAAGATACCCAGAATATCAAAGGAGCATAGAGCATAGCAATATAGGCAAAGTGTAAAGTGTTGCTATTGATTCCAAGCAATAACAATACCTAAAAAAGTAGTAATAAAATACCATGCAGACATTTTCAACATCCTCGTAAAAAGCCTAAAAACACCACAGCTCCCTGGGGACAATTTTCTAATCGATATATAGTATCGTTTGAGTGGAATAATGTAAACACCAACCGCAACATTTTTAATGTTCAATTTTATTATTTCATAGTAACAGCAGTTTCAAATTAGAAAAAGGATCAAGTAGAAACAAAGAAAAATGACAAATGGATAAAAATGATTGTTTCAATTATTATTACGGTAATTTTAGAAAGATTAAAAATAAATTGTAAGAGAAAGTTTGGTTCTAAAAGTGTAGTAAATAAAGTGACAAAAATAAAACAAATGTTCTTTGGCAAGTCAAGTGCAAGTGTCAAATTAAAAGTTATTGGCTGCGGTAAGGTATATTTGGATGCTCATACGATTGTGTAAGAATAGTTAATGTGACTCAAATGCAGCTCAACAAAAGACTGAAAGTGGGTACTGACATCAAATGCGTTGCTCTTGTCATCGCAAAAGTTGCAAAACAGTTTTAAGGTCAATATTACAAGACCAATAGAGCCATATCGTTAAAGGGTATCGTTACAGTAGCCTCGCTAAAGAAGCGAGGTTTTTTATCCAAGATTAATCATCCAACGTCCTCCAAATGAGAGAGTGAGTGGGATGAGGTACTCCAAAGGATCCCACTGCTGGCCCACTCAGTTTTTTAATCATTAAAATCATTACCAACTCTTTGGTGAGTAATTATTTTTTTCCTTCACAGTTACAACTTATTCTTCTTTGCTTAAAAAAGGTTTCTCGAAAAGACACGATTAACCCTGGTAGGGTAAATTATAGGGTTTTGTCTAGACACTGTTCTTGGAAAGAAAACTACTCATTTTCTTGTAGCTCAAGTAAAACAAGAACATTAATGGAAAGGTATATTTAGTTCTGATTCTAATTTCCGCTGTTATTACTTCAGTCTCCAAAGCGAAATGAGCTAATATACTCTCAGAAATGAAATAAAGTGTGATTCCTGTTTTTGTTGACCATATTTTTGTTTACAGTTCGACACGGGAATAAAATCTTTGTTGATACTGTATTTTTAATGGTGCACTTAAAACTCACAGTTTTAGGTAAAATGTTACTCGTTTTGTGCGCATAACTAGAAAGAAAACTGTGTACGCATTTGGGTTTAAAAACTGCAACTTTTCCGTTTCTGATTATGTTTCTATTGATAAAAAAATTCAACTAATTACTCTGAAGTGTGCTTCGGCAATGTGGAGCTGTAAATGTCCGTTTTGTCTTATTTTGAACAATATGTGTGGTTTCACATATAGTACAAGCTCATTAATGGAAGGGTATATTTAGTTCTGATTCCAGTTTCCGATGTTACCAGTCAACACTGCCCCAAGGGTAGTGAGCTAATATATTCTCAAAAATTAAATAATACACTTATCTGAACTCTGATTGTAGTAATTTGGCCTATTTGCAATATAAGTAGTATCGCTTCTAGTTTTTCGTCCACTTTTAAATTTAATGTAATCAATTCTTCTTCAATTATTTGTACTGTGATTCTTTTTGCTTGTTATAGTATAATTATCAGAATGAGGAATACGTAGCTCCAGCCGAATATTTCAAATAAGGGATATTTAATTGCTACGTCAAATGTATTCTGAATGGTTAAAATGACAAGAAACTACGTTTTATAAGGTATTTCCACCGTATTCTGCAATCTGTAGGCCAAAAAGCAATCTGCTTTCTAAACAGCCTGATGATACACTGAGAACGAAAATGATTGACGCAAAACAAGCAGTAGCAGAAAAGGCTACGTAATACCATTTACATAAATATGATGCGCTAATTTGTGAACATGGACAGTTTGATTATTTTTACAATTAAAAATTGTTTTAAAAGTTTTCAATATGCATTTTATTAAGTTTTCAAGGCATGAACTACAATTTGTCAACAACAAAATTGCTGCTATCACTGTCCATAATATCCTATTGAACTGATTGCAGAGAAATAACTGATGTAATAAAAGTCTTCCAAACACTAAAACACCTGTATTACAACATCAAAAGATATTCAAACTTGTAACAGAAAAATAATAATGTTCTTGCGAAGAGGGTCTTTATCAGTGTGAACAATGAAAAGTTTTAAGATCTTCTAGCCAAAATAAGACTACAGGGCGTAATGCCTTTTCAGCACAGTTTAAAGTTTCACCCCTGAAATGCTGTTTACATCAAATCTCTGTGAAAGAAACAAATAACAATCTTTGGTAGGAGACAGATGGAATGGGGTGGGGGAGGGAATTGTGAAGGCGACGGCTCTTTCCGTCGCTGTCAAATTCCGTATCAATTACATCACGGGATATGTGGTCGTGTAAAACGATCAAGAATACTTTATAACTTTAAATCAACGGTTAAAGCATATTGGGCCATTGAATGTAAAAATATTGAAAGGTAGCATTCTGCTGTCTTGTGCGCCCATACACAGCATATACTTTCTCACTTTAAATCCGCTAAAACAAAGCCTCGCATTTTATGTATTGAATTTTTTATATATTTGTCAGCAGTACACAAGAATTTCAAAGAAAAAGCAACCTAGATTTTGTCCAAAAAAGTTTTTACTTTTCTTGTAGTTTGTTTCCATCATTGCTAAAATATGTCGTAGAAATCAACACATCAATTGGGGTTCGCATTATAAGTGAACTGAGAATTCTACTTTTAAAAATATTTCTGTAGGCCGTTCCATAAAAAGCTTATATCGGATATTTTTGCATAAAATCAGACCAATTAATTAACTGTTCTAACAGGACATAACAAGGGAGTTTCTGTGAATATTTTACGAGAGAATATTGACAAAACATGAACAAATTAGAAAATGGGAACCACTCATTCTATTTAATGCATATTTCATTTTAATATATAGCAAAATTATATTTATAAATATAGATCAATCGCGGGATATTAAAAGGCAGATAAAGGGAAGAAATTGTGAAGTTTGTCGAGGATATGAATTAACCAATTAACTATGCAAATATTATCTGCTGAGTTATTAACCATAATTGTACCTGGCTGACTCGCATTATTTTTAGTGCAGGACGGGGTGGTCAAAGGGTTGTGGACTCCAGGTTTTTGTCCAGTTAATTCTAAATGCAGTTGTCATGGGAACACCAGCATGACAAAATCACAAAATCGAAGG
The DNA here is from genome assembly GCA_949752745.1 of Protula sp. h YS-2021. Classification (NCBI taxonomy): domain Eukaryota; kingdom Metazoa; phylum Annelida; class Polychaeta; order Sabellida; family Serpulidae; genus Protula; species Protula sp. h YS-2021. The sequence goes on along the minus strand of OX457024.1, from coordinate 35,590,879 downwards.
ATTATATATGGGTTATACATTTCGTAAAGATATAATAGTATGACATTTCGGTTATAACAGTTATGAAGACATATACAATGTGGACTAATAAAGAAATGTTTAAATACAGACGAGGTATCGTTTTAATGATTGGTCCCATATCTAGTGTAAGAACATTTTTAATACATAATTATCATTAATGCACTGCAGATGCAACTAGTCAACATTCTGTATCCTTGCATTCTATCAAGGCTTCGAAATAACAAATTGATTTTAACATTAATATTTATTTATTTCAATAGAGTTTCAAAATTTGACAGTTTAAAAGCGAAAAGTCAGGATATTCTAAAGAAGCATTAATTTTGAAGCGCGAAAAGGACAATAACTTCTGGCGAAGAAGGTGAGGAGGTTGCTATGCTCAAATGGGTCGAAAGTCTTATCACTGCAGTTGACTATAGTCATAAGGTAACTAACTGTGGATTAAGCTATTTAAATACGGAAACGAGGAGAATGAGAAATGTGAATTTTTTAAACTATGAAAAAGACACATTTATTATTAGATATTGCTCTGGCTCAAAACGTTTACTTTGCTTGACGAAATGTTTCCATTAATTGATCGTAATGAATTTTTTACATAATATACATATAACTATTTAAGATTGCATTTGCCTTTTGTATTGCATTGTATGTTAATTGTGATAAAATACTAAAATTATTAGATAAGATGCCATTTATAAAATTGGATTTGGTATATAAATCAGCCAAGGGATATAAGTTGACGAGATGAGTTTCATGAAATAAAATTCCTTGCAAAATAACATTTGTTTTGATTCATTGTTAGAACGGGCGACATTAAGTTGTTTGATGGAAAGGCCATATTATTTCCATAGTCGACCACATAAAACAGCGTCTTTTGTCTCAGAGATATTTTAGGAACCAGCCAGTCTAAGTCGTGCTTAGAGTGTATTGAAATTGTACGGGCATTTGTTTCGCACTTTTTGTCTCCTCAGCGATCCGCCATTTTGCCCTCTTGCTTCTCCTCTGACCACAATGACCGTAGGACTATGTTTAAACGAAGGGTTACTCACAGTTGTTGGAAGTAGTGAGCGTGATGGACGCTGTCTTATAGAGCTACAAAGTGGAATTTTCAGCTCATAAAAGCGTTATAGACCTGTGTTTCAAACCCGATGCAGAATGGCATGGATCTTAGGGGTGGTAGAGGGGGGCGCGGTGGAAAATGTGGCTTCATAAAGTTAACAGCAAATCTGGGTTCTTTTTTCTAAATTGGGATAAACTAAGTTTTGTGTTGTCTCTGCAGTGTTTTCAAAAACAGCTCCCACGACTCGTGGCCGTGTGTATATTTCATATGCGATTTTAAGTGTACTCTCTGCATGTGGGTCTTACCACATACAGGGCAGTCCGTCTTTTCAGCACCTCTATGATACAGTCTGATATGATTCCGTAGAATGACCTTCTGGCTGTATACTTTGTCGCATTCGTTGCACGGATACTTTTCTGTAGCACGAGCTGATACTTGTGTCATGTAGTAATCACACATCTGCAAATGAAAATAAATAAATATTAAAATATAATGGGATACGTGAAAAGTATCCGAGTGATACTTAAACCAGGACAACTTCAGGAAATTCAATAATTCAAGCAATATTTTAGACGACTTAGGATAAAGACTGGACGGCCGCTAAATTGCACTACAACAGGCTGAATTAGTTACATAATCAAGTATTTCAATTCTCTTAACAACGTAACGTTCCTCGTTGCAAATAATATGTGGAGAAAAGCTGGTACTTTCTCAAATCAATACTAAATCCATAAGCCGATTTCAGGCACGGTCTTGGGCATCTTGTTCAGGCAAATTCTCTTCAGTGATTGCCAATTTGCAATTTTGCTGTTGTGACCAACTCAGACAAACGAATAATGTTAATTGTGACAAGACTGAGATTTCAGCAACAATCCGCGGTGATGATTGAGATTACAACTTTTGGATAGAACTCCATCACTTTCCAAACAATATTTCAAGCAGTTTTTGTTACTTCTGTGAGAAACTTAACCAAAAACTGTACATATGCACCGTGTTAACAAACATTTGTCTTGCACCAGCGAGCCACAATGAATAACGTATGTGATCTCTTCTGTATAAATAATCTTAAAGGGTTAACTCTACTTCTGCTGATAAAGCTTTGACTTAAAGTATTCAAGAAGAGAGCAGAAGATGTAAGTATCCAAAGCAATTCGGTGCTGATGAGAAACTGTTATTGAATTTCAAGTTGTAAACGCATTCTTGCCAAAATACATTTTACAAATAGTAAATATGCTGTACAGTTATCGCGGACATATCAATATAATTCAATAATTCGAAAAACTCTCTTTAATCGCTGGCGATAAAGCAAAATATACATGGAATTTTATTTTTGCAAATGTCTTTTGAATATAATATTGACCACTCAATGCTACAAGTGACGAAACTAGTTACCACACTATTCAAATGAAGTGCATATGACTTTGAAAAGACGTTTATAACCTGGGCTTCCTTTAGTTATTATAAGTCAATCAAAACAATGACTTAATTCTTATTTTCCTCATTTATATCATTTATATCTATTCAATATACCTAAATTGCGTTGCCCTACATTAGATTTCACAGACAATTTCCAAGTTTAAATTTTTCGAACAAATGTGCCCAAGTTACTAGATCAGTCAATCAAATCATGAGAAAATTCCTGAGGAATTCAGTAGGGTAAATAGTATTCAAAGGAAACAGACTCATTTGTTTGAACTGTTAGCAGTGACAGGCCAGTTCGCGGGACAACAAACTTTCATTGACTCAAACTTACAATTGAATACATTTTAATCATGAACTAGCCAATATAAATAAATGTAAATGAACATCCTGGCAGTATCTTAATAGTTTTGCTGAATGCGAAAATTCCAGGATTATGGATTACCATTTGAATTTTATGAAATAATACCACATTTTAGATAGACCATACAATAAATTAAAACTTAAACATGCATTTAAGAAAATATAAGATGGCAAAACGTCGGCTTGCTCATTTCAATCTGACTGCGTAGATAATCGTGGTGAAAGGAGGTTAGAAGAATAAAGTTTTGTCGTGTCATACAGCACTTCTATATGGAGCATGCTGTTAGTCGTCAAGTGGTTACAAATGCTATACGGCTACAACTCACGGAATATAGACATGATAATTGCAAATCTATTATTCTTTGTATAAATCTTATTGCAGAAGGAAACTCAACACATTGTTGCTAGACAGACCGGGTCCATTCTAATATGGAGATTACTGCGCACTTTATGGAAAATATTAGAAAATATTAGAAAATATTAGATATTGGCAACTGAAATGACATTGTTGCATTGAAATATGAGAGTGCATGCACCGGCATACAAGATTTGGGAAGACGTGTAAACAAATAACACGATTCTATGTAGGATAAATAGCTGATTTATTCAGACACGAAACTTCATTCCTTAAACATCTGGAAAACAAAATTTCTATAATTTAAATCCGTTGCAGAAGGAACCATGGTATTATTGTCAAAAATGTTAATACATATATGTCAAATAAGCGATTTTCAAATAAACTGATAGTGGTTTGAAAAGACTTCAAATAACCCATTTTGCGTTCTCTGATCGTATTAGGTGACCTGCCGATAGTTGGGCAGTTGGGCCGATAGCTGACAATAAGCCGCATTCTCATAAACACAAACTTCCACTGTTTGGTGTGAAGGTCAGCAGGATTTCATACAAAGGACTTTTCATTTCCATTACATAAAATACCATAAAGGGAAGTCAAAAAGTTTAGGCAAGGCAATGTATGTCGTTTAAAACACTTTTTTCAATATATTTTCACCACATCAGCAAAAATATAAAAAGCAATCACGATTTTTAATTATTTTTTAACATGGAAATATTATTAAAGCAATGGAAATATTCACTGAAAGAAAACTATTCTCTCTTTCATTTTTTTTTGTTTTTATATATCTCTTTCATGCTTTGTTACTTTATTCAATCATATTAAGCTTGAAGTGAAGCATTCCCATGACTAGTCCATATTGTACATCTTACTCTGAGATACTTAAATTATCATTGTAGTTACAGGACACATGTATAATTCAAAATGAGATAAAATTAATAAGTTAATAAGCAAAAACGAGGCCGTTAGAATTATTCGTCAAGTCTCCATATAACTCGTTCAGAACCTGGTTTCTGCAAATAAATGCCAATGTGATTTATTGATATGATTAATTTAAATGTGTGAAAATCTGGAAGATTTTACAATCTCTTGTAAATTCAGTATTCTTAATTCATTAATACACAATTTTAAAAGATACCTCATTGCATTTTATTTTGCTTTTTACAGTAAAACCGGTCTGTGGACAGTTACGTAATTTGGACAAAACATTTCAGTCCATTTTAACTATCCATTCGTTTCTATGCAATAAAAACCTTTGGGGACCTTGTGGCTGCGGTAAAGCTTAATAAGGTTTAAATTTAGGTTATCAGACGTTTTTCTAGCCATGGAGACGCTTTGGCCCTAAAATTATGGCCGGGGACGTTTTGCCCTGGATTCCACTAAGACAAATTTTGCTTTTGGGACGTTTTGGGCTTAAAATTACTTGGGAACATTATGGCTGGATAGTTTATGGCCGGGGTAATTCATTAATTGAGTTTATCAGATACTTTGTTTTCCTTTGTGGATGTTTTGTCTGTAAATTCATTTGGGAACCTACTGGTCGGGTGCATTATGGTTGATGTAAAGCTTAATAAAGCGTTAATTTAATTAATCATACGTTTTTTGCTTTAGGGAGGTTTGGACCTTATTGCCGGGGACCACATGGCCAGGGACATCATGGCCGGGTACTCTAAAGCCGGGGTAAAGCTTGATTTAGGTTATTGTAGACATTTTAGTTTTGGAAACATTCTGGCCCAAAAATTCATTTGCAGATTTTAAGGTATTTTACAGCCGGACAGAGGGTAGCCGGTGTATGGATGAATCAAGCATTGAGTTAGACTATCACAAGTTGCTTTGGCTTTGGGGAGATGTTCGTCCTAAATTCATTTTGGAACAGGGTCTGGGCACATGTGGCCAGTATAAAGCTTAATAAAGTTAATTTAGGATATACGGATTTTTGTGGAGACGTTTTGGCCCTAAATTCATTTGGAGACCTTATGAGCGGGTATACTTTGGCCGGGGACGTGTTGTCCTGGTTTCCACGAAAACTTTGGCCTTGAGATGCTTTGGCCTTAAATTCATTTGGGAACCTTACGGCCGGGGACATTATGGCCGTGTACCTTATGGCCGGGTAAAACTTAATAAAGTGTTAATTAGGTTATCATAGTTTCTCAGCTTTGGGGACGTTTTGGCCTTAAATTCTTTTTGGACTTATGACTGGGGACTTTATGACCGGGACCTTATGGCTAGATCGGGACCTACCTAGAAAACAATCTACAAAATTGGACAGAAATCCGATCCAAATTGTGTGAAAGAAGCATTTTGAAAATTTAAAGCCAATAAATTAAAAATGCTCCCATTTGGCCAATTTTTGGCCGATCATTACAGAAGTTTCAAGAGAGGCTTATCTAAAGAACATTCGTACAAACTTTAAAGAAAATCTGATCGAAATTGTGGGAGAAGAAGCATTTTGAAAATTCGCACTCATCAAATTATACATGCCCCATACGCGGATCGTAAATAAAGTACATTTTCAAAAGAGAAACTTCCAGAGAACAAAAGTACTGAATTGAAAGGAATCCGATTTAAATTGTGGGAGATGAAGTATTTTTAAAACTGGCTATCAGTAAACTTAACAATCCCCATTTAACTAATTTTGACGGTTCGCCAGTAACTTTTCAAAAGAGGCCTAACTTGAAAACAATAGTACACAGTTGTACAGAAATCCGATTGAAACTACGTGAAAAGAAGCATTTTGAAAATTCGAAGCAAATAAATTGCAAAATGCCACTCCATCAGGCAAATTTTTGGTGGACCGCTAGAAAAAGTTTTCAAAGGAAGCCCTTTCTCTCAAGAGAACCTTTCCGCAAAATTGCAAAGGAATTCAAACTTGTGGGAGAAGAAGCGTTTTTGAAATTGGCAACCACAACATTATTAATGCTCCCCTCCCCATTTTTCCCATTTTTGGCGGATCGAAAAAACAAAGTAAACAACTGCAAAAAATTGGAAAGGAATCCAAAAAATAATTTTCAAGATAGACGTACCTAGAGAACAATCGTTCAAAATTGGGAATGAATTTTAATGTGCAATTTTAACTGAAAGTATATTGTCGTATTGAAGGAATTCGATAAGACTGGCAGGATTAGTATCATTGTGTTTTCTTCAAAGGTTTCCTCTGTAAAATGGAAAATCAGCGTATAAATTTATAGTTTAACTTGATGGCATTATACACACATCGGTAAGTACAAATATATAGAAGTTATCAGGTCCAAATCCAAACTCCGTACATATAATTGACCCTTCTCACATTGCATGCTTGAAGCAGTTAACTACTTACTAAGGGAACGGATGAAGGAACGGCAACAAGAAAATAGGGTGAACGATAAAGCTAGCGGGGACAGCACAGCACACCTGAGTCACTTTACTTGATCCAACGAAAACGAATGATAGCGAAAGAAGTTGATGAGCAATATCATTCTGGGTAAGGATGTGCACTTATGGTCATGTATTGCATTAAAGAATCAGGAAATTACAGGGCGGAGCTTAAATTGAAGGATGGTTGCTCAAATCGGAAGTTACTTAGCCAATCGCTAATAACAAACGTTGTTTTACTTCTGGACTAGATACGTACAGACAGGCTTGTTATACCAAAACAAGTCATTAAATGCACCCCAGTTTCATTATTTTATGTTGTTAAATTGCATACAATAAAAAAGCATCCTCGTACAGTAAAACTTTATGTTTTCATACCAGTTACCGTGTGGAAAGCTGCATGGGCATGCGAGTAAGTTTGCCAAAAGACTTAATTCAGTCACTGGATATGATTATAGAAGCTCTTAGAAGTCTTGGCAAGAAGCGAATACTAGTTGGAACTAATTAAGTAATTACTAGGCTGCTCCCCATTCTGTTGATCAGAAGCATTTATATCTAACTTTGTGCAAAACTAATATCATCTCTACGGATTATTATACCCGTAGTTTGTGTTACTCCCTTGCCTTATATAATAAATTTAAAGTAAATTGATTATTAATTATTAATTTATCACATTCTCCAAAATGGAATTACAGTTGTAAACACCCAACATATTGATAAAACCATAAGAAATAATAACAATATTCTGCCTTATATCTTTCTTCTTTAGTCTCTGTCTGTCTAGAATAGTTCCATTCCCCAACGGCAATAGACCTTTTCTTTACTCTAAATAAAATGAATTATTGTGACCTGATACTAAGGTTATCATAATTTCCAAATACAGCTACTTCTGAATGACTCACTGCCTGCTATGATAAAGAACGAGGTATACAGTAAGTTTAGAGAATAGAGCACCTTAGGGTATAGAACTCCCTGTTCTAGATTCTTCTGTGTAAATACACCGTCTTTTGCAAAACAGCTTAAATGATCCCCTTAATGCCATGAAATGAAACGAAAGTTAATTTTCCGCCATCGTCTCATCAAACAGTTTATCTTTCATTCTGTCTACCTCTATATGTTTATGTCTTCCCTGATAAGAACTGATGTTTGTTTCTTCAATCTGGAGCGATTTGAAAATAATGCACGTCAATTCTAATATAAATTATAGAAAGACAATCTGTGAAATGCACGATTTAGAAATCGCTAGCAGTTTCTTCTGTTGAATGACCCATTTTGATACGTTTATAATTAGCTCGTACTCTTAATTAAGTAACTATGGAAAATAATTACTATATATGCGGCTACTTGAATTTGAATGCAAAGTTCAACATCACCAACCCGGGCGTTTGAGTAAAATGTTACAGAGAGACATTACATTACACAATTAACAGATGGCATTAATAGATGGTCATTAAAAACTTGCCGTTAGAAAGTGTAGTTATAAGAACGAATGGAACAGGTGACACGTAGGAACCCTCATCGTGTTAGTCTCTTCCGGTCGGAAATGTTCAACTTAATTCAAAACTTAACGGCATTCAAGGAGCAAAGCATGAAACATACTAGTTATTTAACATTAAAAAATTGTTACAAATGACCACTATCTAACCTCTAACAAAGAAGTATCGCACTTTAAGAACAAATAACCAATTTTATTTGATACGCGCTGACGTGCATCAAACACGACAATGCGCTTACAATAATCAAGGAACACGTGATATGCACAGGCAAAACAAACAAGAATCTTTTCTCAAAGCACAGACAGACGCAAGCCGGATAAATGTAGTTGTTTCAAGGAATCCAGTTGTCAATGCTGCTCCAAATTAGACCATCACGAAAGCGTAAAATCACAATTGCAGGGTGTTAGATGTAATTACAACCAGGCGAACTGAGTACATACAAAAACAGAAGAAAAATTACAAGGCGGGAGGAAGACATCAGAGGCAGTGATTCAATTAATCAAAGATAATTAAAAAAAACATTTCAAACGTAGAACTGAAAGTTTGTCTTCTGTGCAATTAACACTCGAACTCCTGCCATTCGGTACACAGGCAATGGAAACACATTTAATCTAACCAGTGCAAACGGACCCAATGTACTTATGGACCGTCAGTTACTCAGAGCTATCCGCTTGAAATGGGAGAATGTGAAAGATGCTTTTGATCTCCATGCCACTGACAACTACTTCGAGAAAATAGCAAAGGATTAATACGAACCTTGACCACTCGTTACTATTTAAGGATCTGGGATGTAAGTACAGATATGAAACACGTTATAGCAAAAGCTTGTCCTTAATTAAATGTCCAAGTCGAGTGATGATGACAAAAAATAATCAAAGGGTTATTAGACTTGAGGATTTTCAATCGCTATAGTTTACTGCGCTGTTCTGAATTTTTCTTTCTAATTTTCGGCTATTTTCAAAGCAATCCGTTTTGTTAGCGTTAAAATGATTGGTTGTTTTTGGTTTGTTTGTTTGCTTTTTGTTTGTTTGTTCATATTCTGACCCGGGCATCTTTGCGACGTCGGTTTTTCGACGTCTAGATAGATCATTGATTTTCCTAGATGTATTCAACGTTGCATGAAGACGTTAATTAAGGATATGAGAAAGTGGAGTTTTCGGTTACTAAAAGAAATGATACGCCAGCACAGCGTGTTTCTCTGGCGTCTATGCCAAAGAAGGTGATTGTGTATTGATATATGGTCGCGATAAATCATAAGTAACATACAAGCAGAATGTTACGAAAGTGAGTTTTTGCGACTAAAATCAACATCTACACAGCTTTGTTTATCCAATCCCTAGTCAATGTTGTATCAAAGATATTGATCTGTCAACAATCACAACCAAATTACCGATTTAATGTTGTGATTTGACCGAGTCCCTGTCACATCCTATGACGTTGGAATGTTTACTGGGATATAGTATGTCAAAAGCTGTGTCACGTAGAGTTTTGATGCAACTGACAATTTGGCATGATTATAAAGAAGATTTTTAAGAACACTAATTTGATTTACTGTTCAATATCTCCTCTTGTGGCGCAAAGTGTATTTTTCACTACTCTGTAGGTTATCGACTCAACATCTTCCAGATGAACAATCCAAACACTTGTTGAAAATTAAACTTTTCTATACGAGATGAGTGAACCGTGTATTTGTCACAAGATTGTTGTTCTATGACGCCATATTAATGCTTATGACTCCACAGCCGTACCAATAACCGATTCAGAAAGTGGAAGATTATTTCTCATCGCTGGGCAGAAGTAGGACGTAACCAAGACGTAATATCAATGTACGTTGGTGAATCGGAGTAAGTACTTAATGATAAGTATTACAAGTACTTTTATAGATTTGTACCAGCCAAACGACTATACGAAGTTATTAATTATTATTTTAAGTTTCAAACGGCAGTTAATCAAATTCCAGAACACGAAAGTGGCAGCGAATGCATGTTGAATATCTGAGCATAAAAGGTGAAAATCGTGAAATATCAACAACAGATATTTTTTAATTCAAACAAAAAACAGTTATGAAGGTATGAAGGTCGCTAAAGAGTTGTAACCCAAAAGCCAGGAGCACAGCACAGCTCTTTTAACGATTGCCATCTCTTGAAGGACCTTTCGGGAAGCATTAGGAGGTAAAATAAGACCACTTCAGAGAATGACAAGAGAGTCTACAACGGAGGAGTCATTTACTTACAAAGGTTACCTAAGACACAACTAAATGGTGCCTTTTTTTATCACTGTTTCATTATATACAGGACCGACCCGGAAGTGTATAAAATTTCAAGTGCAATTTCCTAGGTGTAGGTGGAGGTAAATACCAAAAAAAAAACAAAAAAAAAAACCAACATTACTCTGTTGTGCCTTGGTTTTTCTTTTTCCAGACATTTCTCAAATTGTGTGCAACAGAAATATTTATATTTTGCCAACGCCACTGCAGATAAAAGAAGCCAGAATGCCACTTCTTTCGAATTTATCTTGACTTTGTTATGCTGTGCTTTCTACTAGCTCTTACGGGCTCTTGATTTCTTTACATACATAATCTCATTTATGTCAACACACATGCTTTAGATTATATATTTATTGAATATTGTGCAATGTGTATTCATTGTGGTTTAGCAATTTCCTAACTGTTTTATTCGTCTGCAGTTCTTGCTTCTTACAATATCTAAGAACACACTAGACCCAGACATAAGAACATAAATGAATTTCATAAGATGTTTTAATTTATTTATTTATGTCTGTGTTCTGAAACAAAACAAAATAATAGGCGCTTCATATTTTACTTTTGTCACAGTTTAGCTGCAGTTCACTAATATGAGGTCTTAAGAACTTTGCTTACAGCTGAAACATGCCAAGTATTCTAAGTGCGAGTCAATGAAGCGCACATCATTTATGTTCCTGTCTTTGTTTATGGCAGTGATCTTCATGTCTCAGCACCGATCTCTTCCATTTGTACCGTCGACCACAGACTGAACAAAAATAGAACGAGCTGTCAGCATGTTTGTGTTTTAGGTGAACATTGAAGTAGCGCTTGCTGGTGAATTCCTTGTGACACTGTCCGCAAGTATAGCGCTGGCTGCCATGCTGTTCGCTCATGTGCACGTATAATCCATTCTTATGGACAAAAAGCATATGGCAGTGCTTGCACTCAAATTTTGCTCTACAACTGTGTCCTCTAAAGCTGTATTTGTTAGTCGTGCAGAATCTGCAAAGGAACATACTTGTTGCGTCATATATACAACAGAAACTTTGATACAGAGTTTGCAATATTATCGGACCGACCGACATCTATATTGGAGGGCTTCGTCTACCTCTTGTCTGTCTTGTCTTGCGCTTATACATATGTAGCCTTTTACATTATCTCCCATCATCGTTTTATATAAGAAGCACGGTTCTTTTACATATCTTCTGATTCGACCATCATTAAAACACAATTATATCTGGTATCCGGGCCAAAACATGGTAAAAGCTGCAATACAAAAACTTAATTTAATTTTTCTAGAAATTTGTAAAAACAATAATATGAATGGAAACTATAAGTCAAAGAGGCCTCGGTGATTTTCACGTAAAACTAGCAGTGCCTTAGCAAACACTACGGTTACACCATGCATCTAAAAAATGCTGGAACTCCTTTTAATGACATCGCGATAATGTTTGGACATGTGTTATCTGGCACTTACTCGCAATGTTGGCACTTGTACACCGCCCGAGGCTGGTGCACGGTCCTCATGTGCCACTGCAGGGTTCTCCTGCTGTAGTAATTTCTCCCACAGTGACAGAAGTGACGTGGCAATTCGCCATGTGTGGGTCCGTTCTCGTGCTCACTCCTGGCGGCATGGGTTATAAAAGTTTTGTCACAACCTTTGCGACACCTTACGCGTTTTCGCGGCGTCTGCAAAAGTCAATCAGTCATATAAACAACCTTTCCTGGTCATCTTTTCAATATTTGTAGCGGGATTTTTGACCAAGAATGAAAATTAATTTTTAAATCTAGAACATACACAGCATAACTTTTAACCAATTAAAGCAACAGCACACATCGCATGTTCCTTCTTCACTAGGTGTTTTGATGCATACGAGAGTCTTTTGGAAGAAGTTACCTCTTCAAATTTTACGTCGGAAAATATTTCTGAAATGAAAAGTAAAATGGCAAAAAAATTTTTACATAAATTTTTTTTTCAATCAAAGCGAGTAGATGTTCACTATCTTTTTCAAAAAGAAATGTGAATAAGATTATATTGCGTTCTTATTTCAAACATGAGATAATTTGAATCATTTACCCAAACGCTAAAAATGAATCGATGCTTTTTTTGTCAGTCCAAAGAAAGTATATATATACAGTTTCATGTTGGATTTTATATCGTAATTTACAGCTGCATTTTCAAATGTGAATAAAACACTGAACATGTGTACAAGGGATTCAGGAAAATGATTAATTACACCAATGCACTAACTAATCAATTGCAAAAACATATTATTCGAGAAGTAATGTTTACTTCTGAATCGTGTTTGCCAAGTTAAAACTTTGCAAGAAACCTTTCATTTTGCACACGGCGCGTACAGAAAGTAAAATAGGACGTAAAATGAAGTTTTCACTTCTTGTAAAAGCTCTCTGTTGTAGTATAAGTCCGCCGCGTGTAACATAGTTCCCGCACTGAGCTCACAGTTTTCTGTCCTCCTGCCCGTCCAAAATTTGAGAGGTTTATTGTGAATGCAGCTTTTATGAATGGGTTTTTGCTAATTTCCATGGAAGCCCTTATCTACACTTCATTGCTTATTGGATCGGTGACGTCTGCAAGCAATTAGTCACCACCCTTTAGCTATTTTATTATGTCTGCTGTTATTTTGGAAACCCCACAAAAGAAATTGAACAAAAAGATAATTTCGTCAGTCACTACTATTTCTGTTTTTCACGTGCACATTTATTCATATAGCAGAGACCTTAGGAAAAAAGTGAACTTTAACGTCTGACTTCTGCAATGAGAAGTACCAGCTTTTGTAGAAGGTGAAAGTGTTTTTTATGAAGAAAAACTTATTTTCAATAAAAGCCAGTAAATGTTTATTGTGTGATTAAACTTGAGCATCAATGGGGATTTGCTTTGACCAGTCGAAAGGAAATAAATCTAAATAAATTCACGAGGTGTTTTATATTGTATGTTAGAGCTAAATCGTCTAACTTAAATGTGATTAAATATATCTAACATGTGCACAAGGGATAGAGCAACATGTTTAATTACGTCAATGTACAAAAAGTGCCATTTAATTATTTATTTACTTATCAAAACCACCAATAAGGTGAACATAAAAATAAAACACATTATTGGAGAAGCTTTAATTTATTTCTGAATCATGTTTTCAAGTTAAAACTCTCAAAGAAACGTTTCGTTTTGCACATGGTTAAAGTAAAACGGGAAGTAAAATGAGAAGTCTTGCTTCTTGCAAAAATTCCTAATGCAAAATTCGAGTTTTCTGTTGGCGCTTTTTACTACCCATAAGTGCCATGCAGCAAAACGTTGATCGTTGACAAGTTTATGGGAATTCGGTAACGTTAGCATGAAACTTGGCTGGACATTCGATAGTGGATAGAGGGAGTTTCAATTATTGTCGTCTTCAATTCATATTCATGTGTTGTCAAGGGCATGTTTTCGACATGTCAGGTAACAATTTTTTAAGTTATTTTTATGCTCAAAACTGTGCCTTTGAAACTAAGCAATCTCTCTTTCATTTTTTTCTCTGTAAATCGTTTCCGTCAAAAACGTGAATAGCTAGAAAGTAGAAATTTTACATGAGTGTCAGGGGTATCAATTCTGATGCTCGGTGAAATCTTGAGACGAAAGAGCCTCAGATGTTTTCTTCTATCGATAATAATTTTACGCTGCACATCAACGATAACAAAGCATCAGTGTGGTCTTCTTGCTATATATAGCATGTTGATCAGTGAACAGTTCGTTATTGCATAAACAGCCAGTGTTTTTGTGCAACGTAAATCAGTGTCTATGCGTGAAATAAGAAAAATCGATGAGGGCTATTTGTAGTAACACAGGAATACATAAAAAAGAAAGTTCTGTGTAGTGGCGATTATGTTCCCGAAGTACATCTCTGCGAATGTTATGGTTATTCGTTCGACAGATGGGAGACAATATAAAAAACATTAAACAGTTACCATGTAACAATAAAATTCTTGTTCTTATAAGCCTTATTTCGCAAAAAACGTATCGACAAATTTGTTGGGTCCTGATTTGTCAAAGAACAACCATTTGCCACAAGTCTGCCCAGTGTTATTTTATTCATATCCACAATGACGGAGAGTTTTATTCTTGTGCTGCATGAAAAGCTGAGAGACATGTTCATGTGTGATAAAAACATATCTGGAAAAGAACTGCTTTGAAAAGAGGTTGCTCTTTAACATTCAAACGTGAGTTAGAAATTGCCATGAGTTACCTCCTAACAAAGAAATATCGCAATTGAAAACTTATGCTCTAGATCCTGTGACACGCACTGGTGCTTACGATAATGAAGGATTACGTGATATGAATACTCGATGAATAAAAACCATCTTTGCAAAGCACAGTCAAACAGGAAGCGGAAATGAGGCGGTTTTAAGAAAACAAAGTGTTAATATTCCGCTAAATAAGGTAATGACGAAAGCTCAAGATGAGCATTGCCTTTACAACCATTTAGCAGAGGGGGAAACATGGAGTGCTCAACAGTGCAATAAAGGTACGAATGTCTTTGAATAAAAAACACCCACAACACCCACAAAAAGCAAACGTACTCACGGTTGCTCCTCAGAATTAAAAAAAGACAAATGCGCGGCAAAAAGTAATAAATAAATAAAAATAATTTTCGATGGCATTGCAGAGATACGGGAAACAGGAAGCAGGGTCTCAATCAGTCAAATGCTCGTTTCCATGTTCCGGATGAGCTGGATTTGCTTAACTTTTTTATGTGGACCAAGGCAAAGCTAACCCTGCAATGTTCTTTTCATACCGTGTCTTAGTCAATCCTGATAGGTTTAAAATCCCTGCCTTTCCATACTGACAACTCGACTCTACTAAAGTTAAATGTGTACACCTTACGACATCTGTATGTCGGGAGGGGTAAAAGTGGCAAGCACCTGAGCACTAACCGCACTCAGATTTCAAGACGAGCTCTCCGCCAATAAAGCACACTATTTGGAGAGAAGTGCTATGGTTTTATCCAAATTTAAACATGTTTTACATGGGATTTCAAGGAATAAATCGTGAACAGGAACCGATACATGGTTTCTCTACTATGAAAATCCCCCCCCCCTGCGTCCAGTGTATTGTGTATACAAAGGGACGAACCCCCACGGAGGGACCGAGAGTGTACTGCGTTCATATGAGTGGCCCACATGTCAGATGCACATCGCTAGAAGCTACTCGTTACAGGTGACTGGCACAAAAACTATTCCCTAGATGAAATATTTAACTGACGTTGGGCGTACAAGTTGACAGAAGCACACTCTGTCTGCCCTCCATCGTCACTCTAGAGCTAGATACCAATGTCGTGTTTTACCGACGGGGGTGGGGGGATGGGGGCGGGAGGGAGGCACGCGTGCTACTCTTGGTGGGCTTGGGCGAATGACCTGATCAGTGGCACATATTCTTTCAAGTCGCCTCGAGTCAGGCCAATGCACAACAGGGGAAGCAAGATCACTGCAAAACTACTTAATTCGCTACTTCATCAATCGTTCCTCCTTTTCAAGAAAAGGGATAATTCTGGAAATCGAGCGGCGTGCGCCATTGGTGCAGCGGAAAAAATTGCGCCATTTTGTAGCTATGATAAACCAAAAATTTTTAGAAACTGATGACTTCCTTATTGAGAAACAGTGAACGAATCAAACTATTTCGTTGGTCAAACACGTACTATTTTGAAAATATTGCGAAACAGATAATATAAAAGAACGTAAATAATTGTCTAAAATATAATTGAAAAATTTTGTGTTTTTACAATGTCTGCAGTTTTCCCTTTCTATGTTTAAAGGGATGTTAAGCTCAACCGAATTCCGCTGCATTACGGAATGACCCATTCACAAAAATAAGTGTGATATTACGCGGAGGTCAAGGTAACAGAAGTACATCTTACGCAACGTCTTTTAGGCCCAAAGGGCAAAATGAGCTCAAAATCACTCTTTCTCTAACCGTTTTCGAGATAATGGTCAACTCTCGGTTATCGACCATGATCTTGACCCAGAAAATCTCTGAGGTATCTCTTATGTAACGTTTTTAAGACCAAAGGGTGGAAAATGAACTCCAAATCGCTTTAACTCTAACTGTTTCCGAGATAACAGTTTTCGATTGTGACCTTGGCCGAGGTCAAGGTCTTCCAGGTACTAGGTATCCTCTTTAAGGTCCAATTTGTCGAAAATCTCTGACCTGTTTCAAGATGAATCGTCCTACTTTTAAAAATAATAGTGACCCGCGTTCACGCGATACAAAGGTCCCGCGATCTATGACCTTGACCCTCAAGGTCAACCTTTAGGTTGCAATATTACTCTTTGCTTAAACCGTATATGTATTATAACGGGTATTTAAGTCCTATTTATAGAAATTTTTCGTGATAAATAAGAGTTCTAGAATGTTTTGACTTCAATTTGACCTCGATATTCAAGGTCAAGGTAAAACAATTTGAGGTTCCAGCGAGATCTTATAACGCTCTATACCTGTGCTAAAGTTCATCATCGTTTGTCAAAAGGTCAAAAGATTTCTGTCCGGTCGGTCTAGAATTCCCATGAGATTTCTGGTCGGTCCCAGGACAGTTTTAGGCGGTAGGACCCTCCTTGGGGTAAAATATTTTCGTTTTGTGTTCTAAGCAGTGCATTTTGTTATTTCATAACCCATACATCAGCAGTCATACATCATCATTATACAACAACAACACGACTTGCAATTCATACGAGTTGGTGGTCCTGAAAAGGACCGAGGTTTTTTGCTTTACGTTTAGTCAAAGATGACCAGGTCTTCATGGTTTCTGCCATCCATACACCGCTCTCAGTTGAAGGCATGCTCTGTCGTCACAATTCTACACCCTGGGCAAGTTGCAAAGTAGTCTCTATTTCTAGCGGCATGCAGGGTGATGAAGCATGCACATGATGTTCATAGCATATGCGGGCATTTGTGTGGTCATGCACCTATCTTTTTTTAAGCCAGCGTCTGCACTGCCCGCACACGAAGTTGTATGTATGGATGTTGTGCACTCAATTCTTGTGCCAACAGACAATTATCAATGGGATTAGAATAATTATAATCCTCCGTTTTGTTTAATTGTTAATTATATATGTCGCGTCGTCCCTAAATAATGCATGCTCATAGGAATTACTATAATTGGTATTTCTATTGTTTATAATAGTTATGGTATGTTTATAATTGTAAAACCCCTTTTGTTACTCCTTTGATTGTTGTCACCTGTTTGTTACCCACTCTTATAATAAGTGTCTTTGTTAGGATCTACAAGTATATAAGCTATGGAAAATAATATACGGGAGAATCTAGAAGCGCATATCTGAATGATAAAACGTTGATTGAGAAATTATATTAATTATAAACTCGGATATATGTTATGTTGTGGATATTCGATCATGTATGGTACGTGATTATCGTTCTTAAGTCTAATAACCAATATGCTTCTCTTGGCGTAATAGACCTCGGTACACCCCACTGCACTTAGTATATTTATATAAATAAACACTTGTTATTTCATTTAATCATTCTTTTTAATTTATAAGGAAGTGACCCGCTGTGAGTTAAAAACGGCTCACAGAGGTGCACTTCATATGGTGGAGATTTGCAGTGTAATTACGCCTTGAAATCATAATAACAACTATTTCACAAAATAAACTCCAAAATAAAAGAAAGAAACATTTAAAAAAATGGCACAATTATTTTGTCCATATTTACAGAAATAAACAAATAAACAAATACAATCAGTGTCATTAGTGAAGTGAGGGTCAATAATGCTCTTCACATGAAACCGAATTTACAGAAAAGAATAAATGCATTTCTTCTATTAAAAAAAAGCCACAATATTCTGCAAAGCAGTGACGGTGGTGCTCATTTTAAAGTGGGGGGAGACATTTGACGCCCCTGAAAACACTTTTATATTCTAGCTGAAATTCGTTTTTGCATAGCATAAGTACTTGCACAGCAACGGTGTTCATATTTCATAAGTCGATTTGTACCAGCAATTTTGGCAAGTCGAATGGAAATTGTTCTACAAAACTTTGTATAATATGCATACAGCATAGAACATACTAGCCTTTTAAATTTGTAACTAGCAAATTGCAATAATTACTAATGATAATATCATCTACATTGCCAATACTTTACTGTGTTTTTTATCACCGTTAAGGCTACTCGCACAACAGTGGTGATCATAAAGTTTTTATATTTGTTGTCTTTTTCTTAAACTAAACTAATTAACTATAAAGGCATATGAAATGTCACAAATACAGACCACGACTACACGCGCAACAATGGTGGTCATAAGTATCAATCACAACAAATCCCAAAACACAATATAGTTCGTTTGGACTAGCAGTGTTGACATGGGAAACACATCAGCACAATCCTTCGTCACCATGGATTTCTTTTAACATCCAAATTGTCTCTACATTCTTATCATGCAGCTCTCACAAAATTTTAAAATGCCAATTTCATATCTGGCAAAGGACTTCTTCTGTTTCTTGAGGGTGCTGATATGTTGAGTTGTTTGGCCATGGATTGATTTGTTAAGCGTGGTTCAACAAGTGACTTCAACATTTGATTTCTTTGCTTAGATTACCTTTTATTCTGATTTTACAGTCGTTTCAAAGGTCAAATTTTCAGCTGTTGTTAAGTAATCACTTTGTTGCTCTAATACCGCCTTATCATGTCTAACGTCAAAATGTCCTACATAAACCAACATCAAGATACCCCGTTCGAACGTTGGCAATGTCCGCTTAAAGAGCCGATAAAAGTACCACTCCCAAAATATTTTTCTGGGTACTCCAAGGAGGATGGAAAAACATGGCTTAAGTATTTAGAGCTATTTCATCATTGTAGTGGAATAGGACCAGACATTGCACCACGAGTTTTTCCAGTTTTCTTAAAAGACCTAGCGCTTCAGTGGTTTGATAATCTTCCAGATTTCGTCAGTTCAGATTATGTTCTGCTAAGAGAGGCATTTCTCGATAGGTTTCACAATAAAGTCTACACTTTCAGAGATGGTCTCGATGAACTTTACCGAATGTCTATTGACAGCGTTTCTACTGACGTAGATTGGGACGATTTCGTTTTTAGACATGGTACTGTGTGTGATAGGCTTGGTTTTTCACAAGAATTCCAAAGAGTTCAGAGCTTTATTAGTCTAATGCCCCGGGAAATAAAGCCATGGTTGTATGCTGGTGTCTACAATGACACAAACAGTTGTGCCAGAAGTGCGAAACATTTCTTCCAATCACATATGGCGAGGGCAGCTTCATCATCCGAACCAGTTCGTCCTGTTAACAGGGTAGAAGAAAACTTGATTCACGAATATACCAAAAAGCAATATCAACCAAGGAAAACTTATGAACGAAAACAAAATAGACGAAAAAGCTGGAAGGTTCCGTGTACAATCTGTGGCTCAAACAACCATCACAAAGACCAGTGTCATGTTACTGTTAAACCAGACACCAATGATGCAAGCACTCAACCCAAAAATGCAAACAAACACCTAACGACGAAAACTGC
The DNA here is from genome assembly GCA_949752745.1 of Protula sp. h YS-2021. Lineage (NCBI taxonomy): Eukaryota > Metazoa > Annelida > Polychaeta > Sabellida > Serpulidae > Protula > Protula sp. h YS-2021. The sequence goes on along the minus strand of OX457024.1, from coordinate 35,571,049 downwards.
ACATACACATCAAACACCTAAAGTTTGCCCCATTCTTGATCTGAGTGACAGCTCACACATAGCAGTAAAATGTAGTGACGGGGTTGAACTACATACTCTTTTGGACACCGGAGCCAATTGTAACTGCATCAGTGTTGAGGCCTTCAAACGCCTTAGGCAGTGTGACAAAACGGATGTCGAATATTCCAAATTCAATCATGCACAGTCGGCCGGTGGTGCCCCTTTGTCTATCAAAGGAACTTCAACAATTTCGTTTCACCTCAAAAACTCCAGCTTCCGAGTTAATGCGTATGTTATAGAAGATTTGGTTGTTGATTTTATTTTGGGAAGAACATTTCTTGAAGATCAGGGTGCAGTTATAGATTTTTCCAAGAGCACCATAAAACTGAACGATAAATACACGCTGGTCGTATCCGATGAGTGCGTTGTCGATCCGCAGACCCAAAAAGTTGTTTATGTTGATGTTAAGGGGAGCATCCCTAATGCAATCGACGGTCTAGCCCGTCCAAACCACAGAATACAAGCTCTCGGCCTATTTATGGCAAACACACTTAACACTTCAAAGAACAACAAGATACCAATACGTTTGATGAACCCTTTAAAATCACCAATTAAACTTAAGGCAAAAACAAAAATAGGAACTTTTAGTCCTCTCAGCTCAGCTGATAGCATTAGCATCGTGGAAGACACGGATCAAATCAAAGACTTAGCATTTGTGAACCTTGTCTCTGATGGCAAAGCTAAAAATCAAACAAACCTTGGAACTGAAAAACATAAAAATTCAACCTCCATACATCATCACAATCTTAGCTTTGAGGAGGCTCGGGCGAAGCTTAAGGACTCTATTGATCTGAGTCAGTCAGGTCTCACTGATGTTCAAAAAGATCAGCTATTTGACGTTCTTGCAGACCGTCGAGAAGCATTCTCGCTAGATGGTGAACTAGGCAACTGCAAACTAATAAACCATGAAATCGCTCTAAAGCCTGGAACAAGACCTATTTATCAAAGACCTTATCGCTACTCCATGTTTGCAAATGACGAGGCACGGAAACACGTAGCTGGCTTGCTAGAAAAAGGTGTTATCGAACCTAGTACATCTCCTTGGTATTCTCCAATTTGCATTGTCACCAAGCCACGATCTGATCCAAATGCTCCCATTGAAACAAGGATGACAATCGATTATAGGAGGTTAAATGATCAAACGCTGCCTGATGTCCATCCTTTGCCACGGCTCGATGATACACTCGATAGAATTGGTTCCCAAAAACCAGTTTTCTTTAGTTCAATCGATCTTCTTTCTGGGTTCTTTCAAGTTGAGCTGGATGAGAAAAGTAGGCCTTACACAGCATTTTCTTTCGAGGGAGGACATTATCAGTTTACAAAATTAGCGCAAGGTTTGAAAAACTCACCAGCATCTTTTTCTCGGTTGATGCAACTCATACTCACAGGACTTCAATACTTTATCTGCTTGTGCTATATCGATGATATAATCATATTTTCGAGCTCGTTTGAGGAGCATTTGAAGCACATTAGTCTGGTTCTTGGAAGTCTGATTAGTGCCAATCTCAAGGCTAAGCCGCAAAAGTGTCAATTTGCTAAGAAGGAGGTCAAGTTCTTGGGCAACATTGTTTCGAAAGATGGAGTTAAGCCAGACCCTGGGAAAATAAGCGTGATTAAGGATATGAACCCACCGAAGAATGTCAAAGAGCTCCGTCGGTGTCTAGGTCTCATGGGTTTTTACAGAAGGTTTGTCCCTCACTTCCAGCTGTATGCATCTCCACTTTACAATCTTTTGAAGAAGGACAAGAAATGGGAATGGACAACGAAATGTCAAGAAGGTTTTCAAAATCTGAAAGATTCCCTGATAAATGCTCCAATTCTTGGATATCCCGACTTCAGCAAACCTTTCATTGTTTATACTGACGCATCTATCGATGGGCTTGGTGCTATGTTGGTTCAAGAGCAGCAATTTGAGGGCAAAACAATCCCAAGAGCTCTATGGTACTCTGGTCGTTCACTTAACAAGCACGAGAAAAAGTACAATATCAGTGATCTTGAACTCACTGCCATTTTTTACGCAATTCAGCATTACCGTCCATACTTGCAATACAACAAAATCGTTTTCTATACAGATCACAAAAGTCTTACTACTCTTATGAAATGCAAACAACCTACAGGGAGACTCGGTAGAATTCATCAAGCTCTTACAATGCTCAACTACGAGGTTATACATCTCCCTGGTAGCAAAATGGGTCATGTAGATGCCATAAGTAGGTTTCCACATTTAACTTTGCCAAAAGAACACGAAGACGTTGTCGAACCCGATTTTATTGATCCACCGCTTGTCGAACCAAAATCCAGTGCTGATCTTAAGGTTTTTGCAGTCAATGCTAAGGCCCAAAGTTTTAGATCTAAGTTGACCCAAGACAGGAAGAATCATGAACTTAACAAATTCAACTTCTCAAAAGAACACATTAATCGTCTTATTACTTTACAGTCCAAAGATCCTGAAATTACGGATCGGTTGAAGCTTATCGAGGAGCAAGAGTTGGATGTCCCTCCCGAGCGTTTTAAGAAACTGCTCGCAAATATCGACGATTTCATTGTTGAAAACGGCGTTTTATATAGGGTTCATTATCAACCAAGGTCCAAAACACGTTCCAAGGCAGAGAAATGCGTACTTCAACTTGTCGTTCCTGCAGAGTTGCGTCACGAGGTCATGCGAGAACTGCACTGTGATGTGCACTTTTCATACATGAAGGTTTGGTACAAGGCTCAGGAGAAGTACTGGTGGCCCGGTATGTTTAAAGACATCAAGTCTTTCTGTGAGTCATGCGTGCAGTGTCAGCAAGCAAAAGGATCTCAAAAACGGCCTCCTCTAATTCCAATAGAAAGTAACTTTCCTTGGCAAATCGTTGGTGTTGATATAACAGAACCACATGTTATCTCGCAAAAAGGGAACAGATACATTTTGGTCTTTGTAGATCTTTTCACAAAGTTCGTTGTAGCTAGGGCCATTCCAAATATGAAAGCTGAAACTGTAGCAAAAGTGTTTTACGAGGAGATTATTTGTCGATTCGGTGCCCCACAGAAGTTATTATCTGATCGTGGTGCGCAATTTTTGTCCTCGCTAATGAAGTTTACTCGAGAGTTATTCAGCGTTCAAGGTCTTTTCACTTCCGCTTGGAATCCACGCTGCGACGGGATGACAGAACGCTCAAATCAGACAATCATGAAATGTCTCAGTTTCCTTTCTAACGCACATCATGACAACTGGGATGAACGCTTATCTTCAGCTGTGTTTGCCTACAATACCACACCGTGCTTTCGTTCTACGGACTATACTCCGTACTACCTTTTGTTTGGTCGCCACTGCAAAGGTCCTGCCGACCTCAGGCTTGTGATTCCTGAAGATGTCCCTCATAACATTCAGGACTACGTCACTACTCTAGTGAACAGCCTAGACGAAGCTTGTACCATGGCCCGTGAGAACATTCGGGAGCACCAAGCTAGCATGAAAGAATACTTTGATAGGAGTGCACAATCCTGCAGACTACAGGAAGGTGACAAAGTATTTCTTTATATTCCAGTGACTCCTAAGCACTTGTCACGCAAATTGCGCCATCCTTGGTGCGGCGGCTACGTCATCCACCGGTTTTTAGGTCCAAACACAGTCAAGCTTAGAAAGCTAAGCGACGGTAAATTACTGAAGGCACCAGTAACTGTCAAGCGTTTGAAGAAATGTATAGACCCTCAGGAACGCCCTCAACAAGTTTTGGCAAATGACATTTTCCCCGCATTGGACGAATTAACTGATGACGACATCCCGGTCGATAATTTTGCTCCATTCATGGCTGTTCGTCCCAGTGAATCCTCGGACACTGAGGAATCGCTACACGATGCCCCCATTCCCTCCCAACAAACTTCTCAAAGTCAATTTGTAAATGTAGAGAAAGTTCTTGCTAGAAGAAAATATAAAGGAAAAGTTCAATACAAAGTAAGATGGCAAGGATACGGTCCAAAAGATGACTCATGGGTGAATGAGGAAGATGTAAATGATGTCCTTCGCGAGTTCGTTGCTAGCAATAACCTACCGAAAAGGCGAAGAAAAAGGAGACCGTAGATGTAATCACATTCTGCCATGTATTTATTATGTATTATGTATTTATGTATTATGTATTGCTTTATTTTCTATCGGTATATCGATGCCCACGATATAAGATACATATTGTATGAGTTGAACTGCTGTTACATAAACTTCGGCTCAGGTTTGATATTATACCAGAGCCCCTCAAACTGTAAAAGTGTGAAATTAAATGTCGGCATTATGAGTAACTTAAAATATGTAGCTTACAAATTGGTAATATAAATCCAAATACAAAGCATTAATTGCATATTTAAGATACCGTATTGTATCATTTGCGGGTTGCGTTCAGACGTTTCTTTCTGCAACGACCTACTCTGTGCAAAGATACAAAACATGTTGTACATTGTGTTCTACAGCTTTTATTTTCTAACCATACTTATTTGGTGCTAGCTCAGCCTCAAGATAAACTTATGTTGTTAAACATACATGTTTTGTGTCGAAATACATCTGCACCTTCATGAGAACTACTTTGCGGAGTATTCGACCTAATTATTGATCTTAACATTTCCTTAACTATATTGATTTTGCAAGTAATTTTTTTTGCAAAGAAATCAGCTGTATATAAACACTTATGGCTATCTCGTTATCTTCAATGTAGTTAAATCTGTTTTATATGTATCATTTTGTGCAATTATCAATAATGGCCAAAATTTGTATATACTGTATAGGAGAAAACACTTCTATTATTAAGGCGCATTATTTGTCTTCACATGTTTACATTTATTCACATGTTCATTTACTCATTTATTTTTGTTAAACATTTTGTTCATGTGACTTTTATAAGTGTTTCAGAAAAATGAAAAGGTGCTGCTATGTTGCGTACCGCGCATACCGCGATGATTACATTGTATTTTTATGCTCTTAGCTTCATGTAAAATAGTATCTCTATGGTGGAAAGTGGCAAGAGAGAATGTTGTGAGAGAATGTGTTGCAGAGTGAAAGCTCTGAAAGTATCAAAATTTTAAACCCCGGCCGGGTCCTTTTCGATCAGAATGTGTCTGTGCCACCCGAAACCACGGAGATCCATTTAAAATTTCAATAAGTTTCTAAAGAAATTTAAAAAAGGGAAACAACGACTCAAGCTGTAGCAGATGAGACGTTTCGAACGGCTTAACCACACAGTCTTCGGAATACACCAGTTCCCAGGCATCAGGAACCAATCAGCTTGCGATTTGTGATTCTATACCGTTGAAAAAGCAACAGATGCTCAAATAAGTGATACAGAATATCGGACATTTGCTTGATTTTACATCTCTGCGGAAAGAACCCCGCCTGTTGTGCATCGGGCATGCCATCTTATAGACATTCTCTTTATATACTAAAGACGGTGTTGCAGAAACAAGAATATTTTTTTTACGCTACGCTTGCAATAAGAACATTTTTACCTACTGCATTTTCTACATTTATGATTTTCTCGACTTCATGATAAAAAAATCTGCCGGGTAGTATTTGATATTATTTGTATGCCATGTTGCAATGTATAAATATTAGCATTCTTGTCTAAAATAGTCCAAGTCAAAGGACATATGCCAAAATTTAAACTTAGATATTTATGTTTAACTAAATTTGCAATTTAGTCATAAAGTGGGGGGAGATGTTGTGCACTCAATTCTTGTGCCAACAGACAATTATCAATGGGATTAGAATAATTATAATCCTCCGTTTTGTTTAATTGTTAATTATATATGTCGCGTCGTCCCTAAATAATGCATGCTCATAGGAATTACTATAATTGGTATTTCTATTGTTTATAATAGTTATGGTATGTTTATAATTGTAAAACCCCTTTTGTTACTCCTTTGATTGTTGTCACCTGTTTGTTACCCACTCTTATAATAAGTGTCTTTGTTAGGATCTACAAGTATATAAGCTATGGAAAATAATATACGGGAGAATCTAGAAGCGCATATCTGAATGATAAAACGTTGATTGAGAAATTATATTAATTATAAACTCGGATATATGTTATGTTGTGGATATTCGATCATGTATGGTACGTGATTATCGTTCTTAAGTCTAATAACCAATATGCTTCTCTTGGCGTAATAGACCTCGGTACACCCCACTGCACTTAGTATATTTATATAAATAAACACTTGTTATTTCATTTAATCATTCTTTTTAATTTATAAGGAAGTGACCCGCTGTGAGTTAAAAACGGCTCACAGAGGTGCACTTCATGGCTGTGGTAGACTGCCCAGTGTGTATATTGGTCCTCTTCTTGTCTTGAAGGATGGCCTCGTCCCAGGCATAAATTCCATCGGGTTGCATTCTCAAACTCGTTTTCTTCTATGGTTTGTAAGCGTAATGCTTTAGAGCGGTTGAATTAAACGTGATGGGCACACACCGCACCTCCCCTCGCCTCGAATCCGGAGAAAGGTCTCATAGGAAGAGTCTGCCGGGATATGCCTTGGAGTTTATGCCTGGAACAGCGTCTTCATTGGTTACGAAGACATCAAGATATGCATTCTGTAGGATAACATCAACTCGCTTGGTTGTCAACGGTTCGTGAAGCGTCCGTCTCGCGTTGCAGCAGCCATGACGAAAGTGTATGCAGACTGAGAGTCGATACTTCATACATTAACTGACGATCCACCTCCCCTAAGGGCGAAAATCAAATGTTTGCATAGTTTTACGTTTCAGACCATTCCGATCATTTTTCATTTCTAGACAACCCCCCCCCCCCCCGCGCCGTAGCGGCCAAATCAGATTTTTGCATAGTTTTATGTTTCAGACCATTCTGGTCGTTATTCATTTGCAAACCCCTCGTTAAGAGGAAAATGTTTTGCTCATTTTGCGTCCCTCGTTCACTCGAACATATTTTCACTTGACCGAGATTCCCCCTCCGGAATTCGCGTATAAGTATATAGGATATGATGGAAATGGTCTCATTCATCACTTGGATATGGTAAAAGACATATATTAGAAATAAAAACATAAATAAAAATAAACAGCAGATAATGGAGAATCATTTCAAGGTGATTGCTACCTTAACCGTGGAGGCTGAAGATGGACAGTTTGGTGGATTCATCAGAATTAAACGAAACGAAAAATGGATTTAATCTAATTTAGATTATCTGCTTCCCTCTGGATGGAAGTGAATGACAACTTGGAGAAGCCGCACAACATTGTCTTTAAACTGTACTTAACAAAATGAAAGCGCTTAGAAGTGATTACATACAATGACAGGCGCTATGTTAGCTTTGTGCGCGTCTCTAACGATGAAGGGAAAGATTATGCTGGAAGTAATGTCACAAATAAACACTGTATTATTTGACGCGTCAGCAGCATCATCATCAACATCAATACTTTTGATTGATGAGACGTGTGCGGTTGGATGACAGCTGTCCAGTTAAGTGAAGATAAACAGATAAAAACAACCAGCCTGACCAGGGAACAACTGGTTGAGGTGGAGTTTTATAATGCAAATGTACAGAACCAGCTTAGACTTATATGTACATATTGCGGCGTTGAAGGGTATACAGAAGATGATAATTGCCACTGCCACAGATTTGACTGCATATTATGTGAAACTGAAAACTTTTGCGGTAATTGTGAAGCTTTAAAAGATGACGAGTGCATGTAGAGGAATGGCCAATGTATTGAGTAGAGTGACACTACAAAAGAACTCTTAGATAAGGGGTACAATCCATATTCTGTAGAGACTAGGCAGTAAAGACGTGTTTTTTTTTGTAAATTACTGCTTTGTATTTTGAACATGGGTGTTATTTTCAAATGGATTTATATAGACTTTATGATTGCTGAACTGGCTCGCTTTGGATCTGCAGAACAGCATTGGCACTTAGATGCTTTTTGGGACACTGCACGCTACAACCTTAACAGAGTTGAATTACACAAGAGTGTTATCAAGCTGGAATAGAAGACGCAGAGAACTTTGGTTTTGATTCTGCGTTTTACTTTGTTCGTACTGATGTAGGGGTGTACTCTCCAGGCCATGGTCTAAATTCAGGCAGCACGCAGAGAATTTTTTTTAAAATGTTTCTTGCATTTCAAGGACATAAAGATGTATTATCAAACATGTATGTATGTAAACTTGTAACATATTGAACACTATTACATTCAAGTGAAGCCTTGTATCAGTACGAAAAAGCAATGTTTCATAAAAGGTTTGACATAGCTGCTCGAATTGTAAAATGTAAAAATGCATATGAAGCAAATTATATTGTGAAAGAATTAGATTCTTGCCTAAATGGCATACGCTTAAAGTTAAGAAAATGATTGAAGTGTTATGTGTTTAACCAGTGTTCAACTTTTAGAAAATGTATACACGAAAAAATAAAGGCAAGCAACTGGTAGAAACCACAAAAGATAAATTTGGGGGTGGGGGGGGGGGCGGCGGGGTAATAAGGTGAACTTGTTGCTTCATATCCTGGTTAAATATACTAGGAACATTGTTAATGAAATTAAACAAGTAATTGTTATTTGCGACTTAAAAAGGTTAATACGTTTACTATTGGTTTCTTTTGAAGCAAGCCTATAGACACGATCCATCTGCATATAGCAACCATTTCCTTCATTAAGTCGGTCGAGATTAGCCAGGATTTAAAGGTGTGCGCATACAATATGGAGATGATATTGGTTTGTTCTTAGGACCATTGGCTCGTAGAGCTATTTTACCCACTGAGGCAGGGGTTAAAATTGTTGCACCACATCTTAAGCAGGCTGCAAGGAGTATGGCTAAGGATGTGACTGACCGTGTAGCTCAAGAAGCTGTCAGTGCTATTGATAAATGAAGTAAACTAAATAAAGTTCTCAGAAAGTGAAAGAAAGTGAAAGCAGCAAAAAATCAAAAGATATATTTCGGAAGTAGAAAAAAGTCAATCACACATGATCCTTCGTGCGAATACCTTTCTGATAAACTGAATGGCGAGAAAAGCTCCATCATGAAACGGGAAGATTTGTCTAGAGGTTATGCTTTATTTTCTTTCGACTTAAGACCTGATTATGATGGTGAAGACCATTACGTCCTTAACAAGCATGGCAACTTGGCCAGATATGAATTTTGCTAATAACTTGCAAAATATAGTCAATGTCATAGTCTATGCTGAATTTGACATTATTGAAATTAGTGCCAATTGCAGTATTCAGTTTGATTATCAATCATGAATACGAAGTAGATAGATGATGTTATGACAGAGGACCTATTCCATGTTCCATAGGAGTGTTTCCTATGGATCAACTACCAACATTACAACAAGGGGCCTATGTCATCAACACCGATGATCATGACGAGCCTAGTGAACACCGTCTACTTTGACAAAGTTGTGGTATTTTGATTCTTATGGACTTGCACTTATAGATAATCTTTAAGAAAAAATTTTAAATAATGAGTATGTGCACAATTCAAAACCATTGCAGCAACTCATTTCCAATACTTGTGGTTTTTATTGTGTGTATTATATATTCCATAGAGCTCAAAATCATAGCATGTTTTCTATTATAGATATATTAAAAAGAAGTGATGAAGATTTTTTAGTAAAATAGTTTGTCTATAGACATTATAAACCATTGTTCTATTGAGCTTGTTTATTTTATTAAATTTATAGTTAAGTTTTTAGTGTTATATTTATCTAAATGTATATTTGTAAATGGATACTCCTGCAATGCCGTACTGCCGTACTAATGTCACACTAGTGCCATATCATTCTAATGAGTCATTGAAGTCACTGAGGTCCCTGGCGCGGTGTTAATTCACCCGTAAAGCCCTTTTCATTCAAATGAAGGGTCCTTGGCGAGATGTTAATTCACTCGTAAACCCCTTTTTCATTCTTAAGGAAGGTCTCTGGCGTGGTGTTAATTCACCCGTAAACCATATCTCATATTAGTGAAAGAAAATGTTTTTTTTTTAATTTTTGTTATCATACACAGTGATACATCTATATAATTCTTTTTTTAATGAAAAGTTGAAAAAAATCACGTGTGTTCTTTTTACTTTTACTTAGCATAACAAATCACAAATATTTACTATTGATTCAACAACAATTCAACAAATCAAGAAATTTACAATTGATTCAGCAACAATTTAACAAATCAAGATATTAACAATTGATTCATTTTCACGTGATATAAATTACATCATGTAAAAAAAACTTTATTTTGCAAATGCTTGCATTATATTAGCCCACACAGAACAACTTAAATTGATATAAGTATCATAAATATTATCAACCCGTTTGTAAATGCTATGAAAACTGACATAACATTGATCCAGTCCAATAACTCTTACATCGACATGATGTAATAATATCATTTCAATATTATTGACATTGTTCTTTCTCATAGTCATACTGGTCGCCATACTGGCCACACAAGTCCACACAACAGGCGTGGAGTCAATTATCTTTGAACCACATATCAATTGATCATGTCTATCTTGTTTAAAGTTCAGACTCAGGTTATTGCAAAGTAAGATAAACGCAGTCCCATTCTTGTGCACTGAGGGCGATGAATTCGTAGCCTTCGATGAGCTCGCCATACTGTAGAAACCGTATGAAGAGTTTGCCGTTATGTTCAATGGCTTTCACTTTAAGATCTTCTGAGACGTTTAGATGGAGTCCAAGTACAGAAAAATGTTCTATATTCTCTTCACCACAGCTCGTTCATCAGGTGATAGAGTGATAACAGTTGCATTATACTACAATGTCAATTCATCCGATGGATCAAGAGTTAGATATATGTTCATTCATAATTGATTATAAGTTCTACTGAACTTTCTTCTGAATGTAACAGCATTTATACGCATCAATCTGCTGAAGCACGTGATCCACTGACGTCATTTGCATCTTCAGCATTTGCTATTCTTTCAGTGACAACAAACTTCCCTTTTTTGGTACGATATAACCTCCCAAAAGCGTGATCCGTGATATATTTACGAATATTAACCATCACTCGTTGTTCGTATTTTACCAGTTTAATATATTTTTCTTCATAGATGTGTACCATAATCGGTAAATCATTTAGACTCATGTTCTTCATAGACTCTGCAGTGTCAGCTTTACGCTCAGGTTTTACAACAATGTAGCAGCAGCAGCTTTAAGCTCAGGTTCTCGCTCTGCTTTAGGTTCCATAAGTTCTGTTTCAGACTCTGCCTTAAGCTCCATCTTTTCGATTTTTACACGGTGGCATGGTAGCTGTAAGTGGGCACTCAACTCTTTTCATCTTTCTAAACTGTGGTTGCCTTTGAGGCTGTTGCTTTAGCTGTTGCAGTGGTAGAGGCTTCAACTCAGGCTTTGGCATAGGTTTCGTCTGAGACTTTGCTATATGCTTTGTCTCAGACTTTGTTATGGGCATTGCGTCAGACTTTGCTTTATGTATTGAATCAGACTTTGCTGTGGGCATTAGCGTAGAATTGTCGTACATCAGTTGCTGTTCATTCACTGCAGACATGTTCACTCTTCAACAGTTTGATGCAAAATAATTGCTATGTCTGAGGGCGGGAGCCTTTTATATCATGCACTTATGCTCTATGACTAGTACTATGAGCTATATAATGTCCATGGGCTAATGTGGTGTAACCGTCATTCAACTCATAGCGCTTGCCATCAAATTGTGACAGGCGAACCTTCACTATTTTCTCTGAAAAATTGATGTTTATGGCTCAATGAATCGATGATGTTTCCCACGACATGATTGCTCTTCCTAATTAAACTATCCGTGTATTGAGCATATATCATTTGCTCCTGGCAGGCGCGCGTAGTGTCCTTAGCAGTACGTTTCTCTTTTCCGCGATACAGAACACTGTATATCTTCGCTCGAAGCCCTACAGACTCCCCAGTGGGTACTCCCACAGTTTCATCGTTCATTTTCCCCAACACTTTCTTGTTCACAGTGGAATGCAGGAAATTGTCCGTTGGACAATCACATGTATAAAAAAGATGACTATCCTGTTGCAATCTTTGTAAATGTCTCTGGTCGTTATTTCATAGCACAAACTGTCTGTGTCACTGAACAGCAGTTCTGCCTCTGGATACTTCTTCATGTAATTGTACTGGTAATTATACGTGAAGGTTTTGCTGAGATATAGAATAGTAAACCCAACCTGAGTGGTCTTGTTCAGCAACGGATCTGCTTTTTAGCAGTGTACTGCTGTCAAATCCTCATTGAAAATGTGGAATTTGCTAAACATACTCTTGGTCACCACCTTTTTGAACTATTTCTCATTGCAAACCAATTCTACCTTGGTTCGTTTCCTCACATTTTCCATGGTTTTGGCATTATTCGTATGGCATTGTTCATCAATCAAGTCTTTTTTAAATGTTTTTTTTTTGCTAATTTTCTCTTTTCCATGTTGACATCAGTGTACTTAGCTAGCTATTTACTCTCCAAGAACATAATGACTCGATGTCACTTTCAATCGAAGACATACGTATTGCTGCAAATTTCGATAACGTACGACATACTTTTGCTTGTCACTCAGATTTTTCGTAGGTTTACATTTCAATTCCAGCTGCTTTCTCAGGTTCTGACTGCATTCAGTCAATTCACTGATTCGAATCACTGTTTTCGTCTCAGGAGCCACTCGATAGTAACTATGCTGATCATGAATTTCATCCGAGTATGTGAGATCCACCTCTAAAATATATCATCACTTTCATGTAGTCCAGAGATTCTGGATCTTCCACCCATGCAAATCCACATTCTGACAGACTCTGTGTCATACTCCACGCATAGAGATTGTTCGCGTCAAAGTACATGATGTAGTTTGTTGACTTGGTCACATCCTGGTCTGGGATGTAGGTGTTGTTGGTTCTTGCATACTTATGTGTAATGACTGAAATACTTCCTCGCAGACCTTGCTCCACCATTCGATACATGTCAATATTATCTGTCAATTCCAAATAAACCTTGGTATGTTTCATTATAGCGTCCCATGTCAGACCTGGTGCTGTATAGTAATGAGCAGGATCCAATTCATACGTGCTGAAACACATAGTTCTAAAATGTTCAAACACAGTTGCCAACAGCAACACATCTGTTTTCAGGTACAGGTCATAATACTCTTCAAAGATGTCCCAGTGGAATACATTGCAGAACCTCTGTGCATGAGCATATTCTTCGTCATTGATTTTTGTACAATTGACTGTAAAAGTCTTCTTAGGTGGAAGCTTGGTTTCTGCAAACTTGGAGAGTTCTTCAGCATAGTTATAGGGATACACTGATTTTCTGATAAGAAACTGTTGTACAGAATTCAAAGTCAGCATAAATGACAATTGCTGTGCTCCATGCATGCCACAAACTTCACGATGTCTAGTCGCATAAACCCATACAGACAATTGCAGCAGTAAAACTTTTTACCACGATGTTTGGTACGATGCTTCATGAATCGACTGAAGTTCTTAATCAGGCAATAATGTCCTTTCTCATTGTCACTGATGAGCAGTATTTCAATGTCATTCTCATGTTGACACATGCAGCTGATGTGGATGAGTACCACAACTTCATTTTCCCAACTAAAAATATACTGAAGACAATGATGCTGTTCTTCAAAAATTTCGGAATTTGATGTATTGGTGTTGGAAAGTTATATCTTTCACATTCAGCTCTTGTTCAAACGGTTGACATTTGTATTGCTCAGATACATGAGAAATAGAGACTAGTCTGCACCTTGCCCAGAGTGTAGAATTCTGACGACATAGTGTGCCTTCAACGGAGAGCAGTGTATTGACGGTAGAAACCATGAAGACCTGGTCATCTTTGACTAAAACTAAAAAAACCTCGGCCTTTTTCAGGACAACCAACTCGTATGAATTAAGTGCAAAATCTTATTGTTGTTGTTGTTGTTCTTGTTGTTGTTGTATGACTGATGATGTAGGACTGCTCATGTATGGGTTGTTGAATAAAAAAATGTACCGCTAAGAGCACAAAAAGAAAATTTTTGAACTCCTAGTAGGGTTCCACCTCCTAGAACTGTCATGGGACTTCTAGACCGACCAGCCAGAAATCTCACTGGACTTCTAGATTGACCGGAAAGAATTCTCAATGGACTTCTAGACCGACCGGCCAGAAATCTCCTTCCCCATCTACTAGGAGGATTTATCTGGAAACCATTTTCGGGTGAAAATTCTTTGACTTCTTTGACGATTGTTTGACAATTTGATCCTGACCTTGAAAGTCAAGGTAAAAAAATGCGATTCCAGCAACACCTTATCACTCTCTACGAGTACTAAATTTCATTTTGGACGTCAAATAGTCTTGGAGGAGATGTCTGGAAACCATCAAAACGAAAGAAAGACAGATAAAAGGAATAAGCTTTAGGAATAACTACAAACTTATTTCCATTTGCAAACTATTTTAGAATTGAGAATTAAAGTAAAGTACGTTTGATTTAAGGAAAGTTTAATATGAAAACCTTTTTCTTGTCACTTTGGCACGACAACTTTTAATACACCATATACGTGTGTTGTTTGAAGAGAAACTTTTAGCGCTGTTGTAACAAAACAAGACTGTTCTGTAACTCTCATTTTCGCGTGGTATTTTTCTCAACATTTCTTGCTATGAACGGAAGCGAGTGGGTGCGATTAAACGATGCACTCAAATAACCTAAATACACCAAGCATTTCTCCTTAAATTAATCAAAACCTAAAAAATAACAATAATCAATCTAGATTTGACTCCTGTATTTTTTTTTTTGCAGTGACACAGTCTATTTATCTAAAACATCACAGATGTGACGCAATTCAACGTGACCTTAGATACCTATCCTCATGGAAAAGCAACACTATTTTGGCGTGATCTATTCTATTTTCAGGGTGGTAATTTAACCTTAAGCCTTCTCTTGCCATTTCCCGATACTCCTTTGATTGATTCGCAATTGTTTTTTTTTTTTTTTTTTGGGGGGGGGGGGTTTGATTCTAATTCACAGTTATATTCATTCGTTTCAGAGCTGCACAGTAATAAAATGCAATACTTAGAATGACATCTTTATCTTGTTTTTATACTGAATGGTGTACCAACCATAAAGGGAATTTTTTGAGAACCATCCAGGTAATCAGGTTTATTCACGACGCGCACATGGGTTGCAAATGGAAATCGAAACGTCTATCCCCCGACGTTATACAGACGTCGAGAACACATTCCTCTAGAGTTACCATTCCAGACTGTGACAACCATGAGGTGTCGTGGTCACCCTGCTGACTCATCCGATAACGCAAGATATCTATGAAGTCAATTTTTGTGAATATTTTCAAAAGCAGGCGAGAAGAAAAGAATGCGCTCACGAAATTTCCCCATTCTACGTCCTCATTTTAGTCTTTTTTCGAAGTGACATGTCATGGCTGATATTTCAGATGAGTAATAACCTGATAAAGTTGTTATTTGGTTGTGACCCCATGTCTATAAAACGCCGATTTTTTTATGTCTATACAACGTCGATTTGCGAGTGCCTATTCAACGTTGGATCAGAGATGTTAGTAAGATGTTGATTTATGGTCGCGACGCCATAGCTGGATTTTAGTGAATGCGATCAAGGTGAGATTCAAATAACCTTTTTAATCCATTGCTATGCAATGTTTTCCCGATAGTTTCCCACTTACAAACAAAGTTTGGAAATGGGTATGCTTTGCTAAGAATTCTGGCTGTTTATTCCCCTTTTTTATTTATTTATTTTTGTTGGTTTTTTTTTCTTTTTTTCTGTCTCGGAGGTTTCCATAAGACTCCTCCTACGTTATTTGACGTAGGACGATGAAATTGGCACAGAGATAGAGGGTGATAAGATGTCGTGAAATCCGCAATTGTTTTACCTTGACCTTCAAGGTCAAGGTCAATTGAGGTCAAAGTATTTTAGACCTCAAAATGGTTTCAAGAAAACTCCTCTACAGGATTTGGCGCAGATATGGAGGGTAATGAGTTGTCGTGAAATCCGCATTTTTGTACCCTTACCTTCGAAGTCGAGGTCAAATTGAGGTCAAAATATTTTTTTCAAACCCCTGTTCATCACGATAAATGGCTGGGAATAGCGCTAAAATCCTTGTTTCAACACGTGTACGGTGTAAGTAAGCGGTAACATTGTGAACTCAGTCTCGACATTCAGGGTCAAAGTCAAAGTCATGTGATCTTTGTACATCGTAATTCGGTAGAGAAGGATTGCCAATTATCTCGAAAACGGTAAGAGCGATTTTGGGCTTATTTTCGACCCTTTGGGCTTAAAAGACTTCATATAAGAGATGCCTCGGTGACCTTGACCTCCTCCGTCATGGTCAAGGTCAAAAACCGGAAGTTGGCCACTATCTCGAAAACGGTTAGAAAAAGAAGTTACATTATATTTACTTCGGTGACCTCGTTCAAGATAATAATCCGGAAGCTGGTAATTATGTCGAAACACTGAGAATTTGTCTTTGACCAGATATATTGTGTCTCTGGCCTTCTGCCATTGCAAGTGGGTGCCATTTTGCTCCGTGTAGCGAAATTTGGTCTAGCTTTTTTCTCTGATTTCATCACATTACATCAACACTTTTTAAGATAGTTGCAGGATTTTCGGTTTTTAGCGATAGGGGAAGGGGCGGGGTGTTGAATGTTTTTTGCCCTAATATCCAAAATTTGGCTTCGTTTTTGTGGCATCGAATCCCTTCGGCATCCTGGATAAATCCATGTTTCTAGTCTTTATTTAAACATTTCTCCTGGCAGTTGCTCTGTGCCTTTCACATTTTCACATGTGAAGTTTTTTTAATATGTGTGTTAAAGTAGGGGGATTCTCGAGACAGAGGGACCGCTGCAGTAAATGACCGGTTTAAGACACTGACTAGTTTTTCACACTTTTATTAAGAAGAAAACACAAACCAACACATAATCAGGTTATTGCATTGTATTTTACAGCTAGAATCGGACACTTCATTTGACTGCTTATTAACAAAGAACATGAAGAAATTCTTTGACATTACAAGCAAGTTTACAGGGAGCTTTGCATGCAAGCATCGGGAAGAAACTGGCCCATGCCTTCACGTTTAAGTTAGTTGAATTATTTTTCTAACCCAACGGTTTCTCAGTTGACGCGTTAAATTAGCATATTCAGAAACCATGTCTTCACTCCGGACATTGTTTTTAGCAATGGCCTGTTGCTCAGTTTTTTAACTTTAATTAAAACCAAGTCTCGTCAGCACTCGTTGCTATTTGCGTTACGCGTTGCTAGGGATTTGAGCCTGCACCCTTATCGCTGAATACAGAACTATCTCCGCATACTAGCCAAGTATATATTTTTAACATATCGTCTCTAACTCTAACGTTTTCCGGAAATGTTGGTAGTATTTTGGTAGTATTTTAGTAGTATTTACGGGGAAAAATTCAGGAGTATGCGAATGGAACCGCGTTCCGGGATGACGTCGTAACTTTCTGTCTGTTCCTAAATCGCGATATTTGAAAATCAGTCAAATAAAGGCTGCTTCTTTGAATTCAATCAATGATTTATTTTTGATGGGAATCCCTGGGGTTGTGTGCTCGTATTACAAAAGAGTTTAACGCAATGAAGCTGTCTGCAGATTCCCACTTGCTGATCTCAATTGCCTTCATAAACACTGTGAATTACTTCATTCAGTGTGGCCTGGATTTTAGCCATTTTTTAAAGCTCAAAAGCACCCACTTCGAAAGCACTCATAGAGCAGTTGGTTGGAAACTAGGTGCATCTGCTGTTTAAGTATTACAGTCAGGCATCGTGTAGTTGTTCATAAAAAACCTTACTCAAATTTATAAAAAAAAACTCTGTTCAAGTAACTTAAATAATTCTTTGGAATTAGGTTGTAACCATCTGCTTAAGAAATTGCATGGTCACAAATTCTATAAAATCCGAAGTTGTTTTTATTCTCTTGTTGATCGTCTGTTTATGCCTCTTTTTATAGGACTACCCGGTGAAAGTGGCGAGGATACAAGAGCAAAATTCCACGCTGTGTCCTGAGCAGGGCTTATGTCAGACCTTTCTGGCTTACAAGATGCCAGTCTATGCTTTCATCTTTACATTCATAATTCCCACTTGCAAATTTCGTTTGCAGCTGGGTATAAGTGTGTAGTTTTCCTAGAAGTCTCTGCTCTTTTTTCCCCATTTTTTTTTCTTATCTTTTTTTCCGTTAGATGGTTTCCAGAAAACTTCTCCCACAAAGGAAAGCGAAATTTGGCACATGTGTACAAGATGATAAGGTTTCGGTGAATCCGCACATTTTTGACAAAATTTTTTTTTCTACACAATGGTTTCCAGGAAACTCCTCCAGGCGTTTGAGTTAGCAAAGCTCCCATATTTCGTACACTTACAGATGATCATAATTTCTCGCAAATCTTTCTGAAATTGATCTCAAACGTCAAGGTCAAAGTGAGGTTAAAATATTGTTCAAAATGCCTATTTATCACGAAAATTGGCCACAAAAGCGTTCAAATCCCACTTAAATATATACACGTATTCAGTAGGCGGTAAGCCTGTCAAGATCAAAGATCAAGTGATCTCATGCCCCTTTGACGACAGGCCGACTTATCTCGAAAACGGTTAGAAATAGAGAGATTTTGTGCTAATTTTCGACACTTTGGGCCTAAGTAAAGTTATATAAGAGAAACCTCGCTAACCTTGACTGTCTCGATCACGATCAAGATCAAACACCGGAAGCTGACTATTATCTGGACAAAAAACGACGAGAAAGAATGATTGTGTTGACCTTCTTGATCATTATGTAATACAAACTTTCGTTAGTATTTTCTGCCGCCATCTAGCGGAATTTGGTCTAGTTTAATATGTTTTTATTTTGTTCTGTATTAATTTCTCCGTTTGGGAGATTTTAAGGCTTTTTTCCTGACTTCAGAATAAAATACACATGGCTATGTAATTGATGTATCAATTTATATTACATTTACACAGAATATAATACATACGACTATTTGCCATTGATGTTTAAACTAGACTGGCCAGTGTTTTTGTTAAAACAAAAACGGATATGTCTCCCAAGACCCCCCCCCCCTTCCCCAATCAGTCACGTGGAAAAAATTCATTGCTTAAAAGTACAACATTGGCGAGCCAAAAAAATAAAAAATTGTCAAAAACTTCGCAGTAAACATTTACACGTTTTGTGAGTTCTTCTTGCCAAGTTTCAGCCTAATCCAACAAACCGTTTCGGAGATATCGCAGCAATATGGCCAAAAAACTTCAAAATCAAAAATTTAAAAATTCGCCAAAAATACATTTTCAGAAGAAATGAAGAAAACCTTCGCGGTAAACATTTGCACTATATGTGTGTTGTTCTTGCCACGTTTCAGCCTAATCCAACAAACTGTTTTGGAGATATAGCCTGCCAAAGAGAAAAAATGCACGAACCCCTCCCCCCCCTATTTTCAACAATTTGCCAAAAATAGAATTTTTGAAGAAAGGAAAAAAAATAATACGGGCATCATCTAGACATGTACCAGAATATGTATATATTTTTTGAGAAAAATCGACTCTTCAATTTCATAAGAACTCACTGCGGACAGACGGACCACGGACGGACAGACGGACAGACAGACGGACGGACGGACGGACACACCAAATACTATATATGTCTTTCTTAGGGGGAGACATATAATTTACGTGACGTTTTAAGGAATTAAAACGCATTTTCATGTGTTTTTGGAGTTTAACCTAAGCAATGCTGCCAATTTGAGAAATGAAGTCCATGAGTACTTCAGCGCGCAAATAAAACAATGTAAACACTACCACGTGTTTTTTTTTTGTTTATTTCTCCTTCTAACGAGATTAGGTCAAACTGCCACAAAGGAGGTGACGTCACATTAATTTTTGTGTTTCAAGAAATCACCTTTCCCCGATCAAAAGACTAACGTGGGGATATTGGGTTGGGAGGGTACATTCGCTTGGCAGCATTGCTTAGGTTAAACTCCAAAAACACATGAAAATGCGTTTTAATTCCTTAAAACGTCACTTTCAATGAATTTTGAGCTACTTTAACCCAGCAATGCTGCCAATTTGATAGATGTGAAACCGGAGGTGGGTGTCTTTTGTTTCGACATGAAATATTCTTTTCGTTTTTCCATGACACGCGAACTTCTATGTTTCGCGAATTTTCTGTCACGCGAAGCGTGCGTCACCTCCTCTGGGCGTGAACGACAACATTTCTTACGAGTATTGAATTCGTAATTACTTATCGAATCAACTTTGCTCTCCCCTCGCCGTTTCTACCCTGCCGAAACCACATGGTGCGGTGAGGAGCCCTGTTCTCTTAACTCGTTAAATGCTCCCCCCTTTTTTCCCGTCCTTTCTCTTGCCTTTTGATTGATATATTAGCCGTACTGCCTAATTTGGCAAAGGGAGAAAAGGAAAATATAATGACTTTAGGATTTGGTTAAATTGTGTTCTCGTTCTAAACGTAAACAGTTCTGAATAACACAGTCACTACATAGTAGTGGAATCCGAGCGGCTCAGCGACTTACGGTTGCGCCGCGAACATTCAAACATGTGAAGCAACACTGATGTAAATACAAACAGTCTGTAATGTACGAGCTCATTGTGAACTAAACTGTCTGTTGATACGAAACGTCCCCTTTCATAACTCTTCTAGAATAACATAGTGTATTTATTTTAAGGTTGGCATGACACGACAGTTCGTCTGTACAGAATCACTGCGTTGCCGGTGGCTTGGGGGCTTGCTTCGTGCGATTCTTTCCGGTGTGCCGGTTCTTTTCCCGGTTCTTGTTTGACTTTCTGCGAGAATCAAAAAAGAGAGGGGTTAAGTACCTATTAGCTGTCAGACAGAGAAACCTTTCCCCCGACACGAAGGGCCCCAGTTTGTGTATGCCCGTGGAGGAATCGGTGGAAAAGTCCTGTAGGTAATGGGAAATAAATGTATTTGGCGACGTCCATGAGCCCGCCCGAAGCAGTTCTTCTAGAGTCGCCCCTTTACAGAACGCCAGCGAGTTTGCCGCATGTCTGACCTGATGGGCTTTTATGTTAAGGGTTTGCAATGTGTTCAAATCAGAGCCAGACCTCTGATATGCCATTACGATCGTATTCTTGAGGTAGTTTGAGATTGTTTGCTTTCCCACATCCCTGGATCGACCTGCTACGTAGGAAATTATCAACCGTTTTTGTTCGGGGTGTCTGTACTTGCCCGACGCTTCTAAATAATATCGCAGCGTGCGCACTGGGCAGAGAGCCTTTTCAGCTGTGTCGTCTGGCGAACACACATCATCCAATGCCTCCAGTGTGATCTCCTTTAATGCCCCTGCACCGCTGGTGATTAGATGTGTCTTGCTTAGAAAACCAGCTCGCGGGACGAGTGTGATTCGTCTCCAATTATCCTGGTAGCGCAGCACCTTATTTTCCAGGGCATGTATTTCCCCTCTCCTCTTGCCCGTTGCTAACGCTAGGAGAAAACTACATTTTAACGTGATTTCCTTAGTTGAGAGATCTTTCATTCGTAAGAAAGGTCCTTTTAGCAAGAAATCCAGTACAAGCCGAATATCCCACTGCACGACCGTGCGTGTGGCGACCGGTCTCTCTAACTTAAAGTTTCGTAGTAGCTGGCCGAGATGCTTGTCGTTGCCGGCGTCAAAACCTGAATATTTGTTTAATATGAATGAAACTGCTGAGCGGTAGCCCTCAATTGTACGTACAGACAGCCGCCGTTCTTCAAACAAATATACTAGGAAGTCGGCGATCACTGGCGACGTTGCCGCGATTGTATCGAGCTTGCGTTGCGAACAGAAATACTCAAACAATTTCCACTGGGAGAGATATACGGTGGTAGTCGAGTCCGCATGTATCTTGTCTAGCCGTGTTTGTACCTTCGCTGAAAACCCCAGCGACTCCGCTATTGAGTGCCTATGCACCAGAGGTGGAGTTGGAAAAGATGTGGGTTGGGGTGATGGTACTCCCAATGGGGCTGTCTTAACATTCCTTGATGTGTTGGCAGCGCGAGTTGCTTGACTCGAGGGCACTGCAGTAGCAGGGGAACCACTGTTTCTCTGGTAGCAGAGAAGCAACTAATAGGAGACGCCGAGGTTTCTGGCGTCGTATCTTCTGGAGTGTGGGCAGGAGTAGAGACGTTGGGGGGAATGCATACAGAATCTCGTCCGGCCACTCCCACTGCAGCGCATCTACTGCTGTCGCTTGTTCGTCCGGGCAGGGGGATACGTAGCGCGGGAGTTGGGCTGTGAGGCTGTTCGCAAATAGATCCAGCTGTGGGGGGCTCCACGGTGACTGTGTCTGTATCCACCAGAATGTCTGTCGATCTAGTGTCCATTCTGTCGCTACTACTGTCCCCCTGCGAGAAGCCAGATCTGCCATCACATTGAACAGGCCTCGAATATGTTGGGGCACAATCTGAAACTGTTGATGAGCGAACAGTAGCATGTCTCTGGTCAGTGACATTAATTCGCGACAGCGTGTGCCCCCTTGGCGTTTCAAGTATGCCACGGTTGTCGTGTTGTCTATCAGAAATAACACTGTCTGTTTGTGTAGCTGTCGATGAAGCAGTGAGTATGCATGCTTGACAGCCCACATCTCTTTGACGTTTATGTGTGCCTCGCGAAGGTCGTCCCCCCACAGACCTGACCACGTCCGACCTTTGAAGAACACCCCCCTGCGAGAAGCCAGATCTGCCATCACATTGAACAGGCCTCGAATATGTTGGGGCACAATCTGAAACTGTTGATGAGCGAACAGTAGCATGTCTCTGGTCAGTGACATTAATTCGCGACAGCGTGTGCCCCCTTGGCGTTTCAAGTATGCCACGGTTGTCGTGTTGTCTATCAGAAATAACACTGTCTGTTTGTGTAGCTGTCGATGAAGCAGTGAGTATGCATGCTTGACAGCCCACATCTCTTTGACGTTTATGTGTGCCTCGCGAAGGTCGTCCCCCCACAGACCTGACCACGTCCGACCTTTGAAGAACACCCCCACCCTGTCGTCGACGCGTCTGTTTGTAGTTGGCAATCGATGGATGGTGTGGAGAACGGTACTCCGGTCAGCAGATTGCGTGGGTCGCTCCACCATGTGAGGTCTGCTCTTGCTCCTTCTGTCAGGTGGACTCTGCGTCCCTTCGCCCGTCCCTGGAACAATGCTCGGCGAACGAGAGCTTGAAATTCTCTGAAATGGAGACGTACCAGAGTCACAGTCTTTTTCGTCGCGGTGAGTAATCCCAGCAAGCTTTCGAGTCTCTCTAGAGAGGGTTGCGTATGACTGAGTACTGTCTGGATTTGCCCCGCCAGTTTTTGTATACGATTTTCGGTTGGAAAGCATGTACCTTGCCGGAAGTATAATACCTCGCCTAGAAATGTGATTGTCTGTGTGGGTTGAAGCTCTGACTTGTAACCCTACTTCTAGACATTGTCTGACGGCGGCTTTTGTGTGTTGTGCGACCAGTTCGCTGGACAGTGCCGCAATGAGCAAGTCGTCGATGTACTGGAAAAGCAGAATAGACCATTCCCGGCCCCATCTCTTCAGCACAGTCATAACCATTGTAAATACCCTTGGGCTAAGCCAAATGGCAGAGCAAGGAACCTGTAGTTTCTTCCTGCGACGCTGAAGCATAGAAATCTCCAGCTGTTGCGGTGCATGGGTATGTGAAAATACGCGTCTGTGAGATCTATCGACGTTGCCCACATACCTTGATGTAATGCCTCGCGAATGACTTGGTTGGTGTCTATTCGGAAAGTCAGAACTAGCAGGAATTGATTTGGCGCCTTATGTCTATGATCAACCTCCAGCCCCCCGTTTTCTTCGGTCGTAGGAAAACTTGGCTGTAGAAACCCGGCTCTGTATTCGGCACTTCTGCAATAGCCCCTTTGCCCAGCAGTTCTTTTCTCGCTCCCGGGCGGGTACGTGGTTGTCAGACAGGGAGGAGATAAAGGTGTGAAAGGCGGGCAAATAGTCATTCCTTTGTTTGAGCGTCGAAAAGGGAGGGGGTATCCGTACTTTTTTCGCCCCGCGCAGCACGCCGATGTCACTCTCCGCCGCTACGGCGCTGCCACCCAGTGAATTGATCAGAAACTGGAGTGTGTTTACGACGTTACTCCAACAACCGGCTGTACAGGCCATTATGGATAGTACTAAGGTTATGGATACAGCAGGAATGGACGGCACACCACGCGAGGCGAACGCAAGGGAGCCAAATCAAGATAGGCGACGCAAGAAAGGCAACAAGGGACCCCCCTCGGCCACACCCGTTGCTCAACCATGGGCTGAATCGCCTGAAGTTACGGTAGTAGAGTCTTCGAATCAGGCTTCCCCCACCGAGGCACCGCTGTCTGTTTCTTTCGCATCACGTGCCTTAAGTGTGTCTTTTCCAAGCTTTTCTAGGGCAGAGAAAGTGCTTCTGAATTTTTGCGCGCAAAAATAAAAATGTGACGTCACCTCCTTTGTGGCAGTTTGACCTAATCTCGTTAGAAGGAGAAATAAACAAAAAGACACGTGGTAGTGTTTACATTGTTTTATTTTCGCGCTGAAGTACTCATGGACTTCATTTATCAAATTGGCAGCATTGCTGGGTTAAAGTAGCTCCAAAATACATTGAAAATAGACATATATCTGTGCAGTTTTTTTAACATATACAGAACTACACAAAAACTTTTGAATATTCAGTTTAAGATTGAAAATTTAAGTTAATTGACTTTGGAGCAATGTACAAGAATTTTCAATACAAATAATATCTGTTCAAGAAAATGTCTTCCTCAACTGAGTTGCTGTAGTCTTTCTTTCTTTTTTTTTGTCACACTCAACCTGGAAGGGCCTTTTTAGTTGTTTTCTGTATCATGAAAAATTCAATTCCTTAACCATTGATCCAAAAGCCGCCAACTAAGAGTTTCATTTATTCCATGGAATCAAGTGCATAAAATTGCACGTATTTCCTTCACTTTGAATCATATACATAGGTAAGTTCTACATGTTTTATATACAACGAAGAGAAATGCGTCCTTGTGATTGGTCAAAATTCATCGCTTCGCAAATGTTTTATGCTAACTGTCAAAGTCCGCATTCACTGTGATGGTGTACCCCTCGCTCGGCTCGGAGCCAGCCTCGCTTTCGTTCAGCCGCTTCACGAGCTCGTCGATTGATTGGTCTACGGCTTGTGCTTCGTCACGTGATTTGTGACTGGTTCTCTCACGTGACTCATTCCTTTCCCAATTCCGTGAGGCAGGTTGAAACTGTTTGATTCCTGGCTCTGATTCGAGGATGATCACATCACTATCCACCATCTCCACACCTTTAGCCATCTCTTTATCCACTGTTTGGTCGCTTGGGGGCTTATCAAAATGCCTTTCAATTGGCAATGACATACCAAGCTCTCTTGCTGGCATAATTTTTTTTGGTTCAGCGGTCCGGTCTGTATGATGGTCGTTAGATGTCGCACCAGCACTGGGTTCAGTGCACAAGGCATTAGGACAAGGACCGCTGATTGGCTGATGTACCGTGTCGACAAGCGTAGCAACATTATGCCCAGTTGGCAGGTGCTTTTCCAAACTCTTCTCAGTCTTACATTCCAGCACGCCTGTCTGGGATATACTCGGGCGACGGCGCCTCCCCTTATGGACCTTATTCATGTGTCTCGCCAAGCCCTTCCTATAGGCATAGGACTTCCCACACTCTCCACAAATGCTTGTCCTGGCTTTCTCGTGCGAGCCTGGCCGAAACGGCTTCTTCGATTTACTCGTTGCTGATTTGGACGGCGACAGAGTTGGCTCCTGTTCTGCCGAAGACCCCACAACATGCTCTGGCGCACGGAACACACCGGCTTTTCCTTCATTTCCCGCAACGGCTGTCACCCTGGGAACATCAGCAGATCTGGATGGGCCATGGTATAAAGGGTGCATCTTTCTTGGCCTCTCACGTTGGTTGACCGATCCCGAAGGGCTGTGCAGGGCTGGGCTCTGCGAGGAAGAGGTCGATTTCTCACCCCTGTTAGTGAGCGGCCGCCCTGCAATGGCTGGGTATTCCCGTGGCCTGCCTCGTTCGCGTTTTGTTTCGTTACACGACGTTATACTTCCGGTTTTGTGCACGTCTTTGCCAGTTACCGGTAATTCTTGGTGGGCAGTCCTGAACGGCGAGCTGAACAGTACGCTTGGTCCTTTCTTTGGTCCTCGAATCTGTGAAACAAAAAGAAGTGTATACAGCGTTTGTTATTTTCGTGTATATTTTTCGTTTATATTTATGCAAATAACTGCTTTCTATTGAGTACAAAAAGTCACTGCTAGTCTAGTAAGCAGACGCAACTAATTAACGCTTGGAACTTCGTTCCAAGAAGTTATTATTTTTCCTCGAATTGTAGAGGTTAAAGTACCTCTTTTTTCCTTTTTTTATTAGATAACGCTTGGAAATTTGTTCCAAGATGTTATTGGTTTTCCTCAAATTGTGGAGGTTTTTTTTTGTTGTTTTTTTTTACGCTTGAAACGTTAACGTTTCAAACGTGGTTGTTTTTGCTCGGATTCTAGAACTTTCTCTTTTTTCTTAGTTTTTCGTTTTTGTTTTTTTTTTCAGCCGAAATTATTGCAATCGGTTTCCAGACATCTCCTCCGAAACGGCTGGAGCTAGCACAATGAAATTTCACACACTTGTAGTCGGATTTTTTATCGACATATGACGTCATCATCGGCATCTTATGACGTCATACATACTTCAAGGCCTAATATCTGCAAAACGACTGGACCTAGAGATTTGGAGCAAAATACGTTAGCACACTACTTTTTAACAAAGAACATCATCGTACCATGATTTGTTTACGTATGGCGTCATAATGACGTC
This sequence comes from Protula sp. h YS-2021, assembly GCA_949752745.1. Taxonomy (NCBI): domain Eukaryota; kingdom Metazoa; phylum Annelida; class Polychaeta; order Sabellida; family Serpulidae; genus Protula; species Protula sp. h YS-2021. The sequence continues at coordinate 35,544,185 of OX457024.1, read as the reverse complement.
AGTTTCGATTTCTATTTCCGGTCGCTATTAAAAAGGTTTTTTGTACACACTATGTAGAAAGCTTAGTTATATACGAATTCATTGTGAGAAATCACTGTTAACTACTCAGTGCCTTAACCCCCTTAAACCCCCCCCCCCCCCCCACAACGGAAAAGAAACCTTTACCAAAAGGATGTCCCTGGTACATCGCGGGTATTTTTTGTTTATGCAAAGCATTCAATTCTTTATTGCTTGTGTGTGCCTATGCATATAGAAGATGCCACACTTGCTTGTGATTGGTCGATACTCACATTACTCTAAGCTGCAGTATCTAGCCTCTGGCCCTCACGACAGGCCGCGCTGTGTACGACAGCAGGATACTTAACACACTGGAGTATAAGTGGCCTTTTTATAATACAGCTGACAGTGCCACTTTTAACGTATTGCCTAATTATGACGTCATTTTCCCATTTTTATTTTAAAAACACTAAATTGATTTATCTCGAAAACGGTAAGAAATACAGCAATTTTGACTCATTTTAGACCTCAACCCTCTATACGACAATAAATAAGTTATAGCTTCCGGTGACCTTGACCTCCAAGTCACTTTCGAACTCAAAACCGGAAGTTGGCCTTTATCTCGAAAACTGTAAGAGAAAGAGCAATTTTGACCTCATTTTCGACCATAATCCGTATACGACAATATGTAAGGTAAGACTTCCGGTGACCTTGACCTCCGGTCACTTTCCTGAAAACGGTTAGAGATAGATCAATTTGACCTCATTTTCGACCACAACCCCCTATACGGCAATACGTAAGGTATAACTTACGGTGGCCTTGACCTCCGGTCAATTTCGAACTCAAAGCCGGAAGTATGCCTTTATCTCGAAAACTGTAAGAGAAAGAGCAATTTTGACCTCATTTTCGACCACAATCCGTATACGACAATATGTAAGGTAAGACTTCCGGTGACCTTGACCTCCGGTCACTTTCCTGTCACTTTAGAACTCAAAACGGATTATTATTATTTATTTATTTTTATTATTATCTAACGTTCCCCTCCAATACGACCACCTTAAAATCAAATCCACTGTTGGTTGTTCATATGGTACACCCATTTAATTAAAATTACCCAGTTTACACCTCGAAAATAATTTCATAACTAGAACCTTCTTTCGCTAGCGAAATGTTAAACACTTGACAAAAATTAAATGCAAAAATACTTCCTTCAATGGGTTATTTCTTGAATAATATATTGCAAACAACACAGCTTGAATACGTCTTATAAGCCGAGTAGTGTTTGGTTTTTGTTGGCTTAAGGTTTTATTGACTGAGCAGGCATACGCCGTGTTACCTATTTACGCAGTGAGAGCTCGCACAAAGCTCAGCAATTGTGTGCTGTGATTTACGTTAAATGCTCTGCATTTACTTGCAAATATACACTCTTTTCACATGGAGTTTTAACAAAGAAAACGAAATCGCAGACGAAAATAAAAAGTGACATGCACACGTTCAGATCAAGCTCTTCATAAGTCCCAAGTTTCATGGTCCTAGGGCCCATAGTGTCAGAGAAGAAAAAGACACAAAACATCGGAAAAAGTGTCAAGAAGAAAAAAAGGACGAACGGCTGCTCGCACAAATTCATATAACTCTTGCAAGCCAAAGGCTTGTCAAGTGTTAATAAGATAAGTAGTGCAAAAATGAGTCCGTGCACACCATGTCCCACTTCCCTTGGATTTTTTTGTTTAAGAATGGAATAATAATAGAATTGACCAGTTGCAATTTACCCTATGATCTTGACTGTTTATATATTGTGTAAAAAGTATTAAAGAACTACAATTCAAGAATAACATTGAAGAATAGTGAAAAATGAAATATATGTAACAATTGATAGGTTGTTTCTTTGGTAATTTCGGCCCCAAATTTCCCCATTTACTTAACCATTGGCTTTTGAACAGAAATTCTAGTTAGTGAACATCTCTGAACTGTGAACACTTTCTACGATCCCAAAAGACAGTTTTCAATAAAATTGAACGGTTTATGAATGAATACATAATCTGATCCCATTTATTTGAACATCTATCCTACCCCTTGTGAAATGGAGTACCAATTTTGTATCTCTTAATCTTAATGTTTACATTGACGGGACGTTACTTGCATGCTTATTATCACAGCTGAGCAAGTGTGGACATAGAACAAAAGGGACGCAGCAATTAGTAAACAGGTTATGCCTAAAAATGGTAATGAAGCTCGATAAATTCCACAATATTGAAAACTCTCCATACAAAAATATATTAACGATAAATTATACCCTTAACATTCTAATTGACTGCTCACAAGCGTTAATTTCGTCACTCGGTGGCGAAATCGGTCTAGTTTCTCCTCGAAACAGCACGCCCTTACCATTTAGGATAAGACCACAAGCACCACCAAATATCATTCCAGAAGCTTCTTATCATTACCTTGATTCATCCCACATCAGAAGAATCTTGTCTTTTTCACTTTTGTGCTATTACCACGGCACAGAAACAATATCCATAATAAAATGCTAACATGGTATGAGAGGGGGGAGGGGATAACTTTGTTTCTCAATTATCCAGGGTGGTTTTTCAGTGCCACCCCAGCCCCAGCAAATACATTCCTCAAGGTGTCTTTATTTTTCTCTTGGTACACGTGAAAGAATCGTGGGCTGCTGCTTTTCCGTTAGTTTTCGGGGAAGCTGGTAAAGGGGGGAGCGGATGGGGAAATTTCGTCAAGTTTAAGATTTTGTTCCGTAGGCGCAGAGTCCAGGTAGAAGGTGTCTAGGTCCTTTCACGTTGGGAAGTTCGAAGGGTTCTTCTGTGGAATTGAACCACAACTGAGGGGATACGCTCCAGGGTCAAGATACTCGTAACGACAGACTAGAGGACAGACTCAACCCCGGCATTGAAAACAGACCCAGGGCCCTATGTTTTATTGTGTATAAAATTTAATAAGATTTAAAACCTAAAAGAACCCAGAAAACATGGTATCGACTCAAAAAAATATGAAACTGTACTGTATAGGACTTGGAATTTTGAAAATGAGCATTTTACAGACAAAGTCTTCTTTCAAAAGGGTGAAATGGAGTGCCCAACAAAAACATTTTTTCGAGGCTCCTGCATGTCTAAAGAAAAACATTTATTCACTGATACAAACAAGAATGCTCGTGGGCATTGTGCCCAGCCAGGAAGGCGAAAACATTATAATACTGAACGATCAATTTGGACAAAATTAACATTTGGTAGAAGACCTCATGGGCAAACATAGCAATCGGTCCGGATCTGTGGGGCGAACAATATGGTATGTGTTTTTAAAACCTATCCGTTATTGGCAATATTTGGCCAGTTGTTTCCAAACTGATAACAAAAATATTAAAAAACCATTTACTGTCTACGTAACTTAAATACTAATTTTCGTTCGTTCGTTCGTTCGTTCGTAAAGTAAAGTAAAGTAAAGTAAAGTAAAGTAAAGAGTAAAGAGTAAAGAGTAAAGTAAAGTAAAGTAAAGTAAAGTAAAGTAAAGTAAAGTAAAGTAAGTAAGTAAGTAAGTAAGTAAGTAAGTAAGTAAGTAATCCGATGGATTACTCATGCCGCAGGCAAAACTATAAATATGGTCTGCAAAACGTATCAAGGGAGACACCGAAAAACTGCGAGCTGAGTGGGGCTTGAATTCATGACCTCTTACTTCGGAAGCGTTGACGCCAACCACTCGACTAAACAGGTCTACACAGACTACGATTGCTGAAGAAGCGTGGAGTAGTAGCTTTTTTTTTTCTTTACATTTGGGCGTTTTAGCCAATATTTCTCCTACTTCTGGCTAAATCGCCAAAGAAAGCAAAAGCCTGATGCATGGGAACATCTCTCTAGCATTTCAATGCAATCGGATATGTGTTTTCTGAATTAGGCCAACATTTTGGTCAAATCGCCAAAAATGACAAGCTGTGTGGAGAACTGGCTTGGGAATGTTCGGACCAGAAATGTAGGAAGAGTATACTGCTGCATTTCAATTGTTTACACACAAAAAAACGGACGACCTTTGGTGATGAGTATAGCCCACCGACTGAAGTCGCCTGGGATAAACTGTAGACAATCATTATTCTGAAATCTGATTAGCGATATTGTATTGTAAGATGCAGTCTGTAGATATTTAAACAATGGAGAGGAGGGGGAGACGTAGTTCAGTGGCAGAGAATATTATTGAAAACTCCAACTTGAGGGCTACTGAATGTCAAGTTTACTTTTTAAAAAGCAATTGCGCTCATGTAAAAGCCGCTCCTTGCACCTATCTTCAGAGACTCTTGGCATTACCTTCCAGTGGTGACTGAGGGCCAAAGGGTGTTAACGCACTAATGTCACTGCATCACACGGTCATCTGAGTATTTGTTTATCCCTATACTTATTTCCAAGTGGGAAGACTTTGCTTGTCTTTGTCTTAATAGCAATTATGAGTCCCCAAATCACCTGGTACTTTAACATCCCACTGTTGCAATGTCATAAAAGGTTTCTTTCTTCCATTTCTTAGAACAAAGAGGTTTGTGGCCTTCTCCCTCCCTCCCAATACTTTTCAACGAATCCCGGACAAAACGGCGACGGCCAAAAAGGCGACGGCCAAAATGGAGAAGACCAAAACGGCGACGACCAAAATGGCGACGACCAAAACGGCGATGGCCAAAACGGCGACAAGTGCAACCCTGGACAAAACGGCGACGAAAATTAATAATTTAATGTTGAAAATCAAAAAAAAAAGAATAGTGTTGCCAGATAAATCAATTCATTTCTACTTGAAGATAAGTATAAATTGAACCAATATTTAAATTTTAAGGGCAAAATAAAATGGATCATTTAACACTTATTTTCTCATGTATTCCTAATTGCAATTATAATCCATCGTGTGTGTGGGGGGGGGGGGGGGGGAGGGGGGTAAATAAGTACATTTGAAAGACAATTGTATTTAGCGACTGTGCCCACTAATCCGTTATTGCACGTGATTCAACATGAATAAAAGACAAAATAAAAATGCCACTAAAAGAACTTCGGATGATCAGCAATGAAAGACCGATGTTTTAATCGCCTTAATGAGCTAATCTGTATCGGTTACGTGAAATGCTGTTATTATATATGAATCCACACCAATGAAAGATGAGATTAAATTTGATTTTACCTGAGAAAATAATTTTCAGTTTCACCTGAGAAAAGGTAAGTGAGTATATCATTCCTTGAGCAGATTACTGAGAGTAGGGTAGAAATAAGAGTTCTACCCCACATTGGGGCAGAACTCTTAAGAGTTCTGCCCCACTGTGGGGCAGAACTCTTAAGAGTTCTGCCCCAATGTGGGGTAGAACTCTTATTTGTATGTGAAGAGTTGTGCGGCAGTGTATCGTTCCTCAGTAGAAATAAGAGTTCTACCCCACAGTGGGGCAGAACTCTTAAGAGTTCTGCCCCACTTGGGGGCAGAACTCTTAAGAGTTCTGCCCCACAGTGGGGTAGAACTCTTATTTGTATGTGAAGAGTTGTGCGGCAGTGTATCGGGCGCAGATAGAGTATGACGAAAGAAAACGTCATTTGATGCAAGGATTGCGATAGCGATAGCGAGCGAAAGTGTGTTTCCGGTGAAAGGTCTTGAAACGTCTGGAGTGAAAGGGTGTGTGTGCGGAGACGGGGTGGGGTGAAAGGGTGTGTGTGGAGAGAGAGACAGAGAGAGACAGAGACAGAGACAGAGAGAGAGTTATAAGAGTTTTATTTTAAAAAAGCATTTCCCACACATTCTCATGCATACACATAGCGGTGAAATTCCTGTTGATGTTGAGACTGAAAATCCCTCCATGTTTCATAGAGGAAGGCCTGGTAGTCGACATATACCTCTTCCCATAAATCGGCATCGTTCTTTGAGAAATGATAAGCCGCCAGGCGTTCCTCAGTGAAAAATTCTTTCTTAAACTGCATATTATTTTTTCGACACGTCTGCTCTCTTCAAAAAGTTCGAAAGCTCTGCAGGCAATGCAGGCAATGCAGGCGGAGATGACGAAATGTGTTAAACGTCAGACCACCCCCCCCCACCCCTCCTTGTCAATACACAGAGTATTGACGACCACCCCCCCACCCCTCCCCAATCGCGTTTTCGCCGTTGGCGTCTCGAGTGAAAGAGGCTGCTTACGGGACACACTGGGGGAAGAGTATGTACACAGCAGCAACACTTGCTTGACGTTTCGCGTTTTCGCCGTTGGCGTCTCGAGTGAAAGAGGCTGCTTACGGGACACACTGGGGAAGAGTAGCACAGCAGCAGCGCAGCAGCACTTGCTTCACCGTCTCGTTGGGCGTCTCGAGTGAAAGAAGCTGCTTACGGGACACACTGGACCACGGTTTATTGGGCCACTGGGAATCGCTACCAGTGCCACTTGCTTGACCGTCTCGTTTCGTTGGCGTCTCGAGTGAAAGAGGCTGCTTACGGGACACACTGGACCACGGTCTATTGAAACGTCAGACCACCCCCCCCCCCCCCCA